>CAJQUN010000479.1:0-416932 GCA_907163345.1 Haberlea rhodopensis
AATAGTATGCAATCAGCACTCATCATTCAAAGGCGGCACAATCCCGTGTTACATACATAGCGGCATAACCCATTGCTATAAAATCAGCGGCATGAAACATCACTATACAATCAGCGGCATGAAACATCGCTATATAAAATCAGCGGCATGAACCATCGCTATATATATCCGGCGGCATGAACCATCGCCATAGAACTAGCGGAATGAACCATCGCTATATATATATTCGGCGGCATAAAAACCATCACCATAGAACTAGCGGAATGAACCATCGCCATATAAATATCCGACGGCATGAACCATCACCATAGAACTAGCGGAATGAACCATCATTATATACACCTGGCGGCATGAACCATCGCCATAGAACTAGCGGAATGAACACATCGCTATATATATATCCGGCGGCAAAACTGTTGGGATATGCCCTAAGACAAGTCATTAGATGATTGTTTTGACATACAATGTTTATGATTTTATGAATGGCAATTCTTATTATATATTATTCTTTAACTGTGCAATGTGAATTAATATATATGTTAATGTCCTTAGAAGAATATTGTATTATTCTTAAACATTGTCCCTAGTCCAGTATTATCATGAATCAGGATAATGATAATACATTATAAACTAGATGTATTGATTTGATGAATTGTTCATTCATATGAGATATCAAATCAATACATGGGGTACATGTTAGAGCCGATGTACTTGACAGACCCACCATTAGAATGCAACATGGATAGTTATATGATTGTCATATGCAATTCTCATAGTGGATAATAATGTATGTTAATCCTTACGAGTTGTGATCATCAGAGATCCTAACATAAGGAGTTATGTATCTATGATATTGTCAACGTTACCCGTAACAGGGTAAACTATAAAGGGCGATATTGGATACACTGACAGATTATGTAGAGGATGTGACTGATCGAGATAGGATTTGTCCCTCCTATATAACAGGAGATGTGTTGGCCCTTGATCAAGTGAGAACTAAAATGCATGGCCATGCTCGAATGAGTCGATATCGAGCTTATTCGTTTATTCTAGTTCTACTTGGGATCAAGAAATAAAGATTGAATATACGAGTATGACTATTACATGACTCGTGTTCAATCTAACACAAAGGACAAAGGGATTAAGTTACATGGTTAATATTATCACAAGTTCTAAAGGTTTTGTCGAGTCATTGACATTCTTGTAATTTGGGTAGCCTTGATGTGTTGCTAGACACCGCTCCTTGCTTGTGACGTAAAATGAGATTTTATGTCACAGCCAACATTACAAGATCCTATCGGGTCGCACAAAAGATTAAATCAAAAAGGGAAATTAAATTCATGGGATGAATTAAATAATTAAGAGGAGTCTTAATTAATAATTATAAGGATTAAATTAAAATCATGGGCTTGAGCCCATGAGGCTTTATGAAAGCTTTAATTAAATCATATATAATTAGTTGGCAAGGTTAATGTTTAATTAAGACTTTGATATCATAACCTAGCCTCCTCTCAACATTGCTCTCGGCCTCCTCTCACTCGACCGAAGGCTCACGGCCGCCACCCTCCTCTCGGCCGCCGTTGATCCCCTTTGGTGTTTGATTGGTAGTCGTTGATCGTTTAGAACCGGAAGTTCTGTTTGGTTCAAGAATAAGTCTAGCAACTTGTTCTTGAACGTCCCTTGTTCGATTAATCGTGTGGATACCGTTGAGGCAAGATCTTGGAGGTGTTGCTCGTGACCCGGAATCGTTGGACGTGGTGCTCTGTGGAATCTGCTCAAACGCGCTACAAGGGTGAGACCTTTATTCCTTTATCCGATATGATAACCTATGTATAGATCCGGTGTCATGTAATCCATATTTTTTTTTATTCCGCTGCATTGCTATGCATGATGGATTACTTACGTAAACCATCGCCATAGAACTAGCGGAATGAACCATTGCTATATATGTGATGACCAGGGATTATAGATGTTAATCCCGGAGTGTTAATAACCCCTAAAGTTGTTCTTATGTGGCGATTTGGAGTTTAATCGCGGTGTTGGGTCTTCCGGGCTCGTCTATTTGGGTAGTTGGGATCGTTGGATCCCGAGGTTGAGATTGTATTCTCATTTGGGTGAAAAACCTAAGAGTTGGGTTTTCAGTGTGACTCGGGATCTGGGGTTCTTTGTGTGGGCACCGGTAGGGGGTTTTGGAGTTAGAGAGAGAATTTTTGAAAACAGATGATTTTTAATGAATCATGATGTATTTGTGGGGCTATAAGTATTTCGGGGTAATTTTGCTATATATACCAGTTGAACCCGAGATTTTAATTATTGGAAGCCTTTTTCCTCACCTTGCCGTCTCTCTCTCTCTCCCCGCTACTTCACGTCTTCCTCGACCCTCGCCGCTTCAAGTCGTGTGCCCCGCCGCCGTCCGGCCTCCATCCGGTGCGTCCGACCCTACCATCGGCTTCGTCTCTTCAGGCGCACCTTCCCATACAAAGAATTTGAAGTTTTGTTGAGAATCGCGTTCGGATTTGCCAGAAAAGCGCAGGGGTTCAAAAGTTCGAATCTGTCAGATTTGGGGCTCGATTTTTGGTACGTTTTTGGGGCTTTTCTTCAGGTGTTTTTGGGGCGTTTTGTGCTGTATTTTGGGTCGAAAATTTCACACTTTGTGGTTCAGAAAATTTGTTGCCAATTGGTTCGATTTTGAACGCTGCTTGCGTGGGGTTAGGGTTCGAATTTTGGGGGTTTTGGCAGGGGGGCGGTGATTCTTGTTATTGATCGATTAATTCATGTTTTAGACGAATTATGGTGCTTAGTTGGGTTTGATTTGTGACGTTAGGGTTTGAAAATTTGTAGGGTGGTTCTTGAGCAATTTTCGTTGATGTCTCATTCGATTTCCCTCCCTGCATATGCCCTGCCCCGGATCTTTTAAATGGCTAATTGTCGTGTGTTGACAATATTTTTGTATAAGGGTTATGGGTGTGCTTGAGCATGGGTTGCATGTTCGTAAATAATTGTGAATTATTTATCGTGTTAGCACATCATTCCTCGGGGCATGGAACTTGAGCAAGGTTTGGCTCGGACTTCGGAGATTTAAGGTACGTGCGACGTACGAGCATTACTTTATATGAGAGCATTGTGAAATGCATAGTGTATTTTGATTGCATTAGATGGTTGTGCATATGGTTATATATATGCGTGTTGATATAGCTACGGAACGATCTAATCTTGATATCGCCGCCACAAGCGTGCGTGATTTTAGAGTTGCATAACCTCATAAGATATCTGGGGTACTGGATGTATGTGACCATGGTAGGGCATTGAGATGCCTGAGAATGATCGTGGAAGCATGTATTCATTATAAGACATGTGAGGTGTCTAAGTATAATGGAGAATTGGTAAAATAAATGCTAGTCATTTGAGCTATCTGTGATTGGTAGCAAATTTGAAAATCAGTATTTGATATTGAGATATCTATATTGTACGTATAATGAATTTGGAATCATTAATTATTGATATTTGAGAATCAGGCATGCGATGAGTTAAATCAATGTGTTGATTTACTGATTTTTTAGATTTGATGAGTTTGATGATTGTGAGAACAGGGACAGTACACGGAATCCCGGATGAGGACGTTGACATCCAGGGAGTATCATTTAAAATTCATTAGTATTTACTTTTGTTGTAAATTATGAATTTCATTATTGTGATTATGGGATTTTGTGTATTGGTATGCTCACCCGTTGGGGGTTGTCTCTGTTGGGGCAGGTGAACAGGTACATCGATGGCTGTGGAGCGGAGCTCGAGCTGTTGATTGGATGTACTCCCAGGATCGTGGTACCAGGGCTTGATGGAGCACGGTATCGTATAGAGTACTTATATACACCCGAGGGTTATATACACATTTATGATGCTCGCATGTGAGCACGGTTATACTTGTATATGGGTTGTATATAAAGGCATGAGCCTTTCTCTCTTCATCTATGTTGCATGCAATTAAGGGTAGAATTGCTAATGATATGAGAGTCATTGATGTATTTTGTGTGTGTTGAAACCCACTTATGTTGTCTTATGTGTGGTGTCTTCCCTGGCTGGGAATTTACTTAGTGTTGCTGTATTCTGTTGAGTATATGTTTTCCCTGGTCGGGAACTATATTATGTGATGTGCTTTTATTTCGGGATGGCTCTATTTATGGGGAGACTCTGCCCAAATTTTTTAAAAGTCCACAATGTAAAAAGTGGTGTAATGGGGATGGAAATGGGCGGAATCTATGGAGTCTATTTGTTGGTAGAGATGATCTTAATGTTGAATATTAAAGAAATTTTGTAATTTCCATTCAATGGTAAAGTATCATCTGAGTTTCCCGATTGATTTTATTGAAAGCATGTGCCACACATAATGATTAATACACTAATCAAGGGTTAAGGGCTTGGGGTCCTTACATTAGTGGTATCAGAGCAGTGGTTAGCTCTTTGGGGCTGTTGAAGGCCTGGAACATGCTGATAGGGATGGGTAGCACATATTTATGCATAATAGTAGCTAGTGTTGTGTGACACAACTATTTTGCTTATGTGCATTTGTAACGTGTGATCATAGTGAAACGATTTTATGTCATAACATCTATAGGATCATAATATAATCTGTTGATTATGATTGTGAGTTGTGACCCAGGGACAACCAAATGGAGCATTTTGAAATGCATTGGGATACAGGAAGTACTTTGTACTCATAGTTTATGCATTTGCTCGTTATAATCATATTGTGGTGAATATGGATTATTATATGTTCATGATTTGTGATTGTTCCTGTAGGAACACTATGACACGAAGGGCTAAGGCCATGGTTGAAAGACACGAAACGGTAACCTGCGTTTTATATACATCATGGATTATGCATTGTGGATTGCATGTGTACAATGGAGTGATGATTTTAATGCTTTGCCGCCAAATGTTGAAGCGAGGGGTGGGAGTACCGCATGTCGCATTTGAGCGAAACACATTAAAATACACTCATGATGATATATATTGGATATAGTATATGCTTTGTGTTGCAGGTATAGACGGGATACTTGGTGAATATCCCATGAGTCATTGTTATGGATGAGTGATGGTTTTAAATGCTTGCCGCTATTTATTGTTTGTGCCGCTAATATGTGAAGCGAGGGGTGGGAGCGCCGCATGTCACATTGAAGCGTGGTTATCATATGAGGCGAGGAAAGAATATTTGCCGCTAAAATGTGAAGCGAGGGGTGGGAGCGCCGCATGTCCATTTAAGCGAGGTTATTCTATGCCGCCTATATGTGAAGCGAGGGGTGGGAGTACCGCATATTTTATTGAGCGAGGGGCATTAAAATACACTACCGTAACAATGACTAGGGGTCGGCTATTCTATTGGCGATGGTTTATGCCGCCGGGTATTCATAGCGATGGTTCATTCCGCTATATTGATTGGCGATGGTTCTTGCCGCCAGGTATATTGATAGCGACGGTTCATTCCGCTATATTGATTGGCGATGGTTCTTGCCGCCTGGTATATTGATAGCGACGGTTCATTCCGCTATATTGATTGGCGATGATTCTTGCCGCCGGATATATTGATAGCGATGTCTCATTCCGCTATTCTATTGGCGATGGTACATGCCGCCGGATATTCTATTGGCGATGGTTCGTGCCGCCGGATATTACATAGCGACGGGTCATTCCGCTACACCTATGGCGATGGTTCATACCGCCGAATATCTATAACGATGTTTTATGCCGCTGGCTCTATGACGAGGGATCATGTCGCTGATTCTATAGCGATGGGTTATACCGCTATGTGCGTAGCGCTGGATTATGTCGCCTACGAGCGATGGGTGCTGCTTGTGTACCGCTGGTGGACGATGGATACAGGTATTCCGCTATCTTGATAGCGATGAGGTATGGCATATTACTTTTGTTAGCACTATTGTGAATACTACGTGTTGTTATATACATCATATGTTTGACGATGGTAATTGGATGTCATATGTTGACATATGCCATCATCGGATGACGATGACATAGCGGGTGTTCTATGTAGACGTGTAGCGTCGTTTTGATTAATACATTTATGGTTTTGTATTTGGTTATATGGTTTGAGTGCCTTTGGTGGCACATGGTAGTGTCTGGGTCACTAGAAAGGCCCTTGAATGAAAAGAGAAAGGCCCTTGCCTTTTTATACAAACCATATACACATAATAGTGCTCAAATGTGAGCATCAAATAAGTATATGCGTATCTAATGTATAAATATCATACTCAACACCAGCTCTTGTACTTCGACCCTGGAAGTACTTCAAATCAACAGCTCGAGCTCAACTCCAAAGCCACCGTTGTACCTATTCATCTGCCACAACAGAGACAGCCCCCACACGAGGTGAGCATACCAATACCACCAATCCAATAATCATAATATTACAGTTCATAATTTACAGAATGTAAATGCCATAAATTTTAAATGATACTCCCTGGATGGTATCATCCTCATCCGGATCCCCTGTGTTGTTCCTGTTCTCAAAATAACCGAAACCATCAAATTCCCAAAAGCCAGTTAGTCATCTCATTGATTAATTAAGTCAATTCTTGCCATGTCAGTTTCATAATCAAATATGATTAAACCATTAAACAAATGACCATATATATCACATGTATCTAATCAATGATTCCATAGTTCTATTTCATGGCTTGCTCCACAATAGCGGCATCATAACCGATGTTCGCTCCACAGGGATAACATCCAATCATTGCTCGCTCAAAAGCGGCACCATGTAATTCCCAATGTATATCCATTTATTGCAAATACAAATAACCATGCATTTCACAGTTGCAATAATATAAAAGGCTATGCTCGTACGTTATACGTACCTTATAGTTCCGTAGTCCGAATCAAACCTTGCATTGGTCCCATGACCCGATGAATTATGTGCTAACACAATCAAAATCCATTAAGGATTATTACCACACCGGGATTAACATCATTAATTCCCGGGCATCACAATTATCCCCCACTAATAAAAATCCGTCCTCAAAATTTGCACATGCGTACCCCATGTACTGCCAAAACCACACAATCCAATCGGATCCACATCGTCGAATCATGAACATATCATGAACGACACATCAACTACGAGGACACCGACCTCGCACCAATTCCTGGAAAGGAGTAAACCTCCCAAACCATCACAATCTCAATAGGATGCCAGCTAACCAAACCATGTATGCAACCATGATGCATAACCAAGACCGTGTATGCAACCATAATGCATAATCAAATCCGTGTACGCAACCATAATGCATAACCAATTCAATGCGTAAAAATACATTTTACCATCCGATGCCCGTACGTCTCACTACGTACCTTAGTTCCAAAATGTGGTGTGTTGTGGACTTTATCTCCTAGGCTGTGTGGCCACCTGGGATGATTCTACACATTCACACAAACCAATATTAGGAGTCAATAATAGTCCAATACCAAAAATCCCACAAAAATAACCAAAATCACACTTTTTGGTGACTCGCGATCGATCGCCACAGGGCCCCGATCGATCACGAGATCACCAAGCGCTACTAGAGCGCACTGCTTGCACGCGATCGATCGCCAGAAATGGGCGATCGATCGCCGCTTCCTGCACTTCGAAAAACACCATTTTTGCTCCTCAAATTCTTCCCAATCCATACCAACACACATACCATCAAACCAATAACATAAAAACACCATAAACCTTCAATATACACCTTAAAACAACCAAAAATCTAACACCCAACCAAAAACAACACCAACCCAAAACAAACCCATTTCAAAACTCAAAATACCATTTCAAAACCAAACCAAAATCCATACAAACATCAAGGAGGGATCCATACCTCTTATGGACTCTAAATCTCACCAAGAATCTCACAAATGGAGTTTTTGCAAAGATTTGCCTTCCAACTTTTTGCCAAACTCGAAAATGGGGTTTGGGGGTTAGGGTTGGGAGAGTAATTGGTGATAGGATAAGAGTGATGGGAGTGAGGGGGTAGTGGGTTATAAGGGTTTTAATTAATCATGTACCCCAATAAATAGTATGATGTATAAAATATCCCAACATGCATAACAAACACCCCGAAATGCATTATCGGGTCATGCCCACCGTGTGACTAAGCATTCCGCCACTATAATTAATTCCAACACATAATTTAATTAACACCATAAATAATCACATAATCATAATTAATGCCCAAATTGTGAATAATTATTTCGGGGATATCACAGATTTATGGTACCAAATCTTACAGATATGAAAGAAACATTGCTTTAGGAGGCACTGCAGTCGCCATATTGTTCATCCCGGTAGCAATTCTTGGTGGGAAGGTATAAAGAAGGATATTGTCAAGTTTGTGGCAAGATGTTTAACATGTCAGCAGGTCAAAGAAGAGACAATGAGACCTGGTGGTATGCTCCAGAGTTTAGAAGTGCCACAGTGGGACTGGAACACATTGCCATCGACTTCGTAACGCATTTACCCAGGTCGAGCAGAGGTTGTGATGAATTCTGGGTTGTGGTTGACAAACTATCGAATCCAACATATTTTATACCATATGAATGTACGTAATCCTACAAGAAGATGTCACGATTAAATGTGGACAATGTGGTTTTTATACATGGGGTTCCAGTTTCCATTGTTTCTGACAGAGACCCTAGATTTGTATTGAAATTTTGGAGCAGCTTTTAGAGTGCCATGTTACTAAGTTAGCAATAAGTACTGCCTACAATCCACAGAATGATGGCCAAACTGATAGGAATGTACATACCCTTGAGGATATGTTATGTTCAGTAGTGATGGATTTTTGTGAGAATTGGCAATAATATGTATAGTTAATGACTATCGGTATGGCTCCATTTGAGGCTTTATATGACAAGAAATGCCAAACACCGGTATTCTGGGATGAGATTTGAGAAAATCAGTTGGCACAACCTGAGTTTGTAGAAGAAATGCAAGGAAAAGTCGAGTTAGTCAGAAAACGAATGAAAGCAGCTCAGGACAAACAAGTCAGTTATGCCAGTAAGAGGAGAAGACCGTTAGAATTTCAAGTTGGAGAGAGAGTATCTCTGAAAGTGTCACAATTTCAAGGGACAATGCGTTTTGGACACCGAGGTAAATTGTTAGCTCGATATATTGATCCATATCAAATCTTGGAGAAAATTGGTGCAATGACATATCAATTGGCCTTGCCACAACCGTTATCTTTCATACATGATGTCTTTCATGTATCTATACTGAGAAAGTATGAACATGTCCATCCCATGTGTTGCAACCTGATGAGATTGAGATGGACAATTCCTTGTCTTATGTAGAACAACCAATTAGAATTTTGGACAGTGAGGAAAAGACATTGAGGAGCAAAACTGTGAGGGCCCGATCCTAATGTGGTGTTTAATTAACACATAATGATTAATTTGCGTAAACAGCGGAAGATTTATTTCAAAGGTCTTATCAAATGGCCCTAAAAATTTTTCGCTTTTAGGTGATATATATATAGTGATACTGAAAATAAGTAATTCCAGTTTCCAATTTAACACGTTGAGCATAACGTCCATATCAAGTATAAATCAACCAGTAGTAGAATACTTAAAATACAGATACTCGGGGCATACCCCGGTAATTCAAAACATAATTAAAAATATTCTAACAACTACTGGGACGCAAAACATAAAATATAAACCTGAGCTCGCTCTCAAGGAGCTCTGGTATCTCTCGATGCGTCGCTGTAAGCATCGTCTCCATGTCCTCCTGTAAAGCCTGTCATGTCCGGACAACAAAAGACATGACAGCCCCCACAAAGGGGGTCAGTACCCCAGTACGAGAAATAAATAAATCATGTCAAATGACAAAGTATCATGCAATGCATACCATGTATGAATGCGATGTATGAATGGGTACAAGGAATCGAATATCAAGATACCAAAAATCGGAGTCCAAAGGAAGGTATCATCAAATCATCAAAGCTCGAGCAGAGGGTGACAGTATACGTACATTGCGCTAGGAAAACTCATCCTATGTACGTTACTGCATCCAGCCCTCGTGTCTAGGTCCGGTCGCACCTGCACGTGACTACAGTTACTACCTATACTGCCTGTCATCGCCATGCTCGTCGTACCCGACACTCAGAGTAAGTCAACTCAGTCAAATCATGGATATCAAAGGAATGATAGATCAATATGATATGCCCATGAATCATTTATGCATCAAATGACATATGCAACTCAATATATCATGCAATCTCATGTGAAAGTATATACAAATCATGTAATTTCACATATCATGTAATCCAAGACATTTATCATGTCATATAGTCACATAAGAATCATATAGTGACAAATAAGTCATATAAATCAAATAATGACATATAAGGCCATACATTAGCATCATTACACGTCTTTGCCAGACGTCATGATAAAACTCATTTCAACGTACCTCGACCCAAGCTAATCTACCGAGACTTCTCGAGTCAACACCAGAATCTATTAACCTGGTCATAACAGTTCCAAATACAACATAATGTCACATACTAGTCTTAAACTTATCAAAATAAAACTCAAACTTAGACCCAAAACCAATTCTCTAAATTTCAGTCTGCGCAACTGTAGAGATCGGCTCATAACTTGTCCGATACCTAATAAACTCATATGGGTCCAATTTATTTTCAAAGCTAACTCAAACATGAACATTTCATCAGTTCAACTCATCTTCAAATTCGTTCATTTAGCCTAGGTAAAATGGCCAAGGACAATCTGCTAGAAAAACAGGACAATTTACCAAATTTCAGCTTGACCCAATTTTGTATAAAATTCATATTAAATTCATATGATGTCCAAATGACTTGAGGCTAGTGGGGAAATCACGAAAACTCAAAGTACTACAGTTCATATTTGAAGTCCAGAAGCTAGTTCGGTCATCTAGAGGCACATGCAAAGCAAAGTATGCCAGATTTAAAAATACTCATATTCTGTTTTGACAGAGTGAGCGGTTCTAGGGAAAATTGCATATCTTACACATGGAAACTCCAAAACATGTAAGGCCAGTTTCTAATGCAATATAACCCAACATAAAACAAAACATCTCTTATGAGCTTTAAGCTAAACAATTCATCTTCATGTACATTATGTGAAAAACGTACAGCCTAAAAACTCGTATATCCCCTGCTTCCAGATTGTATAGTTGCTGGTAAAATTATCATAATTCTTTCATATGAGCTCCAAATTGAGTGAGGCCAATTTCAAATGCAACATAACCTCGAATACTACAATACTTATTAGAGCCTAAAAATTCAAATTCGTAGCCATTTATTCCCAGAAATACGAAGAACACGATGCATGAAACTCGCATGCAGTGGATTTCCAGATTTGACACATGTTGGTAAAACGACCATAACTTTTTAATCTTAAATCCAAATTAGCTGATTGTGGTGGCCATATAAAGCTAACACAAAATACTACAACTTGTCATAGTGGAATTATCTTCCAATTCGAAGCCTAACAATGCTTAAAATTCGAAATAACAGCGTGCATATGTACTGATTCCAAACAGAATACATTTGACAGCAACTTTGTCATCTATTTCAGCAACATTTCCATCTAAGTGCACAACAATTCGACCATTTCAGTTTATAATCTCAAATATATATATATATATATACCTTCAAGTCATGAAGATTTGAATCCTTAAACATTCCCCAAAACGTCCAGCGCTTAAGAAAGACGATGAACCGATGCGGTTTTGCTCAACACTACAGTTTCTTGCATTTCTTCTTGTTCAAATCGATTTTTGTGTCGTGTTCTCTTCCAAATTCCAATTGCATGTACATATTGGAGTTTTTTGGTCAACGTTTGAGTGAATAACAGCAAGAGAAAACATGAAGGAGATGAGGAAGACATGAGAGAAAGGAAGGGAAGATGTTCGATGATTCCAAGGCTTGCTGATTCTCACTTAACTATGTTGGCTACAAAGTTGGCTTTGCTTGTCCGGATGGTTTTGTGTGTCACGTGTGTTTGCATGCAATCATGCCAATTGAAAAGTCATTCCAAACAAGTGAAGGTTCAGATTACACTTCTTTAATTCATTGCTTGTATTATTTTTTTTTTAATATATTTGATGTATTGTGGAATCCATGTGTCCATACATCATTACCTTACAAGATTATTGGTCCAAAATCATGTATTAAACATGAGTTAAATTAATTAGTGGCATGTGTTCTCCAAGTGCCATGTGATCATGCACATGCTCATGCACCAAACATGTTCCACTAGTTGGTCGACTCATCGTAGTCCAAAATTCCTTATTCCATGTTTGCACTTTTAATTATCCGGGTTTGCTTAATCATCGTTAATCCGGATTAATTAGCATCGGGGCCTTACACTTCTTCCCCTCTTAAAAAGATTTCGTCCTCGAAATCACAAAACTAAGTATAACTCAATAAATCAAAACATACGAGATGTCTCAATCTCATTCATAGATACATAAGGATCATCATGTTCAATGACAACTGATGCGGTTGTCTCACCGATATATAACTAAATCAACTTCTCTATGATTCCACAAAGTTCAAAATATAGAGACAATTTCATACCTCACTTAATGAATCATATCGATCATCGCAAAGGTAATATCTTCATATTTACCTGATTCTCAATTCGAAGTCTAACGATATAATTCTCTTTGGCGTAGCAAATCTGCTCACCTTAAGCCAAATTTTAATCGTTTTCGCAGAAATTTTATCGTTCCTGGCATTTTTTCTCAACAACCTTAAGTTATGCCAAAATTTCTTATCAATTTTCTATCATCACATCACCGATCGGTAATTCTGGCTCTGCAAAATCTGAACCGATGCCATCCCAAAAGTTTTCTGAAACTTAAATTATAGGAAAATTCTACTGGTGAAAAATGATTTCAGTCAATTCCCACTAAATCACCACTATTAATCGAGACATGACTTCCAAGGTCTGGATTTTCTCAGTTGATCCATCTGTATGGGTATGCTAAGCAATACTCATTTCTAACTTAGTATCCATCACATTCTGAAAATAGTTTCGAATTCTGATACTATCCTAGGATCTCAATCAGATACAGTTGTTACAGAATACTCACTGTAACTAAACCACATTATCCACATCTCAAATATGTTATTTTCTCATAGACATATGACTATTATATGAAATCAATATCTTGTATTGAATAATCAATCAATTCCTCAACTTATTTCACAATCTCTGTTTGATCTAAACAATTCGAGCTAAAACTCAAAGCTAGAAATTTCCCAAATTCATTGTGATACTTACCAATTCTGTAGCATCCTATTAGGTCTCGTATTTTTATCTTGACCTGCTGGCATGTCAAATAATTTTCCGCAAAATTCCAAAATTTCTTTCTTTATACCATCTCATCATAAATAGGATCTCGAGAATGATACATCTCATCATTCCCAGAATAACATTATGTTCTCTATAGTGTGCTTTCTGTTGTAATACGTCGTTCAAGTCAGTAAAATTCGATGTTATATACTGATTTTTCATTCGCAACCACCACTAAATGGCATACTAATTTTACTTGGTTGATAAGACAGAACCAATTTCTTAACTCAATATCTGTATGGGTATGTCCTTCGAGACTTTCCGATCTTCGAAATCAGAGGTTATCAAACTGCAAAGCAAACATCGATGCTACCATTGCATCTTGCACTTTTAGGTTCAGTGCATCTGCTACAAGTTTCATTTTCCTTGATTTATATTGACTATCAAAGTCAAATTCTTTAATAAATCCAGTCATCGCTTATATCTCAAGAATATGCAATCATCTTTTCATGATACATTAGAAAATACGTATTTGCACAACTACATATCTCCCTGAACCAGTTAAACCAAAACAACATTGGGTTGTAGTCCATTTCAGTTTCAGTTATGAAAACTGCTTTCTCATTCATATGACCAAACGAATATCAAATTTCTTCTTGGTCAATTGGTTCATCCTTCCATAAAGCCTGTAATGTCTGGAAAAACTCATAACACCTTGTATCTTGAGTACTTTGGTTGGTATTGGCCAAATTAGTACTACCTTTACTTTACTGGGATCAACAAGTATCCGGTGAGCTGATATCACCGATCCCAAAACAATACTCGATTCAACCAAGATTTACACTTCGATAACTTGGTACACAATTTGAGCTTCACGAAGCGTCTGAAAATCAATCACAGATGTTCTGTGTGGTTCCTTCTGAATCTCGAATACACTAGTATAGCACTGATGAATATGATTACACTTCCGCCCAAAAGTTACGGAAAATTTTCTTCATCAAATTCATAACTCTACCGGTATAGTTGTCAGACCACACGACATTTCCAAAAATTCAAAATATCTATATCTGGTTGACCAATTGCCTAGAGAACATTTTCTCTTTTGACTCAAACTGATGGTAATCAGAGTAAAAATCGTTCTTCTTATACTTCAAGTTTCTTACAATTGATCATTTACTTCTCGATCTTAGGCAGGGGTATTTATTCTCGACAATAGCCCGATTCAACTACCTTTAGTCGATACACGTCTTCATAATACATCTTTCTTCTTCACGAACAATATTGATGTTTCCTCAAGTGACATACTCAGACATTTATACTCGCATCAAGGAGATTCTACAACTATTCTTCTGTATCTGTCAACTTTGCTGATGACATTTCATACAGTACTTTCGATATCAAATCTATTCCTTGTCATCAACGAATAGTTAAAATCAATTTCCTTCTTTAGTGAAAATTCTTTCATTTCCTCAGGAAAATCTTGGTAGGTTTTCTTACCTCTATAATATCAGTCAACCTCGATTCTTCCTGATCAGCATTAACTGCTTATGATCAAATATCCTTCTTTTTCCAAATATTGCAACCACAATTATTTCCATAGCTGACACTATCAGTATCTCAGCTTGCTATTCATGGCTGTAAACATTTCATTTGTAGTCACAATGCAGTCGAAAATTCATTATACCCTGAAATTAACTTACAATATCTCAAAATTTATCAGAGTATCCATTCCCTTGATATAATCAAAACCATCTATGGCCAACACCATTGAATTCGAATCCACATCACTATCATTAAAATTGTAAGCTACAGTTCACTATTACAAGTGTGGATAGTATAATTAGCACTGCTGATGTATTTTCCAAATCATAATAACTGATGCACATTTTTTTGTCTCAATAACACTTGTGCAGTGTGATCAAATACATGACATGTATCTGTGATCACTAGTATTTAAGCATCTCTAACCGTATCCTCTATCAAGGTATACTCTCTAGTCTGTTGGGAAACCAAAAATAACTATCAGGTATTACCTCTAGTCTGCAGGTAATTTACTGCTACTGGAACTGAGTGGTCGTAAAGAATAACCACCATGATATCTACCTCTAGCTCAGAGTATTTGTTGTTATGGTTGCATCTGTTCCTGAGCACGTAACACACATGCTCTGACTGACCACCATCAATATCAGTTCCTATTATTCTTTCAAATGGATCAGTAGATATTTACATCCACAGTGACCTCGAAAAGTTTGGTATTCTACAATCTCATAGTACCTCCAGAACTACTAGAGCTGGATAAATTGGAGTGATACTTCTGAAGCTTTTCTAGGACTACTGAGATTATCCCAATGATAGTCACTTCATTAATCTTTAATCCAGTTCTAACTACTTCGCATCACATTGGTGTCTTATTCCTTAGTCAAAATCTAATCTCTTCACTAGTGAATAGCTATTGAGATTAAGCAGATATTTCTATTTCTCAAGTCCACAATAATCAATTAACGTTTTCTATGTCATCAACATGGCATTCTCGTAAACATATTTTCCCGTAACAGAAAGAGGAAGAATCGTCATCTGTCACTACTATTACTCTAGATATTCTCATCTAAAACATCCAAGTCCTCATTCAAACCAAATCTCGTTGTTACTCGATCCTTCAATTGAAATATTGCTAGTTTCAATATTCTCAAGTTCTAAATTATCATCTTGGCGTACACAGGTTTGGACGTAAACTCATACGTATTACCATCGTCTTTTAGACTTAAATTCCTGATGTCAATCGACACAAAGCGTTTTAGTTAGTTCTAGTGTAATCCCACTAATCACAAGGATTAAGTCCCAAGGTGATAAATAATATTCCCAATAATGGATGCATATCACTAAGTTATAATTCAATTAACAGTTTGCAGTGCCTACAGGTTCGCTAAACAGCTCTTACAGTTCATAACACGGCTACCTGTCCAAACACTAACTGTCCATTATAAAATCAAAACATAAATCTCAAGTCAGAGATGTTCTCATCACTTATTCTACATCATCATCCGGTCAGCAACTATCAGTGCTAACAAATAAAATTCTCAAATTCTCTAGAATATATGCAACTCAGCATTCAAATTCTCTAGATTATATGCAAATCAGCATATTAAAATATTCAGAGATATGACATCTCGCTATCCTTGCTTAAGAAACCATTACATGTATAAAATCTCAATATCAAACATGTAAACATAGCAGGCAAGAGCATATAAAATCACATAGTAAGACACATGCACAAACAATTCATTTGTGTCTATTATCAGTGTCCTAACTCTAATTCGAGCATATCCCAGATATATGCTCTGATACCATAATGTGAGGGCCCGATCCTAATGTGGTGTTTAATTAACACATAATGATTAATTTGCGTAAACAGCGGAAGATTTATTTCAAAGGTCTTATCAAATGGCCCTAAAAATTTTTCGCTTTTAGGTGATATATATATAGTGATACTGAAACTAAGTAATTCCAGTTTCCAATTTAACACGTTGAGCATAACGTCCATATCAAGTATAAATCAACCAGTAGTAGAATACTTAAAATACAGATACTCGGGGCATACCCCGGTAATTCAAAACATAATTAAAAATATTCTAACAACTACTGGGACGCAAAACATAAAATATAAACCTGAGCTCGCTCTCAAGGAGCTCTGGTATCTCTCGATGCGTCGCTGTAAGCATCGTCTCCATGTCCTCCTGTAAAGCCTGTCATGTCCGGACAACAAAAGACATGACAGCCCCCACAAAGGGGGTCAGTACCCCAGTACGAGAAATAAATAAATCATGTCAAATGACAAAGTATCATGCAATGCATACCATGTATGAATGCGATGTATGAATGGGTACAAGGAATCGAATATCAAGATACCAAAAATCGGAGTCCAAAGGAAGGTATCATCAAATCATCAAAGCTCGAGCAGAGGGTGACAGTATACGTACATTGCGCTAGGAAAACTCATCCTATGTACGTTACTGCATCCAGCCCTCGTGTCTAGGTCCGGTCGCACCTGCACGTGACTACAGTTACTACCTATACTGCCTGTCATCGCCATGCTCGTCGTACCCGACACTCAGAGTAAGTCAACTCAGTCAAATCATGGATATCAAAGGAATGATAGATCAATATGATATGCCCATGAATCATTTATGCATCAAATGACATATGCAACTCAATATATCATGCAATCTCATGTGAAAGTATATACAAATCATGTAATTTCACATATCATGTAATCCAAGACATTTATCATGTCATATAGTCACATAAGAATCATATAGTGACAAATAAGTCATATAAATCAAATAATGACATATAAGGCCATACATTAGCATCATTACACGTCTTTGCCAGACGTCATGATAAAACTCATTTCAACGTACCTCGACCCAAGCTAATCTACCGAGACTTCTCGAGTCAACACCAGAATCTATTAACCTGGTCATAACAGTTCCAAATACAACATAATGTCACATACTTGTCTTAAACTTATCAAAATAAAACTCAAACTTAGACCCAAAACCAATTCTCTAAATTTCAGTCTGCGCAACTGTAGAGATCGGCTCATAACTTGTCCGATACCTAATAAACTCATATGGGTCCAATTTATTTTCAAAGCTAACTCAAACATGAACATTTCATCAGTTCAACTCATCTTCAAATTCGTTCATTTAGCCTAGGTAAAATGGCCAAGGACAATCTGCTAGAAAAAACAGGACAATTTACCAAATTTCAGCTTGACCCAATTTTGTATAAAATTCATATTAAATTCATATGATGTCCAAATGACTTGAGGCTAGTGGGGAAATCACGAAAACTCAAAGTACTACAGTTCATATTTGAAGTCCAGAAGCTAGTTCGGTCATCTAGAGGCACATGCAAAGCAAAGTATGCCAGATTTAAAAATACTCATATTCTGTTTTGACAGAGTGAGCGGTTCTAGGGAAAATTGCATATCTTACACATGGAAACTCCAAAACATGTAAGGCCAGTTTATAATGCAATATAACCCAACATAAAACAAAACATCTCTTATGAGCTTTAAGCTAAACAATTCATCTTCATGTACATTATGTGAAAAACGTACAGCCTAAAAACTCGTATATCCCCTGCTTCCAGATTGTATAGTTGCTGGTAAAATTATCATAATTCTTTCATATGAGCTCCAAATTGAGTGAGGCCAATTTCAAATGCAAGATAACCTCGAATACTACAATACTTATTAGAGCCTAAAAATTCAAATCGTAGCCATTTATTCCCAGAAATACGAAGAACACGATGCATGAAACTCGCATGCAGTGGATTTCCAGATTTGACACATGTTGGTAAAACGACCATAACTTTTTAATCTTAAATCCAAATTAGCTGATTGTGGTGGCCATATAAAGCTAACACAAAATACTACAACTTGTCATAGTGGAATTATCTTCCAATTCGAAGCCTAACAATGCTTAAAATTCGAAATAACAGCGTGCATATGTACTGATTCCAAACAGAATACATTTGACAGCAACTTTGTCATCTATTTCAGCAACATTTCCATCTAAGTGCACAACAATTCGACCATTTCAGTTTATAATCTCAAATATATATATATATATATACCTTCAAGTCATGAAGATTTGAATCCTTAAACATTCCCCAAAACGTCCAGCGCTTAAGAAAGACGATGAACCGATGCGGTTTTGCTCAACACTACAGTTTCTTGCATTTCTTCTTGTTCAAATCGATTTTTGTGTCGTGTTCTCTTCCAAATTCCAATTGCATGTACATATTGGAGTTTTTTGGTCAACGTTTGAGTGAATAACAGCAAGAGAAAACATGAAGGAGATGAGGAAGACATGAGAGAAAGGAAGGGAAGATGTTCGATGATTCCAAGGCTTGCTGATTCTCACTTAACTATGTTGGCTACAAAGTTGGCTTTGCTTGTCCGGATGGTTTTGTGTGTCACGTGTGTTTGCATGCAATCATGCCAATTGAAAAGTCATTCCAAACAAGTGAAGGTTCAGATTACACTTCTTTAATTCATTGCTTGTATTATTTTTTTTTTAATATATTTGATGTATTGTGGAATCCATGTGTCCATACATCATTACCTTACAAGATTATTGGTCCAAAATCATGTATTAAACATGAGTTAAATTAATTAGTGGCATGTGTTCTCCAAGTGCCATGTGATCATGCACATGCTCATGCACCAAACATGTTCCACTAGTTGGTCGACTCATCGTAGTCCAAAATTCCTTATTCCATGTTTGCACTTTTAATTATCCGGGTTTGCTTAATCATCGTTAATCCGGATTAATTAGCATCGGGGCCTTACAAAAACCATTGTATTGTTGCTGGTATAATGGAGTCGACATGGTACCGAATAATCTACATGCGAATTAGAGGCCAAAATATGACAAGAATGGACACACATATTGAAGATCCTACTTTGTATCCCATGTCTACAAGTTTTGATCATTCGATGTATATGTAAGAAAAGATTGAATTAAGACTATGTTATGAATTCATATGTTTTGGTGATTTCGAGGAAGAAATCTTGTAAGGGGGAGAGAAATATAAGGTCCCGTTACTTATTAATCCGAACTCACAATGTTTATGCAAACTCGGATGATTAATTAATTAAGAATTTGGATGAATGAAATAATAAGTTAGTGGAATTTTGAGAAAACCTGGATGATTAAAAGTATAGACTACGAATTTAGGTGTTCCAGACTGCGTGACACAAACAACTAATGAAACATGTTTTTGGTGCATGTTCATGTGCATGATCATATGACACTTGGTGAGAACATGCCACTAATTAATTAACCTCCTAACCTAATATTAATTATACATGAGTTGGGACATTAATCTTGCAATACATGTGATGCTAGAAACTTAGACACCTCATGCAAGACACTTGGACTCAACCACTCACCTCTTTTCAGTCTTCGATTTTTCACCATGCAAGACACAAAAAACTCTCTCATCCTTCACCCTTGCTTCCTCAAATTTTCGACCCCTTATCTCCCAAATCACATGTGTAAGGACCCCCGTGCCCTTAACCCTTTATTAGTATATTAATCCATGCCATTAGTGCATACAATCATGTTGTCAGAGGGAAAAATGCTACATGCAACCCTATTACCATCTATAAAATTTCTTACATTATTCTATATAATGTCTAGCTTTTCCCCAACATAGTCCATAAACATAACATGCACCTTTATACATACACTAACATGCTCTCAATTCATTTCGCAATCCTTAATTAATTGCATGCAACACATAAATGAAAAGAGAAAGGTCCTTGCCTTCTTTATACAACCCATATACACATAATTGTGCTCACAGGCGAGCATCAAATAATTATACGTGTATCCAATGTATAAAGTATCATGCTCAATACCAGCTTTGGCACTTCGATCCTGGAAGCACCTTCAATCAACAGCTCGGACTCAACTCTAAAGCCATTGCTGCACCTGTATCACCTGCCCCAACAGAGACAGCCCCCACACGGGTTGAGCATACCAATACCACTAATCCAATAAGCACAATATTGCAATTCATAATTTACTCAATGTAAAGACTATGAATATTTAAAGACACTCCCTAGATGACATCATCCTCATCCGGATCCCCTATGCTGTTCATGTTCTCAAAATAACCGAACTCATCAAATTCCCAAAAGCCAGTTAATCACCTCATTGATTAACTAAACCCATTCTTTCCATGCCAGTTTCATAATCAAACATGATTAAATCATCAAACAAATGATTATAGATATCATATATATCTAACCAATGGTTCCATATTTTTATCTCATCGCTCGCTCCACAATAGCGACATTTTAACCTCACGCATGCTCAAAAGCAGTGGCGTCATAACCGATGTTTGCTCAAAGGCGACAACATCCCAATCATTGCTCGCTCAAGAGAGGCACCATATAATTCCCAATGTCTATCCGTTTATTACAATATAATGTACCATGCATTCAACAATTGCAGCTATGCTCGTACGTCATACGTACCTTATGATTCCGTAGTCCGATTCCCATCTTGCCCTAGTCCCGTGATCCAATGAATTATTTGCTAACACATAAATAACTCATAATCAATTACAAGCATGCATCCACGTGCCCAAGCACGTTCACAATCCCCAATTATATCGTCATCCATGACGACTAATCATTTTAAAAGACTCCGGCTAAGCATGCATAATACCCAAAATAATCCATTTCAAAAGATCAAAGTTTAGACAATTACAATCGAGTATTCCATTTTATTATTAAAATTGGCTCCAACCATTCCTTCTCAAAGGTATAGCATTCTCATTGGAATGTAGACATTGCCCCGGAAATTGGCTAATTAACCTCGATTCCAAAATCCCAACATTTTCCAACATTTTTGAAAAATATTATACGAGCCGCGATCCATCGGCGATTTCATCGCGATCGATCGAGCAATCCAGTGGCCAGCCAGAGCCCTCTCGTGATCGATCGCGAGTCTCCACGATCGATCGCCAAACACCTCGCGATCTATCCCTGAGACTTAGCGATCAAACGTCGCACTGTGGGTCTTCCTCAAAAATCAGTTGTTCATCACGATCGATCGGCATGCAATCCGCGATCGATCGTGAACTGCGATTTTCCAAAAATTTCGAGCTTCAATGGTGTTTTCACACCCAAACTCAAAACCAACACCCCATACACCTTTAACACCTCAAATACTCCATTTAAAACCAATAAAAACTCCAAAAACTCAACTTTGAATTTTTATCAAAAATCCCCAATTTCCAAACCCAACAAAATACTCTACCAAAATCCACCATACTACTATCAAATCGAAGACAAGGACGAAGGGAAGATTAATACCTGATTATCTTGGAGAAATCCGGCTCCCGAGCCGAGCTTCCAGCCAGTTTTCTCCAAGGAGAAAAAGAGAAGGGTTTTGGGGAGATGGGGCGCGAAGAGAGAGGGAGGAGAGAGGAGAGATTCCGTGCAATGACGGAATACCGAGTCCACTTGGTATATATAGTACCAAAACTCCAAGATACCAATTCCCCCACAAATACATCACGACTCATTAAAAATCATATGTTTTCAATAATTATCTCTCCAACTTCAATTTCAAATACCAGCCCCAATACAAAGTACCCCGGACCCCAGATACCACCAAAAACCCAATTCCACGGGTTTTCACCACGATGAGAATACAATATCAACATTTGGATCCAACGATCCTCAATACCAGATTTAACATCCTCGGGTGTTCCAACACCGCAATTAATTATGTTGTTATTTAATTTGGTGTTGAATTAATTATTATGGTGAAATGCTTAGTCATGCGGTGGGCATGACCTGTTAATGCATTTCAGGGTGCATGTGATGCATGTTGGGAAATTGAATAATGGCATGGTTTATTTGGGGTGGGTGTTAATTATTTTGGTAAAGCATGTTTAATTGAGATTTTGGTGCATTTTTGGAAAATGCTTTTAAAATATCATGTAGGGATATTTTATACATCATGCTAAATATCAGGACATGGTTTTATTTAACCCCTACACCACCCCCTTTACCCTCTTTAACCCACCATTCCTTACCCAATCACTCTTTAATCAAAACTATCCCAACCCTACTCCCAAAAACCCCAAAACCGTTTCTTGCAAGGAGAAGAGGAGGAAAACTTTTCAAACTTGATTTATTGCTAGCATTTGGAGAAAAGTGAACCATCCCAGGTAACAACACAACCAAGGAGATAAAGTTCTACAACATCTCCACTTTTGGAACAAAGGTACGTAGTGAGACGTACAAGCATCGGACGGTAAAATGTATTTTTACGTATTGGATTATGCATTAGGTTGCATATATTTGTTGGTTATGCATTATGGTTGCATACACATATTGGTTGATGCATTATGGTTGCATACATACATTGGATGCATTGGTGCATGTGATTGTAAGTCAAGGTTATATTGCAGTGATGAATAATACTTGCCGCCTTCATGGCGTAGCGATGAGAGAATATTTGCCGCTAATATGTCGAAGCGAAGGATAATGCCACTGTCATATTATAGCGAGGGATATTATGTGCCGCTGGTATTGTCGAAGCGAGGGGTATTATTGCCGCTGTCATGTCAACGCGAGGGGTATTATGCCACTGATATAATAAGACTTGGAAATTGGTTATTGGTATTGATGGAACAGATGCATGTCATGACATACATTACTGGTATTATAATATGTTGATTATGACTGTGGTACAGGGACAACCAAAGGGAGATTTTAAGTGTATATATTACAGGAAGTGGTTTGTATTTACGGTTATGCATTTTTATATCTTAATCTTGTTGGTATGATTATGGTGTATTATATGCTCATGGTTTTGGGTTTGTTCCTATAGGTATCTTTTGGCAAGCAGGGCTAAGGACTGGGTTGATGCAGTGAACTTGTGAGGAGAGCTATTGGGTTAGAAGGACATTATTCTTTTGTATAGTCTTTACTCTAGGAGTAGAGTAAAACTATAGGATTAACATTCATTTAGCTGGGAATGTAATTAATCCTTTTTGGAATTTTATTTTGGCACTGTTGTGATATCCCCGAAATGATTATATGATTTTAATCATTTAATTTTAATTATGATGATTTGGGTGTTAATTCATGGGATTGAATTAATATTATTGGGGAGATTCATTTCAGGGTGCATGTGATATATGTTGGGTTTTTGGGGTTGTGGCATGTTTATTTGGGGTGTGTGTTGTTTGTTTTGGTAAAGCATGTTAATGGGAATTGAAGTATTTTATTGAGAAAATACTATAAATATCATGTGAGGATATTTTAATGCATCGTGTTAAATACCAGGACCAAAACATAACACATCAAACCACCCAACACCCAACCACCCCCCCCAACCCATGCCAATCACACTGTGCACAGGCTGACTTCCCACCCCACTTGGCTCAATCATTTGACCACTCTCAGCCATCCCAAATCTCGGCCCTTCTCTCCCATTTCTTCACCAGCACTTGCTAAGCAAAGTTCTAAGGAGCTTTCCCTTTTTCATCGCCTGGAAGTCCTTCCAAAATCGGAGCAAAGTAGGGTGAGAAACCATGCTCTGTTTTTTGTTTTAAACTTGTTTAAGTACATGTTTTTAGGTGGCGTGAAAATGGCATGTTAGCTTAGGTTTCTTAAAACCTTCGATTTAAATGCTTACATGGTGTTGTTATGTAACTCTCAGTGTTTTTCCTTATGTGTATTACATGTTTTATGTTGAGGAAATAGGCATGTAAAGTAGGGTGTTCGGAAATCTGGGTAGGGGTATGCCCTGTTTTTCTGGAAAATATGGACTGGGAGTGATTTTGAGGAGGTGATATTATGCATGTTAGATGGGTTTTAGGGTGAACCTTCGATTTGAGTACATGCATGGTAGTTTGTAAAGCCCAGGACATTTCATGTTTGAGCATGTTTTATGAAATATGTGGTTGTTTTTATAGCATGAAATGAAGTACTCAAAAATCGGGAAATAAAATATGTTGCCCTGTTTCCGGAAATGTTGATCCAGTACTTGTGTAAATGGTCGACGTTTATGCATGTGGGCTTACGTTTGAGGTGTAAATTTGATATGAATACACTCAGGGTAGTGTGTTATAACTGCTAGCATGTTGTTCTTGGCATGTTGTATGTCTTACATGTTAGATTTAAGGGTATGAATATCGGTGTTAGGGAATTCTGGAAAATCTGGGTTGAATGTGATCGACCGATCGATCGGTGAGGAACACCGATCGATCGGCAAAATCCGTAGCTTTTTTCCTTAATTCAAACAGTTCCCCGATCGATCGGTGATGAGGGCCGATCGATCGGTAGTGCCTTTTTTTCAAAAATGTAGAATTTGTTTTTAAATTTGATATTGGATTGTAATGAGACATCTAATATTGTGTTGTACACTGGTGTAGAGCCTTCACAGACAGCTACACAGCGCAGGGGATAGAGTCCCACAACACACTACATTTTGGAAAGGTATGTAAGCGACGTACGGGCACCCCAACGGTAACATGTATTGTGTGTTTATTTATTTAACACAAGGCAAAGTAAGATATGCATAAGATAGTGCATGATGATATGATACATGTTGATATGCTTCGTTTTTGCATATATATGTTGTGAAATATAAGAGGTGTATTTCACGTGTGAAATATAAGAAGTATTTCACGAGTCAAGGTTATCCTAGTGCGGATTTAATGCTTACGCTAACGTCCATAAGAAGCGAGGAAGAATCCCGCTTACGTGGATTTCCATAGGAAGCGAAGAGGAATTCCGCTTACGTGGAAAAGTAAGAAGCATTGAATGCACTATTGATAAGTGACTCGGGATTGAAATAAGGATTTGAGAAGGAAGGATATGTCATGACATTTATTTATGAAACCATATGATCATATAATGTTTTATTATGAGTTATGGTACAGGGACAACCAATGGGCGTTGTAAATGTTTGGAATACAGGAAGTGCTTTGTATTTATGATTTGTGCATTTACGCTTTACATTCATATTATGTTGAATATGAATTAGGATATGCTCATGTGTTTGGGGGTTGTCTTTGTAGGTGCTTTTGATGAAGAGAACCAAGGTCAGGGTTGATATGCTGAGCTGTAAGGAGTGCTACAGGATAGCATGTTAGGGAAATTTTGTATAGCTTCTACATGTAGTAGAGTAAGACTATAGTGTAGTACCCTTTTGTAGGAATACGTGAAATTCCTTTTAAATTAAGGTATTGTAATCTCTTAAGCTCAGGTTAATCAACACGACTTACTACTCTGATTTATACATATGAATGTTTAGTTCTCTTAATTGCACCTAAGATTATGATTGAGATAACGGGGTCTCACATTTAGTGGTATCAGAGCAGTGGTTAGATAACCAGGGAAGAGTGAAGGGTAGCCTTTAGAAACAAGTTGGCTAGGCATTCATTTGGGCATGCTTATGCATGTGATGCATATGGTTGTATAAGTGTTATACTAACATGCTTTGAATATGATACTCTTGTTATCTAACGGCTTATATTATGAACTGCTTTTGGTATTGTTGTTAACTCTTGTGTTACAGCATGGCTGAGATTAACCCGGAGAACCCCAATGAGAAGGTAGGGGATATGGACAGTAGGAATGCCGTATCGCTCAGCTGAATCCTTTACCACCACCTGCTGTAGGCGTGGAGCCCAGTGAACAGATGTTACTGCCAGGGGAGCTCAGTTTGAAGCAGTTTCTGAGTTTCCATCCGTCCATGTTTGAGGGGATTGAGTCTGGTGAAGTAGCCGAGGAGTGGTTGGAGCGTATAGAGCAAATACTTATGACTGCACCCTGTGTACGCACGGCATGGCTGAGGTTAGCCGAGTTTCAGATGGCTAAGAAGCCTGCTATGTGGTGGAAGACCACCGTGATGGAGCTGAGAGCTCAAGGTATGGCAGTTGACTGGACTGTATTCCGGACCCGGTTCCTTAACCGGTATTTCTCTGCAGCTGCCAGACAGTTAAAGGAAGACGAGTTTAACACTTTAAAGCAGGGTAGCATGTCAGTGTCAGGCTACGCTATGCAGTATTCCTCACTGCTGAGGTATGTACCTCATATCGCTGTGAGCAGCCATGCAAAGATGAGGAACTTTCTGAAAGGATTGAGGCCAGAGCTATTTGATAGGGTTATCTCCAATAACCCCAGCTCATTTGATGACGCCCTGACACGGGCAGAGTTGGCGGAGATTGCGGTAGGCGCATATAAGGATGATGTACCCCCCTTCAGTACCACCACCGAGGCCTGTTGCTGATAGTTTGAGGCCACGAGGGGATCAGTTCAAGGCTTCGTGGGGCCTCATCATCTTCCAGATTAGGTGGGAAGAAGTCTCAGGGGCAGAAGCAGAACAATCGGGGACCCACACAGGGAAGTAAGGCAGGGGGAAACAAGTGTAATAACTGTGGAGGATGGCATTTGTTACGTGACTGTCAGGGTTGCTATGTCTGTGGCAAGATGGGCCACATGGCTCGAGGTTGCCCCAATCGGGCAGGTCAGACAGACTCTGGGCCGAATAGGCCAAGGTTTGATGCTGGGAGGGCACCACAGAGACAGCAGTTTGCACCACGACCACAGGGACGTCAGACGGCAGGACCGCCGCAGGGACAGGTGTATGCACTGACCAGGGAGCAGGCTGAGGTAGCCCCAGAGGAGGTCATTGCTGGTACGTGCCATTTACTTACGTACCCTGCACTTATATTGATAGATACAGGTGCTTCCCATTCCTTTGTATCTACTGTTTTTGTGGAGAGACACCACTTGTGCTCGTCTCTGTTACCCACGCCTCTCATGGTCTCGACACCCACGGGGAAGCATGTGATTGCAGACCGACTGTTATCTGATTGCCTCATTTATTTTGAGGGCAATGATCTGAGGGCCGATCTGATTCAGTTAGAGATGGCAGACTTTGACTGCATTATCGGCATTGATGTGTTGAGCAGATACCGAGCTATGGTAGATAGCCAAAAGAGGATTGTTCGTTTTCTATCTGATCAGGGGTTCCAGTGGACTTTCTATGGGGACGACTCTTGTCCAAAGATTCCGGTAATATCAGCGGTTAAGATGGCGCGATTATTGGAGCGCGGCCACACAGGTTACATCATTTATGTCGTGGATGTATCTGAGGAAAAGGAAGTGAGAGCCGAAGACATACCGGTTGTGGCAGAGTTCATTGATGTGTTCCCAGATGAGATTCCGGGGTTTCCGCCTGTCAGGGATGTTGAGTTTGCCATTGAGCTACTACCGGGGACTCCTGCTATTTCCCGTGCCCCATACAGGATGGCACCGGCAGAGCTGAGAGAGCTGAAGGTCCAGTTACAGGAGCTCCTCGACAAGGGATACATCCGTCCTAGTGTATCGCCTTGGGGTGCACCAGTCTTGTTTGTGAAAAAGAAGGATGGTTCAATGCGTCTGTGCATTGACTATAGGAAACTGAACAAGGCTACAGTGAAGAACAGGTATCCACTTCCGAGGATTGATGATCTGTTTGACCAGCTTCAGGGTACAGAGGTGTACTCCAAGATAGACTTGAGGTCGGGCTATCACCAGGTACGGGTTAGAGCTGGTGATGTCCAAAAGACGGCTTTTAGAACTCGGTATGGGCACTATGAGTCTTGGTGATGCCTTTCGGTGTGACAAATGCACCTGCAGTCTTTATGAGCCTGATGAACAGAGTATTTCAGGAGTACCTTGACCAGTTTGTGATTGTATTCATTGATGACATCCTGGTCTATTCAAGGAGTGAGGAGGATCATGCCGATCATCTGAGGATAGTGCTCCAGATCCTCAGGGATCATCAGTTGTACGCCAAACTCAGCAAGTGTGAGTTTTGGCTGAGCAGTGTTGCATTCTTGGGCCATATTATATCACGAGAGGGGATATCAGTAGACCCGAGGAAGATAGAGGCAGTTATGGATTGGTCTGCCCCTACTTCAGTCAGTGAGATTCGGAGTTTCCTTGGTTTGGCTGGCTATTACCGACGTTTCGTCGAGGGTTTCTCAAAGATCGCCAAGCCACTTACACAGCTGACTCAGAAGGGAGTCTCATTTTGTTGGTCAGAGGCTTGTGAGCAGAGTTTCAGGGAATTGAAGCACAGACTGACTACTGCACCAGTACTAGTGATTCCAAAGGAGAACAAAGGATTTGTCCTTTATACCGACGCATCGCTACAGGGCTTAGGGTGCGTACTGATGCAGGACAGACATGTAGTGGCTTACGGTTCGAGACAGTTGAAGCCACACGAGACGAGGTATCCAGTCCATGATCTGGAGTTGGCAGCTATTGTGTTCGCCTTGAAGATATGGCGACACTACTTATACGGTACCTCATTTACCATCTTCACTGATCACAAGAGCCTGAAGTTCTTGTTTACACAGGCTGAGCTGAACATGAGGCAGAGGAGATGGATGGACCTGCTGAAGGATTATGATTGTGAAATCGTATACCATCCCGGGAAAGCAAATCTGACAGCCGACGCTTTGAGTCGGAAGGTGAGGAGCACAGCAGAGGATGCCATGTGTCTATCAGCTATGTTGGGCTCCTACTGCCTTTTGGGTTTTGATTATGATGTGTCTGCTTCACCAGTACAGGTTTTGACCTTGCTAGCCGAGCCTATTATTTATGATCACATCAGGAAGGCTCAGGGGACCGATGCAGAGGTTCAGAGATGGATGTTAGTGGTCCATTCAGGTCAGCCATCGAGATTCAGAGTGGCTGAGGACGGTTCTCTGAGACTTGGCGAGAGATGGGTGGTTCCAGATACATCCGAGTTGCGCCAGGGTTTATTACAGTGAGCTCACTGTAGCAGGATGAGTATCCACCCAGGAGGGAAGAAGATGTATAAGGATTTATACAGCCAGTTCTGGTGGAGGCGAATGAAACGGGATGTTGCTTCGTTCGTCAAGCGCTGTTTGATTTGTCAACAGGTAAAGGCCGAGAGACAGAGGCCTGGAGGTGAACTAAAGAGTTTGGAGATACCCGAGTGGAAGTGGCAGCACTTGTCTATGGATTTCGTGACCCACTTACCGAGGACTGTGTCGGGTTTTGATGCCATCTGGGTAGTCGTGGACAGATTGACTAAAGTGGCTCATTTCATTCCCTATGACATATACGCACTTGAGGATGGCACAGTTATATGTCAGAGATGTGGTGAGACTGCATGGGATCCCTGTTTCGATTGTGTCCGATCGAGATCCGCGGTTCACATCTCACTTCTGGGAGGGTCTCCAGACAGCTCTAGGTACAGAGTTGAGGCTGAGCACAGCCTATCACCCTCAGACGGACGGACAAACTGAGCGTACGATACAGACGCTCGAGGATATGTTGAGAGCTTGTGTGCTAGAGTTCAACACTTCATGGCAGGACTCGATAGCCTTGGTGGAGTTCTCTTACAACAACAGCTACCAGGCAAGTATACAGATGGCTCCTTTCGAGGCCCTCTATGGTAGGCGTTGTAGGTCACCCTTGTGTTGGGATGACATGGACCGTAAGTCGGTTGGAGGACCAGAGTTGGTTCAGGAAATGGAAGAGAAAGTTAAGGTTATCAAAGGAAAGATGAAGGCAGCTCAGGACAGGCAGGCAGCATATGCCAATCAACGGCGTAGACCGTTGGAGTTTCAGTTAGGCGACAGAGTTTTTCTGAAGATCTTGCCTTTCATAGGCGTAGTACGGTTTGGGATGCGAGGAAAGTTATCCCCGAGATATGTGGGGCCGTATGAGATCTTACAGCGTGTGGGTACGCTGGCGTACCGTTTGGATTTACCGCCTTCTCTGTCTGGTATACACGATGTATTTCATGTGTCTATGCTAAGGAAGTATGAGCCGGATCCTTCACATGTGTTAGAGCCTTCAGAGGTGCAGATAGAGTCCGATGTTTCTTATGCGGAGCGGCCTATCAGGATTTTGGATAGGGCAGACCGCAGACTTCGGAACAAGGTTATTCCTATGATCAAGGTTCAATGGGATCGTAGGGGTGTCGAGGAGGCCACGTGGGAGACAGAGCGACACATGGTGCAGCATTACCCAGAGCTGTTTTCTGGTATGCGTTTATTTATTGCTTTACTTCATGTAGGTGAGCATGTTTGATTTCGGGGACGAAATCTTATAAGTAGGGGAGTATTGTGATATCCCCGAAATGATTATATGATTTTAATCATTTAATTTTAATTATGATGATTTGGGTGTTAATTCATGGGATTGAATTAATATTATTGGGGAGATTCATTTCAGGGTGCATGTGATATATGTTGGGTTTTTGGGGTTGTGGCATGTTTATTTGGGGTGTGTGTTGTTTGTTTTGGTAAAGCATGTTAATGGGAATTGAAGTATTTTATTGAGAAAATACTATAAATATCATGTGAGGATATTTTAATGCATCGTGTTAAATACCAGGACCAAAACATAACACATCAAACCACCCAACACCCAACCACCCCCCCAACCCATGCCAATCACACTGTGCACAGGCTGACTTCCCACCCCACTTGGCTCAATCATTTGACCACTCTCAGCCATCCCAAATCTCGGCCCTTCTCTCCCATTTCTTCACCAGCACTTGCTAAGCAAAGTTCTAAGGAGCTTTCCCTTTTTCATCGCCTGGAAGTCCTTCCAAAATCGGAGCAAAGTAGGGTGAGAAACCATGCTCCGTTTTTGTTTTAAACTTGTTTAAGTACATGTTTTTAGGTGGCGTGAAAATGGCATGTTAGCTTAGGTTTCTTAAAACCTTCGATTTAAATGCTTACATGGTGTTATTATGTAACTCTCAGTGTTTTTCCTTATGTGTATTACATGTTTTATGTTGAGGAAATAAGCATGTAAAGTAGGGTGTTCGGAAATCTGGGTAGGGGTATGCCCTGTTTTTTCTGGAAAATGTGGACTGGGAGTGATTTTGAGGAGGTGATATTATGCATGTTAGATGGGTTTTATGGTGAACCTTCGATTTGAGTACATGCATGGTAGTTTGTAAAGCCCAGGACATTTCATGTTTGAGCATGTTTTATGAAATATGTGGTAGTTTTTATAGCATGAAATGAAGTACTCAAAAATCTGGAAATAAAATATGTTGCCCCGTTTCCGGAAATGTTGATCCAGTTTTTGTGTAAATGGTCGACGTTTATGCATGTGGGCTTACGTTTGAGGTGTAAATTTGATATGAATACACTCAGGGTAGTGTGTTATAACTGCTAGCATGTTGTTCTTGGCATGTTGTATGTCTTACATGTTAGATTTAAGGGTATGAATATCGGTGTTAGGGAATTCTGGAAAATGTGGGTTGAATGTGATCGACCGATCGATCGGTGAGGAACACCGATCGATCGGCAAAAGCCGTAGCTTTTTTCCTTAATTCAAACAGTTCACCGATCGATCGGTGATGAGGGCCGATCGATCGGTAGTGCCTTTTTTTCAAAAATGTAGAATTTGTTTTTAAATTTGATATTGGATTGTAATGAGACATCTAATATTGTGTTGTACACTGGTGTAGAGCCTTCACAGACAGCTACACAGCGCAGGGGATAGAGTCCCACAACACACTACATTTTGGAAAGGTACGTAAGCGACGTACGGGCACCTCAACGGTAACATGTATTGTGTGTTTATTTATTTAACACAAGGCAAAGTAAGATATGCATAAGATAGTGCATGATGATATGATACATGTTGATATGCTTCGTTTTTGCATATATATGTTGTGAAATATAAGAGGTGTATTTCACGTGTGAAATATAAGAGGTGTATTTCACGAGTCAAGGTTATCCTAGTGAGGATTTAATGCTTACGCTAACGTCCATAAGAAGCGAGGAAGAATCCCGCTTACGTGGATTTCCATAGGAAGCGAAGAGGAATTCCGCTTACGTGGAAAAGTAAGAAGCATTGAATGCACTATTGATAAGTGACTCAGGATTGAAATAAGGATTTGAGAAGGAAGGATATGTCATGACATTTATTTATGAAACCATATGATCATATAATGTTTTATTATGAGTTATGGTACAGGGACAACCAATGGGCGTTGTAAATGCTTGGAATACATGAAGTGCTTTGTATTTATGATTTGTGCATTTACGCTTTACATTCATATTATGTTGAATATGAATTAGGATATGCTCATGTGTTTGGGGGTTGTCTTTGTAGGTGCTTTTGATGAAGAGAACCAAGGTCAGGGTTGATATGCTGAGCTGTAAGAAGTGCTATAGGATAGCATGTTAGGGAATTTTTGTATAGCTTCTACATGTAGTAGAGTAAGACTATAGTGTAGTACCCTTTTGTAGGAATACATGAAATTCCTTTTAAATTAAGGTACTATAATCTCTTAAGCTCAGGTTCATCAGCACGACTTACTACTCTGATTTATACATATGAATGTTTAGTTCTCTTAATTGCACCTAAGATTATGATTGAGATAACGGGGTCTCACATTTAGTGGTATCAGAACAGTGGTTAGATAACCAGGGAAGAGTGAAGGGTAGCCTTTAGAAACAAGTTGGCTAGGCATTCATTTGGGCATGCTTATGCATGTGGTGCATATGGTTGTATAAGTGTTATACTAACATGCTTTGAATATGATACTCTTGTTATCTAACGGCTTATATTATGAACTGCTTTTGGTATTGTTGTTAACTCTTGTGTTACAGCATGGCTGAGATTAACCGGGAGAACCCCAATGAGGAGGTAGGGGATATGGACAGTAGGAATGCCAGTATCGCTCAGCTGAATCCTTTACCACCACCTGCTGTAGGCGTGGAGCCCAGTGAGCAGATGTTCCTGCCAGGGGAGCTCAGTTTGAAGCAGTTTCTGAGTTTCCATCCACCCATGTTTGAGGGGATTGAGTCTGGTGAAGTAGCCGAGGAGTGGTTGGAGCGTATAGAGCAAATACTTGTGACTGCACCCTGTGCACGCATGGCATGGCTGAGGTTAGCCGAGTTTCAGATGGCTAAGAAGCCTGCTATGTGGTGGAAGACCACCGTGATGGAGCTGAGAGCTCAAGGTATGGCAGTTGACTGGACTGTATTCCGGACCCGGTTCCTTAACCGGTATTTCTCTGCAGCTGCCAGACAGTTAAAGGAAGACGAGTTTAACGCTTTAAAGCAGGGTAACATGTCAGTGTCAGGCTACGCTATGCAGTATTCCTCACTGCTAAGGTATGTACCTCATATCGCTGTGAGCAGCCATGCAAAGATGAGAAACTTTCTGAAAGGATTGAGGCCAGAGCTATTTGATAGGGTTATCTCCAATAACCCCAGCTCATTTGATGACGCCCTGACACGGGAGTGGTTTATTGCAATGTTAATATTAAACTTGTTATAGCTTGACCAGTTAACGAATGCATTAGGAAAAATCGTCACCTTAGAAATATTTGGATATTCAATTGAGAATTGTAGGGGATTGCATTGGTGAGCCAAAGTCTCGATAATCTTATCTAGTGAATTTTTCTTGTTTGCTTTTATTGACTTGGTTGGATTAATAGTTAATTTAATCAATTAGTAGTTTAATTGTTTAATGAATATTCGTAGGTTAAATATAGTTAAAAGTGTCTTATTTGGTACTTGTTAGTCCCGGTGGGTTCGACAATCCGTACTTTTCATAATCTATACTAAAACTTGACACCGTGCACTTGCGGTAGAGAATCGCTACACTGAATAATATTTTTTAAGATAATAGCGATCAAGTTTTTGGCGCCGTTGCCGTGGACTAATTTTAGTAATATCATACGAGAAGTTTTGACAGTAATTTAATCATATTTATTTTTCTCTTTTGTATATATTTATTTCGGAAAAAAAATTTAATTGTTTTATTTGTTTTTCTTGCGAGGTACTTGTGATGCTTCATCAACAAGTCTTCACAAGATTTGTCCAACAATATTCAGAGCCGTTTTATGCAGCGTGGGGGAGATTTAATGAATTGCCAGACACATTCCGGTATCACAACTTTTCGAACTATAATCTTCTGCAATATTTCTTCAAAGGTTTGGATGCATAGACACGAGGATGGGTATTCAGCGGAGCACTGGTGACTGGGAGTCCCCTGGTTTGAGGACAGTGTATTGCACCTGTTCAATGATATGGCGGACTTCGATTACCACCGGCATTGTGATCCTTCACTACAAGGTTGGAGTCACCAATAGCCACCGGAGCCTCACTACCCTAATGATACGCACCAACCATTTGAGCATCAAGGAGAGAAGAGAGATAGTTCGGCAGACGTCACGACCCAGTTAGAGGATACCTTAATAAGATTCATGGCATCAACTGAGAACAGTTTGGAGTGTCAATCCAACTCTATGCGCCACCTGGAGCAGCAAATGGCGGTCCTTATGGAAACAATTTCAACTAGCTGCCAGGAGGAAGAGACGAGAGCTACCAATCAAGAGGCGACGAATCGAGTTTGGTTATATGATGATGATCACTCAACCAACCATGTTTGAGGGAGTGATCCTACTCATGTGGAAAAGTCAAGGGAACTTGAGCCTCTTAAAGAGATTGAACCTACTTCAGAGATGTTATCCGAGGAGTTCTCATGTGAAGATGAGTCGAGTGTGATGTTGGAAAAGGAAGAGAATTTCGAAGATTCTGATTTGAGCCCATCGATGGAGACATGTTCTATGCCATATGTGGATCCTTATTTTCCATCGATGCCAACTTCACCGCACTACATCCTGAAAGAGATAAAGCCGAGTCAAGAATCATTCTCCCATGCCTACATCTTCAAGACGAATGTTGTTGGAGCGACGAGCCTACATTGTTACAATCATGCCAATCTTGAGGGCATACTGAATCAAGACCCATTAGTGGTATCATACGATACGTACTATGGGCGGCAGCCGCTCTTTGATGGTTGCTTCTGATAGTCAAGCCGACGACTAGAAATCAGCGCTTCTTGTGAGGCAACCCAAGCTTATCCTTTTGCAATTTAGTTTGTTATTTATTTTTCAGTTTTTGTTTTTCGTTTTGTCTATCTCTTGAGTCGACTATTTTATTTGCATTCTTCTCTTGCTAGGTACTTAATTGAAGCGATGAATCCCTACAGCAGTGGAGCTTTAAGGAACCAATCTTCCTCAACCCTCATGCAAGCGTCGTGATCAGGGTAGTTTACTGTTTCCTTTTGATTCTTTTAAACATTGAGGACAATGTTTGATTTAAGTTTGGGGGAGTGGCTTGCATGTTTTACTTGCTTAATCTGCATGTTGTGTGCTTAATTGATACTTGAATCGTCCGATTATTTTGAGAGCTAAATTTTTTTTTAGTGAGTTCAATTAGAGAGAAAAGAATGAAACGTAGTAGTGGCCTCTATTCCATGATGATATTATCTCACTATGCATGTCAACTTGAGTTTTGATGATTGTAAAACTTGTTTGTGAATATCTTGTTTTGAGTTAGCATGTCAAAGATGAGGAAAACATTGAGCACATTTGAGTCACGATCTTGTGAATTTCATTTGTGGTAGTGAAAATCTTTGTGAATTTGATGAATTGTTTTGAACATCTTTGTGATGTCCCCGAAATGGTTAATTGTGTTTAAGGCATAAATTGTGTTCGTATGATTAATTATGATTAATTATGGTGGTAATTGCCTTATGTGTTAGAATTAATTGCCATGTGGAAATGCTTGGTCATGTGGGCTGGTAGAGCATTTCAGGGTGCACGTTATGCATGTTGGGTAATCGGGTGTTTTAATGGCTTACATGTGCAAGTAGTCATTTATTTTGTGAAACGTGCATTTAATTGGTATTTGGCGCATTGTGGTGAAATGTGTCTAAAATGCAATGTTGGGCATAATTTGCATCATGTTAGGAAGTGGGGTGTAAAATTTAATTAACTCTCATAACCCACTATAACCTCATATCATCTTTATTCCCCCTCACATTATTCAACCCCCAACACTTTTCAAACCCTACCCTCCTCCTCTCATTTTCGAGTGGGACTCCAAGGTGGAAGAGAAGTTCTTGCAAAACTTGATTCTTGTGATTTCTTGGTAAGATTTGGGGCCTAGGATGTATATATATATCATCCCTTGTTGTTTTGTGAGGTTTATTGTGATTTTGGGTGGTGGTTTGGAGTATGAAAATGGGTTTATTTGGGTTGGTATGTTTTGTGGTTGGGTGTGGGATTTTGGGGTTGTTTTATGATGTATATTGAAGGTTTAAAGTGTTTTTGTGTTTTGGGTTTGTTGGTATAAGTGTTGTGGAAGTTGGGAAGGAATTTTTGGTGTAAAAATGGTGAAAATCGTGTGTCTGTGCGAGGCGATCGATCGCCTGAAAAGAGGCGACTGATCGCCTAAGGGCAGTGGGCTTCTCGCAGGGCAGGCGATCGATCTCCTAAAATGAGGCGACCGATCGCCGAGAGGCAGTAGCCAAACCAAGGGTTAGGCGATCGATCGCCATGTTTGAAGCGATCGATCGCCGCGAGGAAAAATTTGAGGCGATCGATCGCCTCAGTGGAGCGATCGATCGCCAGCTGTGTAATTTTGAAAAATGTTGTATTTTGTTGAAGTTTTGGTATTCGACTATTATTTGGCTTCTAATATTGAATTGTATGGTTGTGTAGAACCATCTCAGGTGCCAACAACGTCGAGGAGATAAAGTTATACAACTTCTCCACTTTTGAAACTAAGGTACATAGTGAGACGTACGAGCATCGGACGGTAAAAACGTGTTATAACTGTGATGATGTATATTGTGAATATCGTGCCCTTATGTGATGGGATATGTGAAATGATAGTGTTATATCATGATATTGGAATCAATTGTGTTTGATTAATTGTGGTAGAATTGATGAATGTTCCGGTAGCCTTTATCTCCGAGCGAGGGAGGTACTTGCCGCTGTCATATGAAGCGATGGTAGTATGATATTTGCCGCTGTCATGTCTAAGCGAAGTAACATGCCGCTGTCATTGTCGAAGCGAGGGATATCATATGATGCCGCTATATGTCGAAGCGAGGGGTCCTAAAATTCCGCTGTTGTATTGGGACCGGAACAGTCACAATTCTAGTGATTAATGTGAAATATTGTGGATATAATTGGAAACGCGTTATCGATCATTATGTCGTGAACTAATGATTTTATGCATAAATTTGTGAAACAGGAACAACAGTGAAATGTGCTAATGTGGTGATCAAGGAGCATATCTATTATTTGCCGCATGCGCTTAATTATTTTGTTAAGTTGAATTGTGATTAAATGGTGATATTTATATGCTCATGGTGAGTTGTTCCTGTAGGTACGCTTTTGGACAAAAGGGGCTCAGGGTTGGGTTGAACTGTGAGCTGAAAGAGACTTGAAAGAAGTTAGATTACAGGATTTTTGTTAGTCTTATCATTCATTTTGGGAATGTAATTAACTAACTACTGAAGTTTTATTTTTGGCCTGTAATTATATTGAGCTCACACGACAACCAGAACTCTAAGATGTCTCTATTACATGTTTAGCCATATTTATATCTTGATTTCACCGTTAAGGAACTAGGGTCCTTACATTAGTGGTATCAGAGCAGTGGTTAGAGAACCCGGGAACGAGTGAAGGGTAGCCTTAGCAATGAGTTGACTAGGCGTCTACTTTTAAATATGTTGCGCGCATATGAAGCATGTGACTATTATGCTAACGTGTAATGGTTTTCTAACGATGTATTATGTGAACTGTTTTGTATATTGTTGTTAACCCTTGTGTTGCAGTATGGCAGCAAATGTCGATGTTGGTGATGCTATAAGTGTAAATGCTAGTGCTAGACATACAAATCCCCTACCGCCGCCAGCCTTGGGCGAAGAGCCGTCTGAACAACAGCTATTGCCGGGAGAACTGAGTTTGACGCAATTTCTAGCTTATCGGCCCCCGACTTTTGAAGGGACTGAAACAGGGGAGAAGGCTGAGGAATGGCTAGAGAGGTTGGAGCAGATATTTGTAGCTGCCCCATGCGCAAAGACAGCTTGGATACGGCTAGCAGAATTTCAATTGGCCAAAAAGGCGTTGATGTGGTGGAAGACCACAGTGATTGAACAAGAAGCTCAGGGTCAGGAAATAAACTGGAAGCTGTTTAGGACTCGATTTCTGACCCGGTACTTCTGAGCAGCTGCACGGCAGGCTAAAGAGGATGAATTCAATAGCTTGAGGCAAGGTACTATGCCGGTGTCTGACTATGCCCTCCAGTACTGTTCTTTACTCAGATATGTGCCTCATATCGCCTCTAGCACCCAAGCAAAGATGAGGAATTTTATGAAAGGCTTGAGGCCGGAGTTGTATGATAGGGTGATCACTTATGGCCCTACTTGTTTTGATGACGCCCTAGCACGAGCTGAATTGGCAGAATTAGGAGTGGGTGCATATCCGACTGTGGCACCGCCTCCAGCACCATCACAGAGGCCGACCCCTGAAAACTTGAAACCAAGGGGCGACCATTTTAAGCCAAAGGGAAACTCATCATCTTCCAGATTCGGTGGTAGGTGGCAAGATGCTCGTGGAAGGGGTGGTCGTGGGAGTAATGCTCCGTCTCATAGGGGACAGTCTCAGGCTAGCAATTTTGAGAAGGTTAAGTGTTTTCTGTGCGGGGGACCCCATTCAGTGAAAGTATGCTCTGCTTGTTATGAGTGTGGGAAACATGGTCACTTGGCCCGAAATTGTCCTAATCGGGGACGGCCACAGAATACTATGGGGAGACCTTCAGACAGGCCAGCACAACAGAGACCACCATTTGCACCGAGGCCATTGGGAGGACAGCCGTTGGGGCCACCTCAAGGGCAAGTGTATGCCCTCACCAGGGAGCAGGCTACAGCAGCTCCAGAAGAAGTGATAGCGGGTACGTGTTATTTATTTACGCACCCTGCTTATATTTTGATAGATACAGGTGCGTCACACTCCTTTGTGTCGACGAGTTTTGTGGAGAGGCACCGTATATGCACGACTCCGTCACCCACGCCTCTTGTGGTTTCGACACCCGCTGGAAAGAGTGTGATTGCAGATCAGTTTGTTGATGACGGCCTCATTTATTTTGAGGGCAACGAGTTGAAGTCAGATTTGATTGTTCTGGGGATATCGGACTTCGACTGCATTGTGGGTATTGATGTGCTGAACAGATACCAGGCAGTAGTGGACTGCAGTCAGAGGACAGTACGATTCAGATCTGATTTAGGGGATCGGTGGACTTTTTATGGGGATGGTTCCCGCTCAAGAATTCCGTTGATATCGGCTTTAAAGATGACTCAGTTATTGGAACGTGGGCACGAGGGTTATCTTATTTATGCCATTGACATTGCTGGCAAGAAAGAAGAGTTAAGAGTTGAAGATATACCCGTGGTTGCCGAGTTTGCCGATGTATTTCCGGAGGAGATTCCCGGATTCCCGCCGGTTAGGGAAGTTGAGTTCGGGATCGAATTATTACCGGGGACATCCGCTATTTCTCGTGCCCCTTACAGGATGGCACCAGCGGAGTTAAGAGAGCTGAAAGAGCAGCTACAAGAACTACTTGATAAGGGTTACATACGCCCCAGCGTATCACCTTGGGGTGCGCCTGTGTTATTTGTGAAAAAGAAGGATGGGTCGATGAGATTGTGCATCGACTACAGGCAATTGAATAAGGCCACAGTGAAGAATAAATACCCTCTTCCGCGGATCGACGATTTATTTGATCAGTTGCAGGGCACGAGGTTGTATAGTAAGATTGATTTGAGGTCGGGGTACCACCAGATCCGAGTTAGAGAGAATGATGTGCAGAAGACGGCCTTCCGGACCCGTTATGGTCACTATGAGTTTTTGGTCATGCCGTTTGGAGTGACAAACGCCCCGGCTGTGTTTATGAGCTTGATGAATCGAGTGTTCCAACCCTTTTTGGATCAATTCATCATCGTATTTATTGACGATATACTTATCTATTCTCGGAGCGAGGAAGATCACAGGAATCATTTGAGGACAGTGCTCCAAATTCTGAGGGACAATCAGTTGTATGCTAAGCTGAGCAAATGTGAATTTTGGCTGAGCAGCGTGGTATTTTTGGGGCATGTGATCTCTAGTGATGGGATTTCTGTAGATCCCAGGAAAGTGGAAGCAGTGATGGATTGGTCTGCGCCTACATCTGTGCCCGAGATCCGTAGCTTCCTCGGTTTAGCGGGTTACTACCGACGTTTCGTCGAGGGATTCTCTAAGATCGCTAAACCATTGACGCAGTTGACTCAGAAGGGTGTTCGGTTTTCTTGGTCAGAGGCATGTGAGCAAAGCTTCCAAGAGTTGAAGCACCGGTTGACTACAACACCTGTTCTAGGTGATCCCTTAGGAGAACGAGAGGTTTGCTTTGTACACGGATGCATCACTGCAGGGATTGGGCTGTGTACTGATGCAGGATAGGCATGTGGTGGCTTATGCATCGAGACAGTTGAAGCCTCATGAGACCAGGTACCCGGTTCATGATTTAGAACTGGCAGCCATTATTTTCGCTTTGAAAATTTGGCGGCATTATCTTTATGGTACTTCTTTCACCATTTACACGGATCATAAGAGCTTGAAGTTCCTATTTACCCAAGCGGAACTGAATATGAGGCAAAGGAGGTGGATGGACTTGCTCAAAGACTATGATTGCGAGATAGAGTACCATCCAGGGAAGGCGAACCTGACAGCTGACGCCTTAAGTAGGAAGGTGAAGTGTACGGCAGATGATGTTATTCATTTGTCGACCTTGATGACCTCTTGTTGTCATTTGGGATATGATTTTGATTTAGATGTATCGCCGGTGCTGGTATCGACCCTATTGGCAGAACCGGACATCTTTGAACTTATCAGGAAAGCTCAGGTGACAGACCCTGAGATACAGAGATGGTTGTCATATTTACGTCTGGGTCAATTATCGAAGTTCAGAGTAGCAGAAGATGGTTCCTTGAGGCTTGGTAACCGTTGGGTAGTGCCGAGGGCACCAGAGTTGCGTCAAGGGATCCTGCATCGTGCTCACAGTAGCAAATTTAGCATCCATCCAGGTGGGAGAAAGATGTACAAGGACTTGTGTGATCAATTTTGGTGGAGACGGATGAAGAGAGACGTTATGTCATTCGTTAAGAAGTGCCTGATTTGCCAACAAGTGAAAGCAGAAAGGCAGAGGCCCGGAGGAGAGTTGAAGAGTTTAGATATACCAGAGTGGAAGTGGGAGCACATCTCTATGGATTTCGTGACCCACTTGCCAAGGACTGCCTCGGGATTTGATGCGATCTGGGTGATTGTAGATCGATTGACGAAGGTGGCCCACTTCATTCCATATAGTATGACTTTCACATACTTAAAGATGGCCCAGTTGTATGTACGGAACGTGGTGAGATTGCACGGCATCCCAGTCTCGATTGTATCTGATAGGGACCTGCGGTTCACATCGCACTTTTGGGAGGGTCTTCAATCGGCCTTAGGTACAGAAGTGAGGCTGAGTACGGCTTATCACCCTCAGACAGATGGTCAGACAGAGCGTACCATACAGACGCTTGAGGACATATTGAGGGCGTGTGTTTTGGAGTTCGATACTCCGTGGCAAGATCCAGTGCCACTAGTGGAGTTCTCTTATAACAACAGTTATCAGGCGAGCATTCAGATGGCTCCATTCGAGGCCCTTTACGGTCGACGATGTAGGTCACCATTGTACTGGGAAGATTTGACTAGTAAGGCGGTCGGAGGACCGGAATTGATTCGTGAAATGGAAGAGAAAATCAAAGTGATCCGTCAGAAAATGAAAGCGGCTCAAGATAGGCAAGCGGCCTATGCTAATAAACGACGGCGACCATTGGAATTCCAAGTGGGAGATAGAGTCTTTCTAAAAATCTCACCTTTCAGAGGTGTAGTTCGTTTCGGTATGCGTGGGAAGTTGTCTCCGAGATATGTTGGGCCGTACGAGGTATTGCAGCGCATCGGCACTTTGGCTTATCGTTTGGCCCTACCGCCGTCCTTGTCTGGTATACATGATGTCTTCCATGTATCTATGTTGAGGAAGTATGAACCAGACCCGTCTCATGTGTTGCAGCCTTCAGAGGTTCAGTTGAGTTCAGATGTATCCTATATTGAACGGCCAGTCAGGATTCTGGATCGTGAGGATCGCAGACTTCGAAGCAAGGTAATACCGATGGTCAAGGTTCAGTGGGATCGTCGGGGTGTCGAAGAGGCCACGTGGGAGACGGAACGGCATATGGTGCAGCACTACCCGGAACTATTCTCTGGTATGTGTTTATGTTTAGTTTCTTTTGGGGTAGGTGCTTGCGATTTCGAGGACGAAATCTTATAAGTAGGGGAGTATTGTGATGTCCCCAATATGGTTAATTGTGTTTAAGGCATAAATTGTGTTCGTATGATTAATTATGATTAATTATGGTGGTAATTGCCTTATGTGTTAGAATTAATTGCCATGTGGAAATGCTTGGTCATGTGGGCTGGTAGAGCATTTCAGGGTGCACGTTATGCATGTTGGGTAATCGGGTGTTTTAATGGCTTACATGTGCAAGTAGTCATTTATTTTGTGAAACGTGCATTTAATTGGTATTTGGCGCATTGTGGTGAAATGTGTCTAAAATGCAATGTTGGGCATAATTTGCATCATGTTAGGAAGTGGGGTGTAAAATTTAATTAACTCTCATAACCCACTATAACCTCATATCATCTTTACCCCCCCTCACATTATTCAACCCCCAACACTTTTCAAACCCTACCCTCCTCCTCTCATTTTCTAGTGGGACTCCAAGGTGGAAGAGAAGTTCTTGCAAAACTTGATTCTTGTGATTTCTTGGTAAGATTTGGGGCCTAGGATGTATATATATATCATCCCTTGTTGTTTTGTGAGGTTTATTGTGATTTTGGGTGGTGGTTTGGAGTATGAAAATGGGTTTATTTGGGTTGGTATGTTTTGTGGTTGGGTGTGGGATTTTGGGGTTGTTTTACTGATGTATATTGAAGGTTTAAAGTGTTTTTGTATTTTGGGTTTGTTGGTATAAGTGTTGTGGAAGTTGGGAAGGAATTTTTGGTGTAAAAATGGTGAAAACCGTGTGTCTGTGCGAGGCGATCGATCGCCTGAAAAGAGGCGACCGATCGCCTAAGGGCAGTGGGCTTCTCGCAGGGCAGGCGATCGATAGCCTAAAATGAGGCGACCGATCGCCGAGAGGCATTAGCCAAACCAAGGGTTAGGCGATCGATCGCCATGTTTGAAGCGATCGATCGCCGCGAGGAAAAATTTGAGGCGATCGATCGCCTCAGTGGAGCGATCGATCGCCAGCTGTGTAATTTTGAAAAATGTTGTATTTTGTTGAATTTTTGGTATTCGACTATTATTTGGCTTCTAATATTGAATTGTATGGTTGTGTAGAACCATCTCAGGTGCCAACAACGTCGAGGAGATAAAGTTATACAACTTCTCAACTAAGGTACGTAGTGAGACGTACGAGCATCGGACGGTAAAAACGTGTTATAACTGTGATGATGTATATTGTGAATATCGTGCCCTTATGTGATGGGATATGTGAAATGATAGTGTTATATCATGATATTGGAATCAATTGTGTTTGATTAATTGTGGTAGAATTGATGAATGTTCCGATAGCCTTTATCTCCGAGCGAGGGAGGTACTTGCCGCTGTCATATGAAGCGATGGTAGTATGATATTTGCCGCTGTCATGTCTAAGCGAAGTAACATGCCGCTGCCATTGTCGAAGCGAGGGATATCATATGATGCCGCTATATGTCGAAGCGAGGGGTCCTAAAATTCCGCTGTTGTATTGGGACCGGAACAGTCACAATTCTAGTGATTAATGTGAAATATTGTGGATATAATTGGAAACGCGTTATCGATCATTATGTCGTGAACTAATGATTTTGTGCATAAATTTGTGAAACAGGAACAACAGTGAAATGTGCTAATGTGGTGATCAAGGAGCATATCTATTATTTGCCGCATGCGCTTAATTATTTTGTTAAGTTGAATTGTGATTAAATGGTGATATTTATATGCTCATGGTGAGTTGTTCCTGTAGGTACGCTTTTGGACAAAAGGGGCTCAGGGTTGGGTTGAACTGTGAGCTGAAAGAGACTTGAAAGAAGTTAGATTACAGGATTTTTGTTAGTCTTATCATTCATTTTGGGAATGTAATTAACTAACTACTGAAGTTTTATTTTTGGCCTGTAATTATATTGAGCTCACATAACAACCAGAACTCTAAGATGTCTCTATTACATGTTTAGCCATATTTATATCTTGATTTCACCGTTAAGGAACTAGGGTCCTTACAATCTTAGAGTACCTTAGAAACTATTTGATGATGACACTTTGAGGCAAACTGTATAGTTATGAACTTGACTTGGAAATGATTTAGGCGATCTTTGGACCGTTTGAGCATTTCAAGCTTACCATGATATATATCAATCTCTAGTGTCCCATTTTGAGCCTAATTGCAAAAGAATGGAGTATGTTTAACATACTATTAGCCCCCATTCAAAATTTTTTTTTCAACTCATTATACCCACTTTTATGAGCTTAAATTGAAAGAATTCATCATTACCTAAAGGAAGTATAATGAATCTCATTAGATGCACATAAATTGCTATATTTTGATGAGCTTATTATTGAAAAAAAATGATGAATGGGAAAAGAAAAAGATAGATAAAGCCTTCAAAAAAAAATATCTAATTAAGACCCAAAGTGGCCAAGGCTAAAAGAAAAAAGAAGAGAAGCTCAATTTGTGCTAAAAATATAAACATTACATGCTTATACTCTCTTCTTTGTGCTATCCTATCTTTTCTTTGAAGCCAACACCTAGGCTTAACATTACAAGCTTAAAAAGTCCTTTTGATCCAAGTCTAGGGAGTGACTACATTAGTGAAGAAGTGTTTGAAAATAGGACTATGAGGTGCTCAAAGATAATCTTACTTTTCATTACCTAGCATGATTTGATCTGTGAAAGTTGCATGAAACTTGAAAGTGACAATAGCTGTAAGGACCCTAGTTCCTTAAATGCGGATTAAGGCGTAAATAGAATTTTCATGCATAAACGGAGTATAAAAATCGTGCTGATGCCTTGAGCTATTAGATTATAGTGCCAAAATAAAGTTCCAAAAGGGATTAGTTACATTCCCAACCAATGAATGTTAATCATATAGCTTTACACTACTCCTAGAGTAGATACTATACAAAATAATGTGCCTGCTACCAAAAGCACTCCTCACTAGCACACCGCATCAACCCGCCTTAGCCTGTCCGCCCAAAAGTACCTACAGGAACAACCCCAAGACCATGAGCATGTATATAAATCATATTCATAATAATATGATAGCAATTCAAATGCATAAATCGTAAATGCGATTCACTTCCTGTATTTAATACATTTAAAAGCTCTGTTGCTTGTCCCTGTATCACAATCATAATCAGTAGATTATATTACCAATAATGTATGTCATGACATGTACCGATTTCCATGCATACCATGTTCAATTTTCGAGTCTTATTATATCAGTGGCATAATACCCCTCGCGTTAATATGACAGCGGAAATACCCCTCGCTTAGACAATACCAGCGGCACTAATATCCCTCGCTATAAATATGACAGCGGTCGTGTTCTTCGCTTCATATTAGCGGCAAATATTCTCTCATCGCTACGGTATGACAGCGGCAAGTATTCACATCGCTACGCCACTGGCGGCAAGTATTCTCCATCACTGGAATATAATCCCGACTCACAATCACATGCACAAATGCATCCCATATACACATGCAACCAAAATGCATGACCAAACCATGTATGCAATCCATGATGCATAAACAAGACCACATATGCAACCAAAATGCATAATAAATTCCATGTGTGCAACCATAGTGCATAACCAATTCAATACGTAATAGCACGTTTTGCCGTCCGATGCCCGTACGTCTCACTACGTACCTTAGTTCCAAAAGTGGAGATGTCGTGGGACTTTATCTCCTTTGTTGTGTGGCTACCTAGGATGGTTCTACACAATCATACAAACCAATATTAGAAGCCAATTTATGAACCAATACCAAAAATCCCACAAAATAATCAAAATACATCATTGTGATACCCCCGAAATGTTATATGATTATGTGCCATGATGATGATTTATGATATGTTTAAGGGTTGTGGTGTGTTTAAATTGGGGGTTATATTTATGAGGTGATGTTATGATTTAGGGGGCATGTTGGGTGTTTTAAAGGGATGTATTAATTAAGTAAAGTTATAAAATATCGAGTGAGGATATTTTCATACATCGTACTAAATACCGGGACACAATTAAACACCACATGACCACCCCAACCCTCACCACCCCCCTACTCGGCCACCTCCCCTCCCCCACTTGCATCAACCCATACCTTCTTCTCCCTTCCTCACTCCACCTCCCAATCACTTTCCCTCCTCCTCTCCTCTCCATTACCGTCCCTGTAAGCTGCAGAAAAAGGGAAGAAAGAACTTGGTAAAGGTACTCAAAAACCTTGTGAAAAGAGGAGCAAAAAGAGAGGGGTAAGTGGGTACCCTGTTTTATGGGTTTGTGTTTGAGCTTGGGTTTGGTGGGTTGTTTTTAACGCATGCTAAGTGTAGGTTTTGGTGAAACCTTGGTATGAGTACTTACATGGTAGTTTTATGTAACTATTAGCATGTTTGTTTGAGCATGTTACATGTTTTATGTGATAGATTTCTGGTTATGAATCTATGTGCTCGAAAACCTGGGCAAAGAAGAACATACTCTGTTTTTCTGTATAGGTTGGTTGAGGATGAAGATTATGATGATGTTATGATGCATGTTAGCTTAGGTTTTGCTAAACCTTTAATTTGAATACATGCATGGTAGTTTTATGAAGCTTATATCATTTTTGTTCAGGCATGTTTTACGCCTTATGAAGTAGAAATGATGGTATGAAATGAGGTGCTCAACAATCTGGGGAAGTCCCGATTTTTCAGAGCTCTCGATCGATCGAGATTTGGTCCCGATCGAGCGAGCGAGGCAGAAAGTTTAAAGCATGGTTTGAAATTAAGGCGTCGATCGATCGAAGAACTTTTCGATCGATCGGTGAAGCTCCTCGATCTATCGGTAAAATATATCGATCGATCGATCGAGGCAGAATGTTGAGCACTGTTTAAGCATGATTTCTCGATCGATCGAGACCTTGGGGTCGATCGATCGAGAGAGGCAGAAAGATGAAAAATAAGATGATGATTTATTTTGTTAAGTTTATGGTATGAGATGGTATTGAGGCATCTAATATGTTATATGTGGTCTTGTAGAACCATCCCAGGTACCAACACAGTCAAGGAGATAAAGTCTGTTGACTCCTCCTCCTTTTAAAAAGGTACGTAAGAGACGTACGGGCATCGATGGTAAAACACATCTTTACACTACGACTATGCTTTTATTGCATGAGTATACATGATGAAATGATGATATTTATAAGATGTTTATATATATCCATACGATGTTATTATGTGGTAAGAGGCCACGGGGTAAGATGCTCATATGGTAAGAGGCCATACGATGTTATTATGTGGTAAGATGCCACGGGGTAAGATGCCCATATGGTAAGAGGCCATACGATGTTATTATGTGGTAAGATGCCACGGGGTAAGATGCCCATATGGTAAGAGGCCATACGATGTTATTATGTGGTAAGATGCCACGGGGTAAGATGCCCATATGGTAAGAGGCCATACGATGTTATTATGTGGTAAGATGTCACGGGGTAAGATGCCCATATGGTAAGAGGCCATACAATGTTATTATGTGGTAAGATGACACGGGGTAAGATGCCCATATGGTAAAAGGCCATACGATGTTTATGATGTGGTAAGATGCCACAGGGTAAGATGCCCATATGCATGAATATGAATCAGTGACAACAAAAAGAAGTTAATGAATAACCAGCATATTTACTTAACCAAAATTTCATGCATTTACTGTGATGTTTTTATGATGTTAAGTACGATTGTATATGCTCATGATGTGTTGTCCCTGTAGGTACACTTTTGGACTAAAGGACTATGGGTCTGGTTGAGGCAGTGAGCTACGAGGAACATAGGAATGTATAGGATTCAAGTCATGATTAGTATCTACTCTAGGAGTAGTGTAAATCTAAATGTTAACATTCTTTTGGGAATGTAATGAATTATTTTTGAAGTTTTGTATTTTGGCCTGTAATCCTGTTAGCTCATGTAACAACCGGAACCTTAAGATGTTATTTAATGCATGTTTAGTCCTTCTTATGTTACTATAACACTGTTAAGGTAGGGAGGCCCTACATTAGTGGTATCAGAGCAGTGGTTAGATTACTCGGGAATGAGTGAAGGGTAGCCTTAGCAATAAGTTATCTAGGTGCTTACTTTTGAACATGTTTTATCTGTATGTTGCATATGAAGTAGAAGATGTTATGCTAACATGTTTAATTATCTAACGATGTACTTTATGAACTGCTTTTGGGTATTGTTGTTAACCTTTGTGTTGCAGCATGGCACCGAATATAGAAGTGGGTGACGCTATTAGTGTAAATGCAAGTGCTGGGCGTACGAACCCACTACCACCGCCAGCCTTGGGCGAAGAGCCTTCGGAACAGCAATTATTACCCGGGGAGTTGAGCTTGGCTCAATTTATGACGTACCGACCCCCGATGTTCGAAGGAACTGAAACAGGGGAAAAGGCTGAGGAATAGTTAGATAGGATTGAGCAGATATTTGTGGCAGCGCCTTGTGCAAAGACGGCATGGATCAGATTAGCAGAATTTCAGCTGGCTAAGAAGGCACTGATGTGGTGGAAGACCACAGTGATAGAGCAAGAGGCTCAGGGTCAGGAGATCAATGGGAAACTGTTCAGGACGCGGTTTCTGGCCCGTTATTTCTCAGCTGCTACAAGACAGGCTAAAGAGGATGAGTTTACCAACCTCAAGCAAGGTACCATGCCTGTATCAGACTATGCTCTACATTACTGTTCCTTACTTTGTTATGTGCCCCATATTGCTGCGAGCACCCAGGCCAAGATGAGAAATTTTATGAAAGGATTGAGGCTGGAACTGTATGACAGGGTAATTACCTATGGCCCTGCCTGTTTTGATGATGCACTTGCAAGGGCTGAGCTAGCCGAACTAGGAGTTGGAGCATACTCTGATGCTGTGCCACCTCCAGCACCCCCTCAGAAATCCACTTCTGATAATTTGAAACCAATGGGTGATCAGTTCAAGCCCAGGGGGAACACTTCGGCTTCAAGGTTCAGTGGTAAGAGGCCCGAGAACCGTTGGAAAGGAAATCGTAGGAATGATGCCCCTACGGGGAGAGGACAGCCTCAGGGAGGCAGATTTGGAAGGGTCCAGTGCTCTATTTGTGGGCAACCGCATTCGCCTAAGGATTGTTCAGGATGTTATGTCTGTGGCGACAGAGGCCACTTTGCTCGACGGTGTCCCAATAGGGGAAGACAGCAGAACTCTGCGGAGAGGCCTGCGGACAGAGCGGCACAGCACAGACCACCTTTTGCACCGAGGCAGTATGGAGGTCAGCCCACGAGGCCACCTCAGGGGCAGGTGTATGCTTTGACGAGGGAGCAGGCTACAGCGGCTCCGGAGGAGGTTATAGCGGGTACGTGCCTTTTATTTACGCACCCTGCTTTTATATTGATAGACACAGGTGCGTCACACTCTTTTGTGTCGATGAGTTTTGTGGAAAGGCACCACATATGCACTTCTCCGTCGCCCATGCCTCTTATGATCTCGACCCCCGCTGGAAGAAGTTTGGCTACAGATCAGATTGTCTATGATGGCCTCATTTATTTTGAGGATAATGAACTAAGGTCAGATTTGATTGTTCTGGGGATGTCAGACTTTGACTGTATTGTAGGCATTGATGTTCTGAACAGGTATCAGGCAGTCGTGAACTGCAGGTAGAGGATTGTCCGATTCAAGTCTGATATGGGATTCCAGTGGACATTCTTTGGGGATGGTTCTCGTCCAAAGATTCCGTTGATATCTGCTGCCAAGATGGCACAGTTATTGGAACGAGGCCATACAGGATATCTTATTTATGCTGTTGATATTACGGAAAAGAAAGAAGAAGTAAAGGTTGAGGATGTGCCCGTAGTGGCGGAGTTTCCTGATGTCTTTCCGGAGGAGATTCCCGGATTCCCACCGACGAGAGAGGTCGAGTTTGGGATTGAGTTATTACCGGGGACGTCTGCAATTTCTCGTGCCCCGTATAGGATGGCACCAACAGAGCTAAGAGAGTTAAAGATTCAGTTGCAAGAGCTCCTTGATAAAGGCTACATACGCCCTGGGGTGCGCCTGTCTTATTTGTTAAGAAGAAGGATGGATCGATGCGTCTATGCGTTGACTATAGGCAACTGAACAAAGCCACAATAAAGAATAAGTATCCGCTCCCAAGGATTGATGATTTGTTTGACCAGCTGCAGGGTACGAGGCTCTACAATAAGATCGATCTGAGGTCGGGGTACCATCAGATTCGAGTAAGGGAAGATGATGTTCAGAAGACAGCTTTCAGGACTAGATATGGGCACTATGAATTCTTAGTCATGCCTTTTGGGGTGACAAAAGCCCCAGCTGTTTTCATGAGTCTGATGAACAGAGTGTTCCAGCCATTTTTGGATCAGTTCGTTATAGTCTTCATTGACGACATACTTATCTACTCCCGGACTGAAGAAGAACACGCGGAGCACTTGAGGACAGTACTCCAGATCCTCAGGGATCATCAGCTATATGCAAAGCTCAGCAAGTGCGAGTTCTGGTTGAGCAGTGTGGTATTCTTAGGCCATGTCATTTCTAGCAGAGGGATATCTGTGGATCCCAGGAAGATTGAAGCTGTGATGGAGTGGGCTGCACCCACTTCTGTACCGGAGATACGGAGTTTCCTCGGTTTGGCAGGTTATTACCGACGTTTCGTCGAAGGTTTCTCGAAGATTGCCAAACCCTTGACACAGCTGACTCAGAAAGGAGTCCCCTTCTTTTGGTCTGAGGCTTGTGAGGAAAGTTTCCAAGAACTGAAGCGTCGCTTGACTACAGCGCCTGTGTTGGTAATTCCATCTGAGAATAAGAGATTCGGCTTGTATACGGATGCATCACTACAGTGTTTGGACTGTGTGTTGATGCAAGATAAGCACGTGGTGGCTTATGTTTCGAGGCAGTTGAAGCCTCATGAGACCAGATACCCAGTTCATGACTTGGAGCTGGCGGCTATCATCTTCGCCTTAAAGATTTGGCGGCATTATCTTTATGGTACTTCATTTACCATCTTTACAGATAAGAACCTGAAGTTCTTATTCACTCAGGCAAAGTTGAATATGCGGCAAAGAAGGTCGATGGATTTGCTTAAGGATTATGATTGTGAGATTGAGTACCATCCGGGTAAAGCAAACTTGATAGCAGACGCCTTAAGTCGTAAGGTGAAGAGTACTGCTGAGGATGCCACGAGTCTATCAGCTATGATGACTTCTTATTGCCATCTGGGCTATGATTTTGACGTAGACACGTCGCCTGTGCGAGTGTCGACCTTATTGGCGGAGCCAGATATATTTGAGGCAATCAGGAAGGCCCAGAAGTCGGATGATGAGGTTCAGAGATGGACGACATTGGTACTTAAAGGTCAGCCATCCAAGTTCAGAGTGGCTGAGGATGATTCCTTGAGACTGGGCAACCGATGGGTAGTCCCAGATACACCAGAGTTGCGTAGAGGAATATTGGAGCGAGCTCACAGTAGTCGGTTCAATATCCACCCAGGAGGAAAGAAGATGTACAAAGACCTATGCGGTCAATTCTGGTGGAGACGCATGAAGCGTGAGGTTATCGCTTTTGTTAAAAGATGTTTGATCTGCCAGCAGGTAAAGGCAGAGAGGCAGAGGCCTGGTGGCGAGCTGAAGAGCTTAGACGTACCTGAATGGAAGTGGGAGCATATATCTATGGACTTCGTGACCCACTTGCCAAGGACGGCCTCAGGATTTGATGCAATCTGGGTGATCGTGGATAGGCTGACGAAGGTAGCTCACTTCATCCCTTACAGCATGTCTTATACATACTTAAAGATGGCCCAAATGTATATACGGGATGTAGTGAGGTTGCATGGTATTCCAGTCTCGATAGTGTCTGACCGAGACCCGAGGTTCACTTCACATTTTTGGGAGGGTCTCCAGACAGCTTTGGGCACAGAGGTGAGACTAAGTACGGCCTATCACCCTCAGACAGACGGCCAAACAGAGCGTACCATTCAGACGCTCGAGGACATGTTGAGGGCATGTATTTTGGAGTTTGATACTCCGTGGCAGGATTCAGTGCCGCTGGTGGAGTTCTCCTATAATAATAGTTATCAGGCGAGCGTTCAAATGGCTCCTTTTGAAGCTCTGTATGGACGACGATGTAGATCACCGCCCAGGATAGGCAAGCAGCCTATGCCAATAAGCGGCGACGACCGCTGGAATTCCAGTTAGGAGACAGGGTCTTCTTAAAGATCTCGCCCTTCAGGGGTGTGGTTCATTTTGGGATGCGGGGAAAGTTATCTCCGAGGTATGTTGGGCCATATGAAGTGTTGCAGCGAATCGGTACATTGGCTTATCGTTTGGCTCTACCGCCATCCTTATGTGGCATACACGATGTTTTACATGTCTCTATGTTAAGGAAGTATGAGCCAGATCCGTCTCATATCTTACAGCCTACTGAAGTACAGTTAGACTAAGATTGTGTCCTACATTGAACGACCAATCAGGATTCTGGATCGAGAGGATCGCAGGCTACGAAGCAAAGTAATACCGATGGTCAAAGTTCAGTGGGATCGTCGGGGTGTCGAGGAGGCTACGTGGGAGACGGAACGGCATATGGTGCAGCACTATCCGGAACTATTCTCTGGTATGTTTTTATGTTTAGTTTCGATATGGTGATGCATGTGGATTTTGAGGATGAAATCTTATAAGTAGGGGAGTAATGTGATACCCCCGAAATGTTATATGATTATGTGCCATGATGATGATTTATGATATGTTTAAGGGTTGTGGTGTATTTAAATTGGGGGTTATATTTATGAGGTGATGTTATGATTTAGGGGGAATGTTGGGTGTTTTAAAGGGATGTATTGATTAAGTAAAGTTATAAAATATCGAGTGAGGATATTTTAATACATCGTACTAAATACCGGGACACAATTAAACACCACATGACCACCCCAACCCTCACCACCCCCCTACTCGGCCACCTCCCCTCCCCCACTTGCATCAACCCATACCTTCTTCTCCCTTCCTCACTCCACCTCCCAATCACTTTCCCTCCTCCTCTCCTCTCCATTACCGTCCCTGTAAGCTGCAGAAAAAGGGAAGAAAGAACTTGGTAAAGGTACTCAAAAACCTTGTGAAAAGAGGAGCAAAAAGAGAGGGGTAACTGGGTACCCTGTTTTCTGGGTTTGTGTTTGAGCTTGGGTTTGGTGGGTTGTTTTTAACGCATGCTAAGTGTAGGTTTGGGTGAAACCTTGGTATGAGTACTTACATAGTAGTTTTATGTAACTACTAGCATGTTTGTTTGAGCATGTTACATGTTTTATGTGATAGATTTCTGGTTATGAATCTATGTGCTCGAAAACCTGGGCAAAGAAGAACATACTCTGTTTTTCTGTATAGGTTGGTTGAGGATGAAGATTATGATGATGTTATGATGCATGTTAGCTTAGGTTTTGCTAAACCTTTAATTTGAATACATGCATGGTAGTTTTATGAAGCTTATAACATTTTTGTTCAGGCATGTTTTACGCCTTATGAAGTAGAAATGATGGTATGAAATGAGGTGCTCAAAAATCTGGGGAAGTCCCGATTTTTCAGAGCTCTCGATCGATCGAGATTTTGGTCCCGATCGAGCGAGCGAGGCAGAAAGTTTAAAGCATGGTTTGAAATTAAGGCGTCGATCGATCGAAGAACTTTCCGATCGATCAGTGAAGCTCCTCGATCGATCGGTAAAATATATCGATCGATCGATCGAGGCAGAATGTTGAGCACTGTTTAAGCATGATTTCTCGATCGATCGAGACCTTGGGGTCGATCGATCGAGAGAGGCAGAAAGATGAAAAATAAGATGATGATTTATTTTGTTAAGTTTATGGTATGAGATGGTATTGCGGCATCTAATTTGTTATTATGTGGTCTTGTAGAACCATCCCAGGTACCAACACAGTCAAGGAGATAAAGTTTGTTGACTCCTCCTCCTTTTAAAAAGGTACGTAAGAGACGTACGGGCATCGGACGGTAAAACACATCTTTACACTACGACTATGCTTTTATTGCATGAGTATACATGATGAAATGATGATATTTATAAGATGTTTATATATATCCATACGATGTTATTATGTGGTAAGATGCCACGGGGTAAGATGCCCATATGGTAAGAGGCCATACGATGTTATTATGTGGTAAGATGCCACGGGGTAAGATGCCCATATGGTAAGAGGCCATACGATGTTATTATGTGGTAAGATGCCACGGGGTAAGATGCCCATATGGTAAGAGGCCATACGATGTTATTATCTGGTAAGATGTCACGGGGTAAGATGCCCATATGGTAAGAGGCCATACAATGTTATTATGTGGTAAGATGACACGGGGTAAGATGCCCATATGGTAAAAGGCCATACGATGTTTATGATGTGGTAAGATGCCACAGGGTAAGATGCCCATATGCATGAATATGAATCAGTGACAACAAAAAGAAGTTAATGAATAACCAGCATATTTACTTAACCAAAATTTCATGCATTTACTGTGATGTTTTTATGATGTTAAGTACGATTGTATATGCTCATGATGTGTTGTCCCTGTAGGTACACTTTTGGACTAAAGGACTATGGGTCGGGTTGAGGCAGTGAGCTACGAGGAACACAGGAATGTATAGGATTCAAGTCATGATTAGTATCTACTCTAGGAGTAGTGTAAATCTAAATGTTAACATTCTTTTGGGAATGTAATGAATTATTTTTGAAGTTTTGTATTTTGGCCTGTAATCCTGTTAGCTCATGTAACAACCAGAACCTTAAGATGTTATTTAATGCATGTTTAGTCCTTCTTATGTCACTATAACACTGTTAAGGTAGGGAGGCCCTACAATCATTCTAGCATCTCGCGATCGATCGCTGTGGAGTCCCGATCGATCGCGAGGTCCAGCAGCCTTGAATGCCAAATTCTGGCGTTAGGCGATCGATCGCCATTTTTGAGGCGATCGATCGCTCGCCTCACCGATCGATCGCCTCATCATGGCGATCGATCGCCAGTCGCAGCAATCGCCTACTGCCCGCGTGCGATCGATCGCCTTATTTTGGGCGATCGATCGCCGCTGTCTGCACATCGAGATTCCACCATTTTTGCCCCAAAATTTCTTCCCATCATCACCAACACTTACACCAACAAACCCAAAACATAAAAACACTAAAAACCTTCAACAAACATCATAAAACAACCAAATATCTAATATCCAACTAAAAACCACACCAACAAAAAACAAACCCATCTCCAAATCAACCAAAACTATTACAAATCCAAACCAAACATTATAAAAACAACAAGGGGGTATCCATACCTCTTGGGGACTCCAAATCTCACAACAAAACCCACAAATAAGATTTTTGCAAAGATTTCTCTTCCACTTTTATGCCAAAAACGAAAATGGGAAGGATAAGGGTTTGGAGGAATGATTTGGGGGAATTAGTAAAGTGATTGGTAAAGGTGGGGATAATGGGGTTAAAGTAATTAAATTTGTACCCCAACAATTAACATGATGTATAAAACATCCCAACATGATATTTTAAAAGCATTTTACCACAATGCACCAAAACCATAATTAAATACATGTTTCACCCAATAATTACAAACCATCACATTTAAACCATTATAATGCTCAATTGCCCTACATGCATAACATGTTCGCCGAAATGCTCTACCGGGTCACGCCTACCATGTGACTTAGCATTTCGCCCAGATAATTAATTTCAACACATAACTTAATTATCACCATAAATAATCACATAAACATAATTAATGCCCAAATTGCAATTAATTATTTCGGGATATTACAATACTCCCCTACTTATAAGATTTCGCTCTCGAAATCGCATGCACTTACCCAAAACGAAACCAAACATAAATCATATACCAGAAAATAGCTCCGGGTAGTGCTGCATCATATGCCGCTCCGTCTCCCACGTAGCCTCCTCGACACCCCTGCGATCCCACTGAACCTTGACCATCGGTATCACTTTGTTCCGAAGTCTGCGATCAGTCCCATCCAAAATCCTGACTGGCCGTTCCTCATAGGATACATCAGAATCCAACTGAACCTCAGAAGGCTGCAATACATGCGACGGGTCCGGCTCATACTTCCGCAGCATAGATACATGAAACACGTCGTGAATACCAGATAACGACGGTGGCAGTGCCAAACGGTAAGCCAAGGTACCGATGCGCTGTAAAATCTCATACGGTCCCACATACCTCGGAGACAATTTACCACGCATACCAAACCAAACCACACCCCTGAAAGGTGAGATCTTCAAAAGACTCTGTCTCCCAACTGAAACTCCAACGGTCTCCGCCGTTTATTCGCATAGGCTGCCTGCCTGTCCTGAGCTGCCTTCATTATCTGACGGATAACCTTTACCTTATCCTCCATCTCCTGAATCAGTTCGGGTCCTCCTAGTGCTTTACTGGTCAAGTCATCCCAGTATAATGGCGACCTACAACGCCTACCATACAAAGCCTCAAATGGTGCCATCTGAATACTCGCATGATAGTTGTTGTTGTATGAGAACTCCACCAAGGCCAAAGAATCTTGCCATGAGGCATCAAACTCTAATACGCAAGCCCGTAGCATGTCCTCGAGCGTCTGTATAGTACGCTCAGTCTGACCGTCCATCTAGGGATGATATGACGTACTCAATCTCACCTCAGTACCCAATGCTGACTGAAGACCTCCCCAGAAATGAGATGTGAACCGCGGATCTCTGTCAGATATAATGGACACTGGGATCCCATGTAGTCTCACTATGTCCCGGACATACAGCTGAGCCATCCTCAAGTATGTGTACGTCATACTGTAGGGAATGAAGTGAGCTACCTTCGTCAGCCTGTCAATGACCACCCAAATGGCATCACAACCCGAAGTAGTCCTCGGCAAGTGGGTCACAAAGTCCATAGATATGTGCTCCCACTTCCACTCCGGTATCTCTCAGCTCCTTAGCTTAGCACCAGGTCTCTGTCTCTCTGCCTTAACCTGCTGACAGATCAAACACCTCTTGACAAAAGCGATCACATCTAGCTTCATCCGTTTCCACCAGAACTGATCACATAAGTCCTTATACATTTTCCTCCCTCCTGGGTGGATACTGAATCGGCTACTATGTGCCCGTTCTAAGATCCCTCTACGCAACTCCGGCGTACATGGAACTACCCATCGGTTACCAAGTCTCAAAGAACCATCCTCAGCCACTCTAAACTTTGATGGCTGTCCTTGAAGTGCCAATGATGACCATCTCTGAACCTCATCATCTGTCCTCTGAGCTCTCCTGATATTCTCATAGATATCTGGCCTAGCCAATAAGGTCGATACCCAAACCGACGATGCGTCCACATCGAAGTCATAGCCCAGATGGCAACAAGAAGTCATCATAGCCGACAAATGCATGACATCCTCAGCAGTACTCTTCACCTTCCGACTCAAGGCGTCTGCTGTCAAGTTTGCTTTCCCCGGATGGTACTCGACCTCACAGTCATAGTCCTTGAGCAAATCCATCCATCTCCTCTGACGCATATTTAACTCCGCCTGAGTGAATAAGAATTTCAGGCTTTTATGATCCGTGTATATGGTAAAAGATGTACCATATAGATAATGCCTCCACATCTTCAGGGCAAAGATAATTGCCTCCAATTCCAAATCATGGACTGGGTACCTAGTCTCATGCGGATTCAACTGCCTCGATGCATAAGCTACCACATGCTTATCTTGCATCAATACACACCCCAAGCCCTGTAGCAATGCGTCAGTATAAAGGACAAACCTCTTGTTCTCTGAGGGAATCACCAATACCGGCGCCGTCGTTAGTCGGTGCTTCAACTCTTGAAAGCTCTCCTTGCAAGCCTCTGACCAAAAGAAGGGTACTCCCTTTTGGGTCAACCGTGTCAGTGGCTTAGCAATCTTAGAAAATCCCTCGATGAAGCGTCGGTAATAACCAGCCAAACCAAGAAAACTCCGTATCTCGGGCACAGAAGTTGGTGCAGCCTACTCCATCACCTCCTCAATCTTCCTGGGGTCCACTGATATCCCACTGCTAGATATGACATGCCCCAGAAATACTACACTGCTCAACCAAAACTCACACTTGCTGAGCTTGGCATATAACTGGTGATCTCTGAGGATCTGGAGCACTGTCCTTAAGTGTCTCACGTGCTCTTCCTCGCTCCGGGAGTAGATTAGTATGTCGTCAATAAACACAATAACGAACTGATCCAGGTAGGTTGGAACACCCGGTTCATCAAGCTCATAAAGACAGCTGGGGCGTTCGTCACACCGAACGGCATCACTAAGAACTCGTAGTGCCCATACCGAGTCCGAAATGCTGTCTTCTGTAAATCCTCTTCCTTGACCCGTATCTGGTGGTACCCGGATCTCAAATCAATCTTGCTATACAGCTTCGTGCCTTGCAACTGATCAAATAAATCATCAATCCTTGGGAGAGGGTACTTGTTCTTTACCGTGGCCTTATTCAGTTGCCGGTAGTCGATGCAAAAACGCATCGAACCATCCTTCTTCTTCACAAAAAGAACCGGTGCGCCCCAAGGCGATACGCTAGGGCGTATATATCCTTTATCAAGGAGCTCCTGCAACTGCTCATTCAGTTCTCTTAATTCTGCCGGTGCCATCCGGTAAGGGGCACGAGAAATAGCGGATGTCCCCGGTAACAACTCTATCCCAAACTCGACTTCCCTTGCCGGTGGAAATCCGGGAATCTCCTCCGGGAACACATCAGCAAACTCCGCTACCAGTGGTACATCCTCAACCCTCAACTCTTTACCCTTTCCCGACGTGTCCACGGCATAGATGAGGTAGCCCGTGTGTCCACGCTCCAACAAATGGGACATATTGATTGCCGAAATCAACGGGATCTTCGCACGAGAACCGTTGCCATAGAAAATCCACTTAACTCCCAAATGAGATCTAAACCGAACTGTCCTCTGCCGAAAATCTACCACTGCCTGATATCTATTCAGAATGTCGATGCCCACAATGCAGTCAAAGTCTGACATTCTCAATACGATCAAATCTTCCTTTATCTCATGCCCTCAAAATAAATGAGGCAGTCCATCAGAAATTGATCATCAACAACTTTCTTTCCGGTGGGTGTCGAGACCAATAGAGACGTGGGTAACGGAGACGTGCACATATGATGTCTTGCCACAAAGTCCGCAGACACAAAGGAGTGTGAAGCACCTGTGTCTATCAAAATAAAGGTGGAATATGTAAATAGAAGGCACGTACCAGCTATCACCTCCTCTGGAGCTGCATCGGCCTGCTCCCTGGTCAATGCATAGACATGTCCCTGAGGTGGCCCCATCGCCTGTCCTCCCATCTACCGAGGCACCATCGGCTGCCTATGCTGAACCGTCCCACTAGAAAATCTCCCCCTGCCTCCTCTGAGATCCACCTAACTATCACCATTCTGACAGAATCGAGATATGTGGCCCATCTTGCCACATTTATAACAAGCCGTACAGTCTCACATGTGATGTGGTCCTCCACAAAAGTGACACTTCACCACTCCACTCCTACTCACTTGAGTCTGCCCTCTGTTGCTAGGCGTACTACCCCTCTGGTTATCCATTCGCCTCCCACCAGACCGAGAAGATGAGGAAGAAGCCCCACGAGGTTTAAATGATTCTCCTCGTGGCCTCAGATTATTAGACATTGGCCTCGGAGGTGGGACTTGTGGGGGTGAAACGTCCGGGTAAGCACTGACTCCGATCTCCGCCAGTTTCGCTCTAGTTAGAGCATCATCAAAAGAAGTGGGGTTGTTGGAGATAACCCGATCAAAAAGTTCTGGCCGCAGTCCCTTCAGAAAGTGCCTCATCTTGGCATGCCCGTTTGTAGCGATGTGGGGAACATACCTCAACAAGGATGAGTAATGCATGGCATAGTCCGAGACTGTCATGCTCCCTTGCTTCAAGCTCGTGAATTCATCCTCCTTTGTTTGCCTAGCCGCAGTAGAGAAGTGTCGGTTTAGAAACTGAGTCCGAAATAAAGTCCAGTCAATCACCATACCCTGAGCTCTCAGTTCCATCACCGTCGCCTTCCACCACATAGAAGACTTCTTCGCTAGTTGGAATTCCGCCAACCTCAGCCATGCTGTCCCAGCACAAGGAGCGGACACAAATATCTGCTCTAGTCTCTCAAGCCACTCCTCAGCTTTTTCTCCTGTCTCCGTCCCCTCAAACATGGGCGGGTGAAAAGTTAGGAACTGACTCAGACTAAGCTCCCCTGGTAATAGCAACTGAGCAACCGGCTCCATGCCCACAACAGGTGGAGGTAAAGGATTCGTCTGTCCAATGCTAGCATTCACGCTCCCAATATCACCCACCTCTTCATTGAGGTTCTCCACATTCATAGCCGCCATGCTGTAATGCAAAGGTTAACAACAATTCCAAACAATATATATGTTATGCCGTTAGATAACATGAATGATAATAAGCATGTTAGTATAACAATTCATACACCAATTTGCACCACATGCATAAACATGCCCAAATGTAAACATCTAGCCAACCATGCTAAGGCTACCCTTCACTCATTCCCGGGTTCTCTAACCTGGCTCTGATACCACTAATGTAAGGACCCTAGTTCCTTAAATGCGGATTAAAGGCGTAAATAGAATTTTCATGCATAAACGGAGTATAAAAATCGTGCTGATGCCTTGAGCTATTAGATTACAGTGCCAAAATAAAGTTCCAAAAGGTAATAGTTAAATTCTAGATACTATACAAAAGAATGTGCCTGCTACCAAAAGCACTCCTCACTAGCTCACCGCATCAACCCGCCTTAGCCCGTCCGCCCAAAAGTACCTACAGGAACAACCCCAAGACCATGAGCATGTATATAAATCATATTCACAATAATATGATAGCAATTCAAATGCATAAATCGTAAATGCAATTCACTTCCTGTATTTAATACATTTAAAAGCTCCGTTGGTTGTCCCTGTATCACAATCATAATCAGTAGATTATATTACCAATAATGTATGTCATGACATGTACCGATTTCCATGTATACCATGTTCAATTTCCGAGTCTTATTATATCAGTGGCATAATACCCCTCGCGTTAACATGAAAGCAGAAATACCCCTCGCTTAGACAATACCAGCGGCACTAATATCCCTCGCTATAAATATGACAGCGGTCGTGTTCTTCGCTTCATATTAGCGGCAAATATTCTCTCATCGCTACGGTATGACAGCGGCAAGTATTCATATCGCTACGCCACTGGCGGCAAGTATTCTCCATCACTGGAATATAATCCCGACTCACAATCACATGCACAAATGCATCCCATATACACATGCAACCAAAATGCAAGACCAAACCATGTATGCAATCCATGATGCATAAACAAGACCACATATGCAACCAAAATGCATAATAAATTCCGTGTGTGCAACCATAGTGCATAACCAATTCAATACGTAATAGTACGTTTTACCGTCCGATGCCCGTACGTCTCACTACGTACCTTAGTTCCAAAAGTGGAGATGTCGTGGGACTTTATCTCCTTTGTTGTGTGGCTACCTGGGATGGTTCTACACAATCATACAAACAAATATTAGAAGCCAATTTATGAACCAATACCAAAAATTCCACAAAATAATCAAAATACATCATTCTGGCATCTCGCGATCGATCGCTGTGGAGTCCCGATCGATCGCGAGGTCCAGTAGCCTTGAATGCCAAATTCTGGCGTTAGGCGATCGATCGCCATTTTTGAGGTGATCGATCGCTCGCCTCACCGATCGATCGCCTCATCATGGCGATCGATCGCCAGTCGCAGCAATCGCCTACTGCCCGCGTGCGATCGATCGCCTTATTTTGGGCGATTGATCGCCGCTATCTGCACATCGAGATTCCACCATTTTTGCCCCAAAATTTCTTCCCATCATCACCAACACTTACACCAACAAACCCAAAACATAAAAACACTAAAAACCTTCAACAAACATCATAAAACAACCAAATATCTAAAAACCACACCAACAAAAAACAAACCCATCTCCAAATCAACCAAAACTATTACAAATCCAAACCAAACATTATAAAAACAACAAGGAGGTATCCATACCTCTTGGGGACTCCAAATCTCACAACAAAACCCACAAATAAGATTTTTGCAAAGATTTCTCTTCCACTTTTATGCCAAAAACGAAAATGGGAAGGATAAGGGTTTGGAGGAATGATTTGGGGGAATTAGTAAAGTGATTGGTAAAGGTGGGGGTAATGGGGTTAAAGTAATTAAATTTGTACCCCAACAATTAACATGATGTATAAAACATCCCAACATGATATTTTAAAAGTATTTTACCACAATGCACCAAAACCATAATTAAATACATGTTTCACCCAATAATTACAAACCATCACATTTAAACCATTATAACACCCAATTCCCCTACATGCATAACATGTACCCCGAAATGCTCTACCAGGTCACGCCTACCATGTGACTAAGCATTTCACCCAGATTATTAATTTCAACACATAACTTAATTATCACCATAAATAATCACATAAATATAATTAATGCCCAAATTGCAATTAATTATTTCGGGGATATTACAATAGCACACACGCACGTTCTGATTCATAGACATGTTGCTTGATCTAGGAGAAAACACAACGTGTTGAACTTTCTGAGTGACTCTTGTTGTCTGTAAGTGAGATTTCTGAGCTAAATGATTGACTTGCGAATTCATTTATTTTAATCTTTAATATTGAACTCTACTTGGTGATCTTATTTCTTGCTCGAGACGATCAAATTTAAGTTTGGGGGAGTTGATAAGTGTGATTTTTACACTTAATTTGATATATGATTAGGGGTGTTTTTGTAGTGATTCCTTGAAATTATTACACGTTTTGGTATATATTTGTATATTTCAGGAATCTAGGTCCAAATGCATAAATGTGAATGAAATGGACTTAAAATGCTGAAAAATGACCAAACTGAGCAAATATGGAAAATGAGGGACAAAATCGCAAGATTGGAGATTTGAGATCCGCGATCGATCGGCAACTTACGGAGATCGATGCCAGATTTTCGCGATCGATCGGCAAATGACGAAGATCGATCGTGGATATGAAAATTTTGGTTATTTTGTCAAGAATGTTCCGCGATCGATCGGCAAATGACGGAGATCGATCGCCAAAACCGAAAATTTCAAGATTTTGTTTCCTTCTTGGTTATTTTGTGTCCAAAACTTACCAAACTCCTTCACCGTAATATATATTAGGTCTTGGACGACAATAGAGACTTTTTTTATCATATTTTACACCCTAGGAATAGCCTCCATCCACTCATCCTCCATATCACCATCATTCACCTCCATCCATCAACCATCCCAGGATTTTGGAACACCTTCAATAAGGCGATTCAAGAGACGATCGAGAAGGAAGCGAGAGAGGGAGCAAGGATCTATTTACGAAGTCGACATCGGGAGTTTATTCTTGTCTTTTAATATTAGTTTTGATTTGTTTTGATTTACTAAGTTGAACTAATTTATTTATCGAGGCTAGGCGAATCCTTTGTCATGAACCTATGATTTGATGATTTATTTGATTGAATTCCTTTAATTCTTTGCGTATAATTTATTGATCTTCATGCTTTTGAGGGATTGATCACCCTTGAATGATTACTTTATTGTGATTGACTTGACCATACGATATTGCAATACGATATAGTACATTATACCTTGGGTTTTAGGTTGAGACGGACTAAGTAAAATCTAGCACACGTGTGATAGCAATAGATTTACCAAAATCGAAGGCTAGTAGTTTTCATAGATCTTCATTCAATGTTGATTGTTCAATAAGGACACGGGAGTGGTTTATTGCAACGTTAATATTAAACTTGTTATAGCTTGACCAGAGTATAACGAATGCATTAGAAAAACTTGTCACCTTATAAATATTTGGATATTCAATTGAGAATTGTAGCGGATTGCATTGTGAGCCAAAATCTCGATAATCTTCTCTAGTGGATTTTTCTCGTTTGCTTTTATTGACTTGGTTGGATTAATAGTTTATTTAATCAATTAGTAGTTTAATTGTTTAATGAATTTTCGTAGGTTAAATATAGTTAAAAGTGTCTTATTTGATACTTACTTGTTAGTCCCTGTGGGTTCGACAATCCGTACTTTTCATAATCTATACTAAAACTTGACACTGTGCACTTGCGGTAGAGAATCGCTACACTGAAAAATATTGTTTAAAATAATAGCGATCACTATACAATCCACAGAACCAGATGTCATAATATACATCTTGCAAGAAGACGTACTCAACCTCATACTCTCGTGTCAACCTTGTTAGTAATCCTTTGAGCATACAACGCACCGGAATAAAATTTTTAGGATTACAAACCAGCAGATCTATACATAGGTTATCATATCGGATAAAGGAATACAAAGGTCTTACCCTTGTAGCGTGTTTGAAGCAGAATCCACGGAGCAGCACAAACGTCCAACGCCTTCTCCGAGTCAATAGCAAAACTCGATGAGCTTTGCCTCAACGGTATCCACACGATCAAATCGGGTGAAGGGATAGTTTAATAACAAGTTGCTAGACAAGTTATTAAACCCGAACCAAAAACCACACTTGATTCACAATCAAAATTGGCATAAGATCACCAAGAACCACTCGGCTATGAAGTGGCCGAGAGCTCTTGATGGTGCGACCGTGTGTGTCTTGCTTGGTATTAGGTTTTTGTGTATTGAAGTGTTAATCACATTAAAACCCCTTGCAATCATATTTTATATGATTAATTAAAGGCTTTCATAAAGCCTCATGGGCTTAGCCCATGATTTAATTAATCATTATGATTATTAATTAAGACTCCTCTTAATTATTTAATTCATCCCATGAATTTAATTTCCCTTCTCGATTTAATCTTTTGTGCGACCCGATAGGATCTTGTAATGTTGGCAGTGACATAAAATCTCATTTTACGTCTCAAGCATTGAGCGGTATCTAGCAACACATCAATGCTACCCAAATTACAAGAATGTCAAAGACTCGACATAACCTTTAGAACTTGTGATAATATTAACCATGTAACTTAATCCCTTTGTCCTTTGTGTTTAGATTGAACACGAGTCATGGAATAGTCATACTCGTATATCCAATCTTTATTTCTTGATCCCCAAGTAGAACTAGAATAAACGAATAAGCTCGATATCTCATATCGACTCATTCGAGCATGGCCATGCATTTTAGTTCTCACTTGATCAAGGGCCAAACACATCTCCTGTTATATAGGAGAGACAAATCCTATCTCGATCAGTCAACATCCCTCTACATAATTCATAGTGTATCCAATAGTCGCTTTTATAGATTACCCTGTTACGGGTAACGTTTGACAATATCAAGATACATAACTCCTTATGTTGGGATCTCTGATGATCACAAGTAGTAAGGATTACATACATTATTATCACTATGAGAATTGCATATGACGATCATATAACTATCCATGTTGCAATCTCATGGTGGGTCTGTCCAGTACATCGTTCTCTAACATGTACCCATATGTTGATTTGATATCTCATATCAATGAACAATTCATCGATCAACATATACTAGTCTCTACGTATTATCATTATCCCAATTCATGATAATACTTGACTATGGACATCTTTAAGAATAATACAATATTATTCTAAGGACATTAACATATATATTAATTCACAATGCACAGTTAAAAGAATAATATATAATAATGAATTGACATTCATAAAACCATAAACATTGTAAGTCTTAAACAATCATCTAATGACTTGTCTTAGGGCATATCCCAACAACACACAGACATATACCTAATGCCTAGAGATCTAGTATGACGATCATGCTTCTGTTGTGACAGCGGCTTCGTCAATGGGTCAGATACATTATCATCTGTTGGTACTTTGCATATTTTAACATCTCCCCTTTCAACGATTTCTCGAATGAAATGGAAACGCCTAAGTATGTGCTTGGATCTTTGGTGAGATCTCGGTTCCTTAGCCAATGCGATCGCTCCATTGTTGTCACAATAGAGTTCTATCGGATCTTTAATGCTAGGCACCACTCCAAGTTCAGAAATGAACTTCCTCATCCAAACAGCTTCCTTTGCTGCATCCGAGGCAGCAATATACTCAGCTTCCGTTGTAGAATCGGCTACTGTTTCTTGCTTTGAACTCTTCCAGCTCACAGCACCTCCATTCAGGCAATACACATATCCAGATTGCGATCGAAAATCATCTTTGTCGGTTTGGAAGCTTGCATCAGTGTAACCCATTACATTGAGCTCTTCCTCACCTCCATAAATCAAGAATGTATCCTTAGTCCTTCTCAAGTACTTTAGGATATTCTTGACAGCAATCCAGTGACCTTCACCTGGATCAACTTGATATCTGCTCGTCATGCTCAAAGCATACGATACATCGGGACGAGTACATATCATGGCATACATGATAGATCCAATAGCTGACGCGTATGGAATCTTACTCATGCGTTGTCTCTCATCTGGTGTTGAAGGACACTGTTCCTTCGAGAGATAAATACCATGTCTCATAGGCACGAATCCTTTCTTGGATTCTTGCATGCTGAACCTTTTAAGCACCTTGTCTATGTATGTACTTTGACTTAGACCAAGAAGCCTTCTCGATCTATCTCTATAGATCTTGATTCCTAATACATAGGTGGCTTCTCCCAAGTCTTTCATCGAAAAGCAATTCCCTAGCCAAATCTTTACAGATTGCAAGGCAGGGATATCATTTCCAATAAGAAGTATGTCATCTACATACAACACTAGGAAAATGATTACGCTCCCACTGACCTTCTTGTAGACACAAGGTTCATCTTCATTTTTGATAAAACCAAACTCTTTGATTGCATCATCAAAACGAAGATTCCAACTCCGAGAAGCTTGCTTCAATCCATAGATGGATCGTTGTAGCTTGCATATCTTTCCAGCATCCTTTGGATCGACAAAACCCTCGGGCTGTGTCATGTACACATCCTCGAGCAGATTTCCATTGAGGAAAGCTGTTTTGACATCCATCTGCCAGATTTCATAATCATGAAATGCAGCTATTGCAAGTAAGATCCTTATGGATTTAACCATGGCCACTGGTGAAAAGGTTTCATCATAGTCAATACCATGAATTTGTTTGAATCCTTTTGCAACCAGCCGACCTTTATAGGTTTGTACGTTACCATCCATATCGGTCTTTTTCTTGAAAATCCATTTGCACCCTATGGGTCGTACCCCTTCAGGTGGATCAACCAAAGTCCATACTTGGTTTGCATACATGGATTCCATCTCAGATTTCATGGCCTCTTGCCATTTCTCAGAATCATTGCCCATTATAGCTTGTTGATAAGATGACGGCTCATCCTCATCAATAAGTAGTAAGTCACCTTGTTGAGTCACAAGAAATCCATATCTCTGTGGCTCCCGGTGTTCTCTTACAGACCTACGCTGGGCTTGTGTCTCTTGAGCAGGTGTTTCTTCCACAACAGCTTGCGGTGCCTGCTCTGTTTCCATCTCAATCTCAGGTTCAGTGTTTTCTTGTGGTTGAACTTCACTAAGTTCTATTTTTCTCCCACTGGTTTTTCTAGAAATAAATTCTCTTTCAAGAAATACACCAGTCCGAGCAACAACTACTTTGTTCTCGGTGGGATAATAGAAATAGTATCCTTTCGTTTCCTTAGGATACCCCACAAATAAACACTTATCAGATTTGGGTCCAAGTTTGTTAGTGGCGTGACGTCTAACGAAAGCCTCACAACCCCAAATCTTCATAAAAGACATACTAGGACGCTTCCCAGTCCATATCTCATATGGTGTCTTTTCCACTGATTTAGATGGAACACGGTTCAGTAGGAAAATCGCTGTTTCTAGAGCGTGTCCCCAAAACGATATCGGAAGATCTGCATGACTCATCATTGATCTAACCATGTCCAACAAGGTTCGATTTCTCCTCTCGGATACACCATTCCATTGTGGAGTATACGGAGGAGTGAGTTGTGGGACTATCCCACACTCCTTTAGATAGTCATGAAACTCTTGGCTTAGGTATTCACCTCCTCGATCTGATCGAAGGATTTTGATACTTTTGCCAAGTTGGTTTTGTACTTCATTCTTGAAATCTTTGAACTTTTCAAAGGTTTCATGTTTATGTTTCATTAGGTACACATACCCATATCTACTGAGGTCATCAGTAAATGTAACGAAGTATTGAAAACCACCTCTAGCTTGTGTACTTATTGGTCCACATACATCACTATGTATTAGTCCCAATAAAACATTTGCCCTTTCAACATGTCCCTTGACATCTTGCCCATTAAACAAGATTCACATGTTTCATATGATTCAAAATCAAATGAATCTAATACTCCATCCTTATGAAGTTTAGATATGCGGTTCTCGTTTATGTGGCCCAAGCGACAGTGCCAGAGATAAGTTGGATTACAATCATTATTTTTAATCCTTTTAGTATTTATGTTATAGATAGGCATATCAAGATTTAATACATAAAGACCATTCACCATTTGCGCACTAGCATAAAACATATCATTTAAATAAATAGAACAACAATTGTCCTTTATTATAAATGAAAAACCATACTTGTCCAAACAAGAAATAGATATTATGTTTTTAGTAATAGAAGGCACAAAATAACAATCTTTCAAAATCAATGATAAACCAGAAGGTAAAGCTAAATGATAATCTCCTTTGGCTAATGCAGCAACTCTTGCTCCATTTCCAACTCGGAGATCAACTTCACCTTTCGCCAACATCCTACTCCTTTTGAGATCCTGCACATTTACACAAATGTGAGATCCACATCCAGTATCTAATACCCATGATGAAGAAGTAGATAAATTGACTTCTATAACAAAAATACCTGAAGCGGAAGTCACACTTCCTTTCTTTAGATCCTCCAGATATACTTTGCAGTTTCTTTTCCAATGGCCGGTCTCACCGCAATGGAAACAGTTCCCTTCCTTTGCTATCCCTCCCTTTGGCTTCAGTGCAGAAGACTTTGGCTTAGATTTAGCAAAGACTTTCTTTGCTTTCTTGTTGCCTTTAGCTTTGGCCCTTCCTTTGCCCTTATTCACAATAAGGACATTTGTGGCCTTAGTCTTCTTAGTATTTGCTTCATATGTTCTCAACATACCAAGCAATTGTGGTAGAGTCTTTTCCATGTCAGTCATATTGTAATTTACTACAAATTGACTGAAGCTCTCAGGAAACGATTGCAAGATCACATCGGTGGCCAACTCTTGGTCCAATGGAAAAACCAGCTTGTCCAGATTCTCAATGTACCCAATCATCTTGAGCACATGAGTTCCAACTAGGCTTCCTTCTACCATCCTGCACTGAAATAACGCCTTAGAAACGTCATACCTCTCTTGTCTTGCTTGCTGTTGGTACAACTGCTTTAAGTGTTCGATCATATCGAACGCCTCCATTTCCTCATGTTGCTTCTGAAGCTCAGAGTTCATGGTGGCAAGCATGAGGCACCCAACATCAAGTGCGTCACTCTGATGCTTCTTGTAAGCATCTTTTTCAGCTCTTGTAGCTGTTAGGGGAGGTTCCTCAGCGGGCAAGGGTTCCTCTAGGACATATTGTTTCTTTTCTTGTTTGAGGACTATCCTCAAGTTCCTATGCCAGTCTAGGAAATTCGTCCCATTTAATTTGTCCTTCTCAAGGACCGATCGCAGTGATAAAGTGCTAGTAACGTTGTTAGTTGCCATGGATATCTACAATATAAATATGCAAAATAAGTTTATGATTTAAATCATTTAACATGGTCTTATATTAAATGATACTCCCACTATTTTGTTTGAAAAAATATCAACCCTCGAAACCTTTAGTGGGCCAAGATCCATATTTCGCCTAATCTTGAGTTAGCTTTGGCTAATCGCCCAAGACTCGGTTATTTAGGTAGACAACACTTTGTCAATTACATCACATATAATTCTTGGATAGTTGGACGAACAACACTTTGTTCAATTCATCAAATGAATTATAATCCAACCCATGCCTCTAAGTTCCCAATCCTATTGAGATAACCTAGTTAAGTCGTACCCAATTAAAGTATAACGGATATCACTTTTATCCTTTCGCGCCTTACTAAGATTGCCACGGTGCTTTGCTTTGGCAAACCCACACATGTACAATCGAAGTTATTGACGAGTACTTTTAATTTTGGAAGGCATCTAAAACTTAATATTTTAGAGTGATTTATTGATCTCATGATTAATTTGATAATTTAAAATATGTCCACTACATATAGTTGTATACATATGTACATATATGTGTAATACTATTATCAAACTAAAACATAAGATAAATCATGCATCAACATACATAATTAAATGTGACATGGTTATAGCCCCTACTAATGATTTTCTCAAGCCAATGAGAAAATCCTATGAGTCAACCTAAGGTAACTTCACAAGCACCTTCCTTTGGCTCCAATTTGTGAATGGCCTCCTCATCCCGGCACGATGCTCCATCTTCATTGATCACCATCAATAAAATAAACTACACTATTTACAAGATATAGAATTCCTCGATTCACATTCGAGGGGAACATAGGGGAGGGATTACATTTAGAATGAAATAGAGAAAGGCACGACACGCAGGTCGTATTATAAATTACAAACATCCACAAATCCTATCTAATAGGTCAAAGGGCTATAACCACGCACCATGCTCAAACAACACATAAAGCATGCATTAACATTTAATTAATTAAATTCTAAACATTTTAAATTTAATTCTAATTACAACTGTAAAATAATTTTTGAAAAATTATCGTACGCTCGGGACATCACATGCCACGAACTTAATGCGACTTAGCTACGAACCACCATGGTTCGAACCAACCATACACCACGGCTGAACCAATTATGGGCCTAGGGTTCGAAACCCTAGCCCACGACATGGTCCGAGCCGATGGCATGGGTGCGGCGCCGCTAGGGTTCCAAACCCTAGCCGCCTTGCACCATGTTGGTTTTTCATCGAGCCAACTTGCTCGAAACACCGAAATCCACGAGCCACAAGCCACGGTCCAACCATGGACGGTCCATGACGGTGACGGCTTAACCATCTCGAGCCAAGGGTTCGAAAAACCCTAGCCCAAGCGGCGGCCGAGTGGCTTATGTGACTAGGGTTCAAAACCCTAGCCTTTTGGAAGCGGCGCGGCCCCATGCATGAGCCAAGGGTCCGAACCCTAGCTCACTAGCGGCGGCCCAAGGGTCAAGTCATGAAGTGGTCGAACCACCTTGAGCCAACACCTCGATTTTATCTTTCGTGTATCGTATACAATTATTCGCCAATTATATCAAATACAATTTTACGATGAATTTAAAAAACTCGATATTAACATATCATATATGTTTATACAGTTTTAAAAGCATGCAATATTAATTCTAATATGATTAACACAATTTAATCACATAAATCCGATATGAGCCTTGTACACGGCTCTGATACCACTGTAAGTAATCCTATGAGCATACAACGCAGCGGAATAAAATTTTTAGGATTACAAACCAGCAGATCTATACATAGGTTATCATATCGGATAAATGAATACGAAGGTCTTACCCTTGTAGCGTGTTTGAAGCAGAATCCACGGAGCAGCACAAACGTCCAACGCCTTCTCCGAGTCAATAGCAAAACTCGATGAGCTTTGCCTCAACGGTATCCACACGATCAAATCGGGTGAAGGGATAGTTTAATAACAAGTTGCTAGACAAGTTATTAAACCGGAACCAAAAACCACACTTGATTCACAATCAAAATTGGCACAAGATCACCAAGAACCACTCGGCTATGAAGTGGCCGAGAGCTCTTGATGGTGCGGCCGTGTGTGTCTTGCTTGGTATTAGGTTTTTGTGTATTGAAGTGTTAATCACATTAAAACCCCTTGCAATCATATTTTATATGATTAATTAAAGGCTTTCATAAAGCCTCATGGGCTTAAGCCCATGATTTAATTAATCATTATGATTATTAATTAAGACTCCTCTTAATTATTTAATTCATCCCATTAATTTAATTTCCCTTCTCGATTTAATCTTTTGTGCGACCCGATAGGATCTTGTAATGTTGGCAGTGACATAAAATCTCATTTTACGTCTCAAGCATTGAGCGGTATCTAGCAACACATCAATGCTACCCAAATTACAAGAATGTCAAAGACCATGTAACTTAATCCCTTTGTCCTTTGTGTTTAGATTGAACACGAGTCATGGAATAGTCATACTCGTATATCCAATCTTTATTTCTTGATCCCCAAGTAGAACTAGAATAAACGAATAAGCTCGATATCTCATATCGACTCATTCGAGCATGGCCATGCATTTTAGTTCTCACTTGATCAAGGGCCAAACACATCTCCTGTTATATAGGAGGGACAAATCCTATCTCGATCAGTCAACATCCCTCTACATAATTCGTAGTGTATCCAATAGTCGCTTTTATAGATTACCCTGTTACGGGTAACGTTTGACGATATCAAGATACATAACTCCTTATGTTGGGATCTCTGATGATCACAAGTCGTAAGGATTACATACATTATTATCACTATGAGAATTGCATATGACGATCATATAACTATCCATGTTGCAATCTCATGGTGGGTCAGTCCAGTACATCGTTCTCTAACATGTACCCATATGTTGATTTGATATCTCATATCAATCAACAATTCATCGATCAACATATACTAGTCTCTACGTATTATCATTATCCCAATTCATGATAATACTTGACTAAGGACATCTTTAAGAATAATACAATATTATTCTAAGGACATTAACATATATATTAATTCACAATGCACAGTTAAAAGAATAATATATAATAATGAATTGCCATTCATAAAACCATAAATATTGTAAGTCTTAAACAATCATCTAATGACTTGTCTTAGGGCATATCCCAACAAACCTAAGATACATACATGTCTGCCACCCATGACATTCCGTTCACAGACTCCCATTAAGACATCCATATATGTCCATCTCGTCACACATCAGAACGATGGTATCAGTACCCATTGCCTTTCATACGATAGTCAATACAAAGAAAACTGATAACACAAAGTAGACATTGGAAGTCATCACCGAAATCTCATACGGTGTGTATCAGCTCCAACATGTACCAGCTCGGCTTTCCTCACCATATCCACAAACTGACATAGGGTTAATCACAATAACCCAGCACACACAGCTGAGGCCTCAAGCCCCTCACACATATCTCTTCCCCAGAACAACAACAAGAAGACAACAACAAATACCATTGTCATACCCTATTTCATGATCTGAAACTCATCTTCTTGCATCTGTCTGGCACAACAAAGACATATTATATCAAACTCATTTTTGATACTCTTTCCAGGTCATAACCTGTCACTGAAGTCATCGTTTAGTCCTGTCACTGTTCACCAATTGAATTTGCCCAAGGAGCTGACACCCAGATCTGGTCACCACGCTCCAAACACTCCTCAACTTGCTTTCCAGATTCAATCCCTTCATATCGAACACATATCGTTTCAAGAGCTGAATTGCTGGCAAGTCTCCAGAGAAACATCTCATGTCCCCCTGGCATATGGTAGTACAAAAATCGGAGTAACAGCCACAGGTACACACGCAACAGCCCTTCTGACATTCATAGGGATTCATACCAATTCGTGCTACCATACTGCAAAACAAGGGTTAACAACAATATATTGCAACACATAAAGCATGTGAACACAACATCCTACACGCCATGAAGGATATAACATGCTTTCAAGTGAATATGCATCTCCATAATTCACTTCTTCTACCCTTGTTCACCCCAGTCATCTGACCATTGCTTTGATACCACTATGTGGGGCCTCGTCACCTTAATCCTCAGTTATACAGTTAATTAAGTAAATCACATATCTTTACTTATCAGGATTAAGATACTAGTACTACTGGTCTAGAGATTCCCTACGTCTTTTGCTTACATAGTTCATATACATCACATCTTGCAGATCATTTATACATCACAATTCATGCATTTCACTCTTGATCAGTATAACTTCTAGCAACAGAAGGCAGACTCACAATCCCTGCTTTTCCCCAGCTATGAGTCCAGAACATGAGTATCGAAATTATGTTCACAATCTAACATCATACAATATAAACAACTTCATGTAATTCATGCATTTGTAATACTCCTATCTGATTGTTCATGTACATACCTCAAAACACAATATAAAACATAATTAAATTTGCCAAATATGTCATCACATATTTCATTCAACATCCTGTAATAACGAAGCACATAAGATATTGTTTTTCCGCTCAATATGTCAGTGGAACCTTCTCACGTCATCATATTAGCAGCATATACCATATACCCAGCTCACATGTTATAACAGCCATATACAATATATCAGATACAACATATTCATTCATCACCCTGTTATAACGACGCACATATGATATTGATTTTTCGCTCAATATGTCAGTGGAACCTCCTCACATCTTCATATTAGCAGCATATACCATATATCCAGCTCACACGTTATAACAGTCCAAAGCATATACTCAACAAGAGTATACCTTTCATGCCAAAGCATATGCTCAACCGTATCATACCTCTCATGGCATCAACTAGATACCTCAACAACATATATAAACAGCCATAGCATATGCCCAACAATGGCATGTCTCTCACATGGCATCAACGATATAGAATAATCATAAAACTGACCCGATGCCTCAACAGCATCATGCTTCACAGCACCAACCACATATAAGATTCAAAATCATCTATGTCTCAATAGCATCGTGCCTTACAGCACCCATATCTTACTAAACAAGATATCTTCATCATATCATCATATAGAAGAGCCACAATTGAATATCAATACTCGTACGTCAACACGTACCTATTGTGCTATACAACATATATAAGTGTAGGCGTCAATGATTTACTGCCTCTCTGTCTTGTCCCCTGTGATGGTGCTACATGAATATCAACAATATACCATGTTAAAATAGGCTTCACCATCAAACTTTCCACAAAATATAACATTATCAACAAATTCATCCTAGGGATCGATCGGTCGTTGCTAGCTATCGTTCGCTTCAATTGTTATAACTCTAGCAATCGATCTGTCATTTCTAGCGATGGATCGCTATTTCACTCCAATTTTCACAAAATGTTTCGGCCTTCTAGCGATCGATCGGTACTTGTTAGCAATCGATCGCTAACCACTTTCGCTTCGAGCGATCGATCGCGACACTCCTAACGACGCGATCGATCGCTATGCTCTGTAAAATTCAGATATTGACGATTTTGATGTCTATCATCATGGTTCTCTACCTACATCACTTAATAACCTACCAAACTTCATGAACCATTTGTTAATCATGATAGGAACATGTTTTCATCACTTTATCATTTAACTTCAATGATTTCCACTTCATATCAAATCTCAACATGCAACCAAACATATCACACTTGCTAAAGCATATTACTAATCCTAACGTATAGAACTCATGATATGCTTACCAATTCTCTTAGATGTTACTTCACAACAATTGTAGAAGTTCAATTGCAAGCACAAGTCACCACAAGTGAGTAAAAGTACTCAAACCCTTGAAGAGAGTGTGTAGAGAGATTTAGGTGAGAAAAAGGTGTGATTATGTGATTATAAGCTAAAATCACCCTTTTATACTTCCTACAAAATCATATCAAATTCAATTCATGTGTTTTATCATGCATCAAATCCATGCCTTCCATGTAGAGTTACTATTATACAATGTATATGGGAGACCCCGTGATCTCAAACATAATCTTAGGTGCAATTAAGAGAACTAAACCATATGTATAAATCAGAGTAGTAAGTCGTGTTGATTAACCTGAGCTTAAGGGATTACAGTACCAAAAGTTTCAAAAAGGAAATTCACATATTCTTACAAAAGGTACTACATTAGTCTTACTCTACTTCTTGTAGAAGCTATACAAAAGATTCTCTAACATGCTAATCCTGTAGCACTCCTTACAGCTCAGCGTATCAACCCCGACCCTGGTTTTCATCGTCAAAAGCACCTACAAAGACAACCCTTAACACATGAGCATACTGTGATTCATATTCAACATAATATGAATGTAAAGCGTAAATGCACAAATCATAAATACAAAGCACTTCCTGTATTTCCAAGCATTTACAACGCCCATTTGTTGTCCCTGTACCATAACTCATAATAACACATTATATGAACATATGGTTTCATAAATAAATGTCATGACATATCTTTCCTTCTTAAATCCTTATTTCAATCCTGAGTCACTTATCAATAGTGCATTTCAATGCTTCTTACTTTTCCACGTAAGCGGAATTCTTCCTCGCTTCTTATGGAAATCCACGTAAGCGGAATTCTTCCTCGCTTCTTATGGACGTTAGCGTAAGCATTAAAATCCTCACTAGGATAACCTTGACTCGTGAAATACACCTCTTATATTTCACAACATACATATGCAAAAACAATGCATGTCAACATGTATCATACTCTTAATGCATCACCTTGCATTCATCATGTGTCAAATAGACAAACATAAAGTACATGTTACCGTTGGGATGCCCGTACGTCGATTACGTACCTTTCCAAAAGATAGAGGAGTCAACTGACTTTATCTCCTCGGCTGTACTGGCACCTGTGATGGTTCTACATAACCACACAAACAATATTAGGTACCTCATAATAATCCGGAATCAAAACTCAAATAAAAATCATATTTACCCTAAAATGTCATCTCGCGATCGATCGCCCCTCAGCCCCGATCGATCGCGAGATGCTACTGCCTTGCATACCAAAATTATGCAATCAGCGATCGATCGCCCCTTATTGGCGATCGATCGCCAAAACCCACTGGAACGTCGCGATCGATCTCGCCTCCTTGGCGATCGATCGCCAACTCTGTTCCTATGAGCGATTTCCAGAATTACCGAGCACCTCATTTCATACACTTAAAACCATATCATAACACATATAATATGCACGAATAAAAATACTAGGGGCTTCACCATACTTCCACGAAGGGTCTTAAACCAAAGTTTCAATAAACTCTTAGCCTAACATGCATCATAATAATCCCAAAAGTTCGACCCTCAACCAAAAATCCAGAAAAACAGGGCACTAGAAACTTGCCCAGAATTTTCGAACACTACTTTTCCCATGATTAAACCCTTCACATAATACATGAAACATGCTCAAAGAAATATACTGGTGTCTTCAACAAACTACCATACACGTATTCACATCAAAGGTTCAACCAAAACCTAAGCTAGCATGCTTCAAATATTCATGATAGAACCCTTACTCAACATGAAAACAGGGCACTTCCCCTGCTCAGATGTTCGAGGAACCCTTTTCTCAACTAGAAATCTAACACATAAAGCATGCAAGTTACTTAACAAAACATGCTAGGGGCTTCATAAACATCACATAAAAGTACTCATAACAAGATTACATCGAACCCTACACTAGCATGCCAAATCTGCTACAAAGAAAACACATGCTAGAAATCTGAAAACTGGGAAAAATATGTGACTCCTCACCACTTTTTGGCTCGACTTTACTTAAAGAAAAAGAGCAATAAACCATGATCTTCTTCTTCCTACCTGATGCCTGAGTGTGGTTCGAGTTTTAGGAGAGAACGAGGAGACTTTGGAGGAGATGAAGTGATTAATTCTGATAGACCAAAAGTCATGCTTGACCAAACAGCTTTCCAGGAAACAGGGGGTAGGGGCATGGGTTGCGGCCAAGTGTGGGGGGGGGGGGGGGGGGGGTGGTGTGTTTGGGTGGCCTCGTGGTGTTTAATTGTGTCCCGGTATTTCATACAATATATTAAAATATCCCTCTTTGATGTTTTATAATTTACCACATCAATACATCATTAAAAACACCTAACATGCCTCCTAAACCATATCATCAAAATCAATATAACACCAACCACATTCCTTAATTCCCCAATATAATTACATGCATTTATCACATAAAGCATAGCCCAAAACCCCAAATTAAAACATGCCTTTAACACATAATCAAGTTAATACATCAAAGCATGTTTACACATAATCCTTTCGGGGATATCACAATACTCCCCTACTTATAAGATTTCGTCCCCGAAATCAACATGCTTACCAACAAGAGGTAAAAGAACACATAAACGCATACCAGAAAATAGCTCTGGGTAGTGCTGCACCATGTGTCGCTCTGTCTCCCACGTGGCCTCCTCGACACCCCTACGATCCCACTGAATCTTGATCATAGGAATAACCTTGTTCCGAAGTCTGCGGTCTGCCCTATCCAGAATCCTGATAGGCCGCTCCACATAAGAAACATCGGACTCTATCTGAACCTCTGAAGGCTGCAACACATGTGAAGGATCCGGCTCATACTTCCTCAGCATAGACACATGAAATACGTCGTGTATACCAGACAGAGAGGGCGGTAAAGCCAAACGGTACGCCAGAGTACCCACACGCTGTAAGATCTCATACGGCCCCACATATCTCGGGGACAACTTCCCCCGCATACCAAACCGTACTACGCCTCTGAAAGGTGAGATCTTCAGAAAAACTTTGTCGCCTAACTGAAACTCTAACGGCCTTCGCCACTGATTGGCATACGCTGCCTGTCTGTCCTGAGCTGCCTTCATCTTTCTCTTGATAACTTTGCCTTCTCTTCCATATCCTGAACCAACTCTGGTCCCCCGACCGATTTACGGTCCACATCATCCCAACACAAAGGCGACCTGCAACGCCTGCCATATAGGGCTTCAAATGGGGCCATCTGTATGCTAGCCTGGTAACTGTTATTATATGAAAATTCCACCAAGGCTACTGAGTCCTGCCAAGAAGTGTCAAACTCCAGCACACAAGCCCTCAACATATCTTCGAGCATCTGTATCGTACGCTCGGTCTGTCCGTCCGTTTGGGGATGATAGGCTGTGCTCAACCTCAACTCTGTACCTAGAGCTGACTGAAGACCCTCCCAGAAGTGGGATGTAAACCGCGGATCTCGATCAGACAAAATCAAAATAGGGATCCCATGCAGTCTCACCACATATCTGACATATAACTGTGCCATCCTTGAGTACGTGAAGGTCATACAGTAGGGAATGAAATGAGCACTCTTAGTCAATCTGTCGACGACTACCCATATAGCATCGAAACCCGAAACAGTCCTTGGTAAATGGGTCACGAAATCCATAGACACGTGCTGCCACTTCCACTCGGGTATTTCCAAACTCCTTAGCTCACCTCCAGGCCTCTGCCTCTCAGCCTTCACCTGCTGACAAATCAAACAGTGCTTGACAAAAGAGGTGACATCTTGTTTCATACGCCTCCACCAGAACTGGCTGCGTAGATCCTTATACATCTTCTTCCCGCCCGGGTGGACACTCATCCTGCTGCAATGAGCTCGCTATAATATACCCTGCCTCAACTCGGGTGTACCTGGAACCACCCATCTGTCGCCAAGTCTCAGAGAACCGTCCTCAGCCACTCTAAATCTCGATGGCTGACCTGAATGAACCACTGATATCCATCTCCAAACTTCTGCATCGGTCCCCTGAGCCTTCCTGATGTGATCATAAATGACAGGCTCAGCTAACAAGGTCAAAACATGTACCGGTGAAGCAGACACATCATAATCAAATCCCAAATGGCAGTAGGATCCCAACATAGCTGATAGACACATGGCATCCTCTGCTGTGCTCCTCACCTTCCGACTTAAAGCGTCGGCTGTCAAGTTTGCTTTCCCCGGGTGGTATTCGATTTCACAATCGTAGTCCTTCAGTAGGTCCATCCATCTCCTCTGCCTCATGTTCAGCTCAGCCTGTGTAAACAAGAACTTCACGCTCTTATGATCAGTGAAGATGGTGAATGAGGTACCGTATAAGTAGTGTCGCCATATCTTCAAGGCAAACACTATTGCTGCTAACTCTAGATCATGGACTGGATACCTCGACTCATGTTGTCATGCCTCGATTTGTTGTATACACGTATGATATGATTATGGTGTAATTATATAAAATGGTGGTATGTTAATGGGGGGTTCGGGTGGAACCAATAATGAAGAAATACATGTATGAAATGATATATGGCAAGGAATGAAACATGATGTACAAAATGTAGTGCAAAGAAATGATTTGAATTATAGTATGCATTTGATATGAATTTCATATGCCTTTGCCTTTCATTAAGGTTGCATTAGCATGTGAATTTGAATTTGGAGTTCATTTCATGTACATGTTACTTAACATGTAATTACCTTTAAATGACATGATAGCAAGTGAATTAGGGAACTAAGGATCTATATCAAGTGGATTAGGGAGGTGGAATCACATAATACACCATTTTACACCTACAAATCTCTACCAAGCTCCTCTTCATCTCTTTCAAGTTTTTGGTGGTTTGAGCTTGGGATTGACTTGTGACTTGAGTTAGGAAGGTGTGTGAAGTGAAAGTGTACCATCTTGGTCAGGAATTCTTAGCTTTACACTTGAAATATGTCATTGGTGTTATATATGTGAAATGAAAATTCAAGTGTTCAAGTGAAGAATCATATCATGTTTCTATGCTTTGAATTGGAATCTATGATGTTAGAAACATGTTAATATGTTCCTAGGGATTGCAAGAAACATGTTGAAATGGTTCAATATGAGGTATAGGAGAAGAACCATGGAGATAAGCTTGAAAATCGCCATGTTCTAAACTTTCTGGACATCGGCGATCGATCGCGAGCTTTGTGGCGATCGATCACCGAGGCAGAGTAAATTTTAAGGCGGTGAAAATGTGTGGCGATCGATCGGTGAAATTGTCGCGATCGATCGCTGTGAACAGAGCATTGTGGCGATCGATCGCCAAGTTGTTGCGATCGATCGCGAGGGGACAGAGGGTTTTGGCGATCGATCGGTGGTGATAGCGATCGATCGCCAGTGCCAAAATGTTGAAAAATGAAATATTTTTGTAGAATTTGATTTTAATGCCTATGATAACATGATATATTGTTGGCATTGTTGTAGCATCATCTCAGGGGACAGGACAACGAGGCACTTAGCCAGTGACACCTACTTTATCTCGTTTGTGTCGCAGTACAGGTACGTGTTGACGTACGGAGTATAGATATTGTGTGATGATGTTATGAGATTGATATCATATGAATTGTGTTATGTTGTTATCATATGATTGGTAGTATCATATGCCTGTACATTCATGGATATCATATGTATTTGAGATATATGTCTGGTTTGGATATATGCTCGGTTATGTGACATAGAGATATATGCCTGGTTTGGATATATGCTCGGTATGTGACAGAGAGATATACGCCTGGTTTGGGTATATGCTCGGTTATGCTATATAGCGATATATGCCGGTTTTTGGGTATATGCTATGGCTTTTATCATTTGAGGACGGTACTATGATATGTGCTGCTAATATGAAGATGTGAGGTGGTTCCAATGACATATTGAGCTGAATAGGCATATCATTTTAGTCTCTTGATAATAGGGTATGTGTTGAGACATGTCATGACATGGTGCATTTGTGGATGCATGAGACAGAACATTCACATTAGATGATTTATTGTGCTTTATCATTGTTATTGATATTGTATTTTGATATTGCACTGAGATAGTTGTTTATCTATACTCACGTTTTGTGAATGTTTCTGTAGGATTGCATAGACGTGGGAATCGTGAGTCTTATTCCGCTGCGAGGTGAACCACTGCATAGGAGTTGTACTGGCTTAGGTTGTTGTTTGTACATGTGATGTATAGTTGGTTAGGTTTTTATAACCTTGTAACAACTTAACTAGTTAGATACTCTTAATCAGTGCATGTTATTACTTAATTCAGACTCACATATGTATGTGAAGATGATACATAATGGATTAAGTAAAGAGGACCCCACATTAGTGGTATCAGAGCAGTGGTTCGAGAACGGGGTGAACATGGGTAGAGGAAGTGTATTAGGGAGTTACCTAAACACTTTACAAATGGTAATAGCATGTTAGTATTTGGAATATGATGTTATTCTAACATGTTATATACTTGTGAATGTTATTGTTAACCCTTGATCTACAGCTATGACAGACAGAGGGTATCATGAGGATGTTGGGGATGCCATGAGTGGCAATGCGAGTGTGAGGATGGCGCCTGTGCCACCACCACCGATTGATCAAGGGCCAGTGGAACAGGTACTGTTACCTGGCGAGTTAACATTGACGCAGTTTCTGAGTTATCAGCCACCCAGGTTTGAGGGGACTGAATCAGGAGAACTGGCAGAGGAGTGGCTAGAACGTGTGGAACAGATATTTGTGTCCGCACCGTGTGATAAGACTGCTTGGTTACGGTTAGCTGAATTCCAGTTAGCTAAGAAAGCTATGATGTGGTGGAAATCCACAGTGCTTGAGTTGAGGGCTCAAGGACATACAGTTAACTGGGATGTGTTTAGAACGAAGTTCTTGGAGCATTATTTCTCTGTTGCTGCAAGGCAGAGGAAAGAGGATGAATTTACAAATTTGAGACAGGGAGCAATGACAGTATCTGACTATGCTGTGCATTATTCTTCTTTGCTCCGGTATGTGCCACATATTGCTGTCAACACAAAGGCAAAGATCAGACAATTTGTGAAAGGGTTGAGGCCTGAATTATTTGATAGGGTAATGTCCAATAACCCTACATCATATGAAGAAGTGTTGACTAGAGCCGAGATGGCTGAGATTGCTGTAGGGGTGTATAAAGATGTTGGACAAGCCCAACCACCTACATCGGACAGTATGAGACCTAGAGGAGAACCATTTAAATCATCACGAGGTGGTGCATCTTCATCGAGGTTTAGTGGGAAACGTTTTGGACCACGAAAAGGGGATGACCGAAAATCTAAGGGACAGTTCCAAGGCAGTAGTAGTGGCAGTGGTGTGCAATGCTTTAAATGTGGTGGACCACATTTGAAACGAGATTGTCCTCAATTGAATCCAGTAGTTTGTTTCCGTTGTGGAAGGCCCGGACATGTGATCCGTGATTGTACTCAAGTGGGTGGACAACAGAGGAGAGGACCCATTTCAGAGACTACAGTACAACAGAGACCACAGGGTGTACCTGTGATGACCAGAAATTATGGATGTTAATCCCGGAGTGTTAATAACCCGCAAAGTTGTTTTACGTGGCAATTGGAGTGTAATCGAAGTGTTGGGCCTTCTGGGCTCGTCTATTTGAGTAGTTGGGATCGTGGGATCCCGAGGTTGAGATCGTATTCTCATTTCGGTGAAAACCTGTGAGTTGGGTTTTTAGTGTGACTCAGAATCTCGGGTGCTTGGTGTGGGCACCGGTAGGGGGTTTTTGAGTTAGAGGGAGAATTTTTGAAAACAGATGATTTTTAATGAATCATGATGTATTTGTGGGACTATTAGTATTTCGGGGTATTTTTGCTATAAATACCAATTGAACCCGAGATTTTAATTATCGGAGCCATTTTCTTCATCCCCTCTCTCTCTCCTCGCGCACGCCGATTTCCCGATCTGATTGACCCCCGCGCACAAAAGGCCACCGCCCGCCGCCGTCCGGCCGCCGTTCGGCGCGTGCCACCCGCCGCTGGAATCGTCTCTTCCAGGCGCTCCTATCCATACCAACAATTCGAAGTTTCGTCGAGAATCGAGCTCGGATTTCTGCAGAAAGCGCTAGGGTTCGTCACTGGTTTCTGTCCGATTTTGTGGCCCGATTTTGGTACGATTTTTGGGGCTTTTCTTCCTGTGTTTTGGGGCGTTTTTGTGATGTTTTTAAGTCGATGATTTCAGACTTTTGTGGTTCGAAATATTTGTTGCATTTGGTTCGAATTTCAGCTCGATTTTTGTGAGTTAGGGTTCGAAAAATTGGGGCTTTTGACAAGGAGTGATGATTCTTGTTAGTAATTGATTAATTCATGTTTTAGATGCATTATGATGCTTGATTGTGTTCGAAATTGAGGAATTGGATTCGAATTTAGGGCTTGGATTTCGAATTTTGGGGGTTTGGTTTGTGGGGCGATTATTCATGTTGTTGATTGATTAATTCATATTTTAGATGAATTATGGTGTTTAATTGGGTTCGATTTGTGTTGTGAAGTTTCGAGAATTTGTGGGGTGTTCTTGAGCAATTTTCGATAATGGTTCATTGTCTTGTGTTGACAATATTTTTGAGAGTTATGGGTGTTCTTGAGCATGGGTTGCATGTTCGTAATTAATTGTGAATTAATTTATCGTGTTAGCACATCGTTCCTCGGGGCATGGAACTCGAGCAAGGTTTGGCTCGGACTTCGGAAATTTGAGGTACGTGCGACGTACGAGCATTACTTTACGTGATAGCAATTGTGAAATGCATAATGTGTTGTAATTGCATTAGATGGTTGTGGGTATGGCTATATGCATATATGTGTTGATATATATGGGGTACTGAGTCTATATGACTATTGTACGGCATTTGAGATGCCTGAGAATGATCGTGGGATCATGTACTCATTATAAGACATGTGAGATGTCTAGGTATAATGGAAAATTGGTAAAATAAATGCTAGGCATTTGAACTATCTATGATTGATAGCGAAATTGAGAAATCAGTACTAGATATTGAGATATCTATATTTGTATGTATATTGAACTTGGAATCACTGATTTTTGATACTTGAGAATCAGGCATGCTATGAGTTAAATCAATGTGTTGATTTACTGATTTATGAGATTTGATGAGTTTGATGATTGTGAGAACAGGGACAGTACACGGAACCCCGGATGAGGATGTTGCCATCCAGGGAGTATCATTTAAAATTCATTAATATTTACTTGTGTTGCAAATTATGAATTTCATTATTGTGATTATGAGATTTTGTGTATTGGTATGCTCACCCCGTTGGGGGCTGTCTCTGTTGGGGCAGGTGAACAGGTGCATCGATGGCTGTGGAGCTGAGCTCGAGCTGTTGATTGGATGTACTCCTAGGATCGTGGTACCAGGGCTTGATGGAGCACGGTATCGTATAGAGTACATATATACACCCGAGGGTTTTATACATATTTATGATGCTCGCATGTGAGCACGGTTATGTTTGTATATGGGTTGTATATAAAGGCATGAGCCTTTCTCTCTTTCATTATATGTTGCATGCAATTGTGGTAGAATTGCTAATGATATGAGAGTCGTTAGTGTATTATGTGGGGGTTGAAACCCACTTTTGTCGTCTTATGTGTGGCGTCTTCCCTGGCTGGGAATTTACTTGGTATTGCTGTATTCTGATGAGTATTATGTTTTTCCCTGGCCGGGAATTATGTTATGTGTTGTGCTTTTATTTCGGGATAGCTCAATTTACGGGGAGGCTCTGCCCAAATTTTTATAAAAGTCCACAATGTAAAAAGTGGCAAAATGGGGTTGGTAATGGGCAACTCTATGAGTCTATATGTTAGTAGAGATGATCTTATAACATTGAATATTAAAGGAATTTTGTAAGCATCATTTGAGCTTCCCGATTGACTTTTTATTGAAAGCATGTGCCACACATAATGGTTAATACACTAATTAAGGGTTAAGGGCTTGGGGCCCTTACATTAGTGGTATCAGAGCAGTGGTTAGCTCTTTGGGGCTGTTGAGGGCCTAAAACATGCTGATAGGGATGGGTAGCACATATTTATGCATGATAGTAGCTAGTGTTGTGTGACGCAACTATTTTGCTTATGTGCATTTGTGATATGTGATCATAGTGAAACGATTGTATGTCATGACATCTATAGAATCATAATATAACCTGTTGATTATGATTGTGAGTTGTGACAGAGGGACAACCAGGTGGAGCATATCGAAATGCATTGGGATACAGGAAGTACTTTTGTACTCATAGTTTATGCATTTACTCATTATAATCATATTGTGGGAATATGGATTATTGTATGCTCATCGGTTGTGATTGTTCCTGTAGGAACACTATGATGCGAAAGGCTAAGGCCATGGATTGAAAGACACGAAACGGTAACCTGCATTTTATATACATCATGGATTTATACATTGTGGATGTATGTGTAAATGTAGTGATGATTTTAATGCTTTGCCGCCAAATGTCGAAGCGAGGGGTGGGAGCGCCGCATGTCGCATTTGAGCGAGGTGCATTAAAATACACTCATGATGATGTATGTTGGTATATGGATTATGCTTTGTGATGCAGGTATGGATGAAATACTTGGTGAATATCCCATGAGTCATTGTTATGGATGAGTGATGATTTTAAATGCTTGCCGCTATTTATTATTTTGTGCCGCTAAAATGTGAAGCGAGGGGTGGGAGCGCCGCATGTCACATTGAAGCGTGGTTAGCATATGAGGCGAGGAAAGAATATTTGCCGCTAAAATGTGAGGCGAGGGGTGGGAGTACCGCATATCCATTTAAGCGAGGTTATTCTATGCCGCCTATATGTGAAGCGAGGGGTGGGAGTACCGCATGTTTTATTTGAGCGAGGGGCATTAAAATACACTACTGTGACAATGACTAGGGATCGGCTATATTGACTGGCGATGGTTCTTGCCGCCATGTATATTGATAGCGATGGTTCATGCCGCTATATTGACTGGTGATGGTTCTTGCCGCCATGTATATTGATAGCGATGGTTCATGCCGCTATATTGACTGGCGATGGTTCTTGCCGCCATGTATATTGATAGCGATGGTTCATGCCGCTATATTGACTGGCGATGGTTCTTGCCGCCATGTATATTGATAGCGATGGTTCATGCCGCTATATTGACTGGCGATGGTTCTTGCCGCCATGTATATTGATAGCGATGGTTCATGCCGCTATATTGACTGGCGATGGTTCTTGCCGCCATGGATATTGATAGCGATGGTTTATTCCGCTATATTGACTGGCGATGGTTCTTGCCGCCATGTATATGGATAGCGATGGTTCATTCCGCTATATTGATTGGCGATGGTTCTTGCCGCCGGATATATTGCTAGCGATGCCTCTTTCCGCTATTATGTGGACGATGATTCATGCTCAGGTGTATAGCGAGGTTTCATGCCACTTATTATATGACGAGGTGTCATGCCGTCGATTCTATAGCGATGGATTGTGCCGCTATGTGTTCAGCACAGGATTTTGCCGCCTTCGAGCGATGGGTGCTGACTACGTACTATTATCGAGCGACGGAGACAGGTATGCCGCTATACTGATAGCGATGAGGTATGGCATATTACTTGTGTTAGCATTATTGTGGATACTATGTGTTGCTATATATATGCCATGTGTTTGACGATGAGATTATGGATGTCGTGTATTGCCATGTACCGTCGTATGTTTGACGATGTTAGTCGGATGTCATATGTTGACATATGCCGTCACGGGATGACGATGACATAGTTGATGTTCTATGTAGACGTGTGGCGTCGTTTTGATGATTAATACGTTTATGTTATGTATTTGGTTATATGGTTTGAGTGCCTTGGTGGGCACATGGTAGTGTCTGAGTCACTAGTTGACGAGACCATTATGCCGAGCCAGTTGCTCGAGGAACTATTGGGTGCGCCGTATAGGAATTATACCGCAGCACATATTCGAAGTATAATTGTCGAGCAATGATACCCTTGAGTATGCTCGTTGGTTTGGCTAGGGCCAAGTGATTGGTGGTAAGAGTAGTCATTGAGGAAACTACTCGCTTGTGTTGTGATGTAGGGTAGACATGGTTGCACCCACCCTGAGGGTGTGGGATAAGTCTTAACGGATTACAACTGCATCATAAGTGAGCAAGGACACCGGGTTGTCCATTGTGCTTGGTATTTTAGAGATATGTCGGGCGATGACCCATTACTCTAACGGTTTGTACGGTATGGCATACCGAGATGGAACATATGGTTTGTTGGTGGGCTTGATATGAGCCTATGGAGACAGCGCTTTGCTAGCCAGACATCGTGGTAATGATATAGTGTGATTGTTGGAGCCATGATACTGCTCGTTGGAATCAAGTTTGGCAAATCGTAAGGTGATACGATGTGGATTGTGGTGGACTCTAGTAGTCACCATGTCATTTGAGGTTGAGGTTGTGCATGCCTCACTGAAACGTGTATACATTTATGTTTAATTTTGGTGAGACTTGTCTGGGACAGCTCATGATGTTGGAGTACCAACGAGAAAGTCATCAGGTCGTTATTGACTCGATCTGAGGGAACCCGTGTATTTAGGATGAAATGGGTGTTATTGTATCCAGTTTTTCCGAACAGTGGTTCGAGACTTGTGAATCTCGAGTTCGATGGCATTTCCCTTGTGGGGAAGGAGGTAGTATTATACCTATTTGGAAATCTTTGAAAGATTCGGTGAGTTGGTACGTGTGGTGTTGATCTTGGGAATCACACCGTGTTGTTGATCGTCGATTATCGTTCTTCACTGGATAGGGAATGACTCAGAATTGACAGTTGTGTTTGGGGCTTAGGGGTATGTTGTAGATACCCGAGCCAAGTGCATTGAGTATGCATGTGATGTCAGTGCTTGGGCAAGTATACCGGTGAGTGTACGGATGCCAGTTATTGATCCCCTTTTTGTCAAGCATAGAGTATGCTATTTTGGATGGCTAAATCTCTGATGAGAGATATTGAACACCTTGAGATTGGGAATCTCCATGGCACTATAATTATGAGAAACAATCGTGAAGTTAGTTGACACCCTTTGAGGAGGGATTATCTTGTGTGGGTTGAGGTGTTTCATTGTTGGTGTTTTCCTTCGAGTCATGCGATAGCCTTCCCAAGTTTGGATTGTTAAATCCTAGGATTGCCAAGGGATGGCAGGAATTCAGATTGGTTGGTTGTCGCTGTCGACACAAGCGTTGAGGATGCAATGAGTTTATTGCATGTCCTTTCAGAATTTGAACTCTGTGGAGTCTCGATGGTTTATTTATGATCAGGATGTGATCCTTGGAATATCCGGAGGTGGACATCGTGTGAGATGTCTTTTGTGTGAATCTGTGGCCGTGAGTTGCCCAATTGAGTTGCAATGATGCGACTGCTCCTTCGATGGAAAAGGTTTGAAAGTGGAAACCAGGTTTGGTATGTGTGCACCGTGGTATACTAGTGTTTCCCTCGTAACGATGTATGTTAGACATCGTGAGTCTTGATAAAGATATCATTGGATGATATCTACGATGGAATCGGGAGTGATTCGAATCCTTGCAGTTTCAGTCGACTAACTGCTTTTGGACTGTTAGCGTTGAGTTGTGCTGACGCTCTTTGACGTTATGATGGATTTGGGAGTCTATTCCACTCCAGAGTTTGACACGAAGTCAACGTTCTCACGGTTGAGGTGTCATTCATGATGCGTTCTTACTAGTGGTATTAGAACGAAGGATGACTGTCCGATCTACGGTCGTAAGTATTGGTTGTTTTGCAGTCATGAGGGACTGACTTTTGGGATGAACCGCATCGAGGTACGTTTTGTCTCTTGGGTGATGAGTTGGTGTGGATTTTCGTATGTCGCTCTGTTTCAGAGTTTGATGTGAGTTAAGTATTCTCGAGGTTTTAAGACGATTCTGATATGGTCAGGAATCGAGTTTATGGCTTCATGTTGTTGTGTAGCCTGGGTGTTATGTGATACACCGGTGCTAATTTCGAGGACGAAATTCTTTTAGTGGGGGATATTGTGATGACCAGAAATTATGGATGTTAATCCCGGAGTGTTAATAACCCGTAAAGTTGTTTTACGTGGCAATTGGAGTTTAATCGAAGTGTTGGGCCTTCTGGGCTCGTCTATTTGAGTAGTTGGGATAGTGGGATCCCGAGGTTGAGATCGTATTCTCATTTCGGTGAAAACCTGTGAGTTGGGTTTTTAGTGTGACTCAGAATCTCGGGTGCTTGGTGTGGGCACCGGTAGGGGGTTTTTGAGTTAGAGGGAGAATTTTTGAAAACATATGATTTTTAATGAATCATGATGTATTTGTGGGACTATTAGTATTTCGGGGTATTTTTGCTATAAATACCAATTGAACCCGAGATTTTAATTATCGGAGCCATTTTCTTCATCCCCTCTCTCTCTCCTCGCGCACGCCGATTTCCCGATCTGATTGACCCCCGCGCACAAAAGGCCACCGCCCGCCGCCGTCCGGCCGCCGTTCGGCGCGTGCCACCCGCCGTTGGAATCGTCTCTTCCAGGCGCTCCTATCCATACCAACAATTCGAAGTTTCGTCGAGAATCGAGCTCGGATTTCTGCAGAAAGCGCTAGGGTTCGTCACTGGTTTCTGTCCGATTTTGTGGCCCGATTTTGGTACGATTTTTGGGGCTTTTCTTCCTGTGTTTTGGGCGTTTTTGTGATGTTTTTAAGTCGATGATTTCAGACTTTTGTGGTTCGAAATATTTGTTGCATTTGGTTCGAATTTCAGCTCGATTTTTGTGAGTTAGGGTTCGAAAAATTGGGGCTTTTGACAAGGAGTGATGATTCTTGTTAGTAATTGATTAATTCATGTTTTAGATGCATTATGATGCTTGATTGTGTTCGAAATTGAGGAATTGGATTCGAATTTAGGGCTTGGATTTCGAATTTTGGGGGTTTGGTTTGTGGGGCGATTATTCATGTTGTTGATTGATTAATTCATATTTTAGATGAATTATGGTGTTTAATTGGGTTCGATTTGTGTTGTGAAGTTTCGAGAATTTGTGGGGTGTTCTTGAGCAATTTTCGATAATGGTTCATTGTCTTGTGTTGACAATATTTTTGAGAGTTATGGGTGTGCTTGAGCATGGGTTGCATGTTCATAATTAATTGTGAATTAATTTATCGTGTTAGCACATCGTTCCTCGGGGCATGGAACTCGAGCAAGGTTTGGCTTGGACTTCGGAAATTTGAGGTACGTGCGACGTACGAGCATTACTTTACGTGATAGCAATTGTGAAATGCATAATGTGTTGTAATTGCATTAGATGGTTGTGGGTATGGCTATATGCATATATGTGTTGATATATATGGGGTACTGAGTCTATATGACTATTGTACGGCATTTGAGATGCCTGAGAATGATCGTGGGATCATGTACTCATTATAAGACATGTGAGATGTCTAGGTATAATGGAAAATTGGTAAAATAAATGCTAGGCATTTGAACTATCTATGATTGATAGCGAAATTGAGAAATCAGTACTAGATATTGAGATATCTATATTTGTATGTATATTGAACTTGGAATCACTGATTTTTGATACTTGAGAATCAGGCATGCTATGAGTTAAATCAATGTGTTGATTTACTGATTTATGAGATTTGATGAGTTTGATGATTGTGAGAACAGGGACAGTACACGGAACCCCGGATGAGGATGTTGCCATCCAGGGAGTATCATTTAAAATTCATTAATATTTACTTGTGTTGCAAATTATGAATTTCATTATTGTGATTATGAGATTTTGTGTATTGGTATGCTCACCCCGTTGGGGGCTGTCTCTGTTGGGGCAGGTGAACAGGTGCATCGATGGCTGTGGAGCTGAGCTCGAGCTGTTGATTGGATGTACTCCTAGGATCGTGGTACCAGGGCTTGATGGAGCACGGTATCGTATAGAGTACATATATACACCCGAGGGTTTTATACATATTTATGATGCTCGCATGTGAGCACGGTTATGTTTGTATATGGTTGTATATAAAGGCATGAGCCTTTCTCTCTTTCATTATATGTTGCATGCAATTGTGGTAGAATTGCTAATGATATGAGAGTCGTTAGTGTATTATGTGGGGGTTGAAACCCACTTTTGTCGTCTTATGTGTGGCGTCTTCCCTGGCTGGGAATTTACTTGGTATTGCTGTATTCTGATGAGTATTATGTTTTTCCCTGGCCGGGAATTATGTTATGTGTTGTGCTTTTATTTCGGGATAGCTCAATTTACGGGGAGGCTCTGCCCAAATTTTTATAAAAGTCCACAATGTGAAAAGTGGCAAAATGGGGTTGGTAATGGGCAACTCTATGAGTCTATATGTTAGTAGAGATGATCTTATAACATTGAATATTAAAGGAATTTTGTAAGCATCATTTGAGCTTCCCGATTGACTGTTTATTGAAAGCATGTGCCACACATAATGGTTAATACACTAATTAAGGGTTAAGGGCTTGGGGCCCTTACAGTACCACAGTCTGGTGGAGGACAGAGGACAGGAACACCTCAGGCTCAGGTGTATGCACTGAACAGGGAAGAAGCAGAGGCTGCTCCTGATGATGTGATAGCGGGTAACTGTACTTTGTTTACTTATCCTGCTTTACTGTTGATTGATACTGGTGCATCACATTCTTTTATTGCACAAACATTTATTGATCGGTATCATATATGCTCGTCTCCACTGTTGATGCCTCTTTATGTTTCGACACCCATGGGAACTACTCTGATGACTTGTCAGAGTGTGTCTGATTGTGCTATTCAGTTTGAGTCAGACTATGGCTTTCAAGCTGATTTGATTGTGTTAGCTATGTCCGATTTTGATTGCATCCTTGGAATTGATGTGTTGAGTAAATATCAATCTGTTGTGGATTGTAGTCAGAAGATAGTGAGATTTCAGTCTGATACTGGAAATATCAATGGTTCTTCTATGGCCAAGGATCGAGGGCAAGGATTCCTTTGATATCAGCAATCCGAATGTCGCGTTTGTTAGAACGTGGACATGCGGGTTATTTGATTTATGCCCTGGATATAACTGAACAGAAAAGAGAAAGGAAAGTGGAGGAGATACCAGTGGTTGCAGAATATGCGGATGTGTTTCCAGATGAGATACCTGGATTCCCACCGAGTCGAGAAGTAAAATTTGGTATTGATTTGATACCTGGTACTTCTGCAATTTCACGGGCTCCTTATCGGATGGCACCAACTGAATTGAAAGAGTTGAAAACTCAATTGCAAGATTTATTGGACAAGGGGTACATACGTCCTAGTGTATCACCTTGGGGTGCTCCGGTTTTATTTGTTAAGAAGAAGGATGGGACAATGAGATTGTGTATTGACTATAGACAATTGAACAAGGTAACGATAAAGAATAAATAATTTCTTCCTCGTATTGATGATTTGTTTGATCAGTTGCAGGGATCAAGGATTTATTCTAAGATTGATTTGAGGTCAGGATATCATCAAATACGTGTGAGGGAAGGAGATATACAGAAGACAGCATTCAGAACTCGTTATGGACATTATGAGTTTCTGGTAATGCCATTTGGAGTAACAAATGCTCCTGCTGTCTTTATGAGTTTAATGAATCGGGTTTTCCAGGAATACCTTGATCGATTTGTCATTGTCTTTATCGATGATATACTGATCTATTCACGGAGTGATGCCGAACATGTTCAACATTTGCATATGGTATTGCAATTGTTGAGGACACATCAGTTGTATGCCAAACTCAGTAAGTGTGAGTTTTGGTTGACTAGTGTCGGCTTTTTGGGGCATGTCATTTCAGAAGAAGGTATATCAGTTGATCCAAAGAAAGTGGAAGCAGTGTTGAATTGGTCAGCACCTACTTCTGTGCCAGAGATTCGTAGTTTCTTAGGTTTGGCTGGATATTATCGACGGTTCGTTGAAGGATTTTCAGCGATCGCCAAACCATTGACACAGTTGACACAGAAGGGAGTATCATTTCGATGGTCAGAGGCTTGTGAGCGTAGTTTTCAGGAATTAAAACATCGATTGACTACAGCTCCAGTCTTGATCATTCCTTCAGAACATGACATGTTTGCATTATATACTGATGCATCATTACTTGGTTTGGGTTGTGTACTGATGCAGGACAAACATGTAGTGGCTTATGCATCACGACAGTTGAAGCCACATGAAATGAGATATCCAGTACATGATCTGGAATTGGCTGCCATTGTCTTTGCATTGAAGATATGGCGACATTATTTATATGGTACGTCGTTTACCATATACACAGATCATAAGAGTTTAAAATTTCTATTCACTCAAGCGGAGTTGAATATGAGACAAAGGAGGTGGATGGATCTGTTGAAAGATTATGATTGTGAGATTGAATATCATCCAGGAAAAGCTAATCTTACAGCAGATGCCTTGAGTCGAAAGGTACATCATACGGCTGATGAGATGATTCATTTATCCGCATTGATGACTTCTTGTTGTACTTTGGGTTATAATTTTGATGTGGAAATAGTGCCAGTACGGGTATCAACATTGTTGGTTGAACCCGACATTTTTGAGAAAATCAGAACGGCACAACTGACTGATGATGAAGTGCAACAATGGAAGGAAAGGATAAGTCAAGGACAAACATCTCACTTTGTACTTACAAGTGATGGAACTTTGAAATACAGAAACTGTTGGGTAGTACCTGCTTCATTAGGACTACGCCAAGAACTACTACAGCGTGCTCATTGTAGTAGATACAGTATACATCCTGGAGGAAAGAAAATGTATCATGACTTACGTACCCAATTTTGGTGGAAACGTATGAAACAGGATGTATTGAGCTTTGTGAAACGATGTTTGATCTGTCAACAAGTGAAAGCGGAAAGACAGAGACCAGGAGGTGAATTACATAGTTTGGAAATTCCTCAGTGGAAATGGGAACATATCACGATGGACTTTGTGACTCATTTACCACGGACGTCTTCTGGTTGCGATGCTATATGGGTGATTGTTGACCGACTCACCAAAGTATCTCATTTTGTGCCATATTGTATGACGTTTACACATCTGAGAATGGCACAGTTGTACATTCAACATGTAGTGAGACTACATGGTATTCCAGTTTCCATTGTATCGGATAGGGATCCGAGATTTACTTCTCATTTCTGGGAAGGGTTACAGACAGCGTTGGGAACTGAAGTGCGGTTGAGTACAGCATATCATCCTCAGACAGATGGACAAACAGAGCGGACGATACAGACGCTTGAGGATATGTTGCAGTGCCTGTGTATTAGAGTTTGATACCTCTTGACAAGAGTCGTTGCCATTAGTGGAATTTTCATATAACAACAGTTATCAATCTAGTATACAGATGGCACCATTTGAGGCTTTGTATGGGCGACGATGTAGATCGCCATTGTATTGGGATGATGTGGATCAGTCTTCCTTACATGGACCGGATATGATTCATGATATGGAAGAGAAAGTGAAGTTAATTAGATTGAAACTTAAAGCTGCTCAGGATAGACAGGCTGCTTATGCCAATAAGCGACGTAGACCACTTGAATTTCAAGTTGGTGACCGTGTGTTCTTGAAAATCTCACCTTTTAAAGGTGTAGTACGGTTTGGTAAGCGTGGAAAATTGTCTCCACGATATGTTGGTCCGTATGAGCTATTGCAACGTATTGGTACGTTGGCATATCGCTTAGCACTACCACCGGCCTTGAGTAGTATTCATGATGTCTTTCATGTGTCACTGTTGAGAAAGTATGAACCAGATCCAAGTCATGTATTACAGCTACCTGATGTACAGTTGGATACAGATGTGTCGTATGAGGAACGACCGGTTATGATCTTGGATCGAGCTGAACGCTGGTTGCGTAATAAGGTGATTCCTATGGTTAAGGTACAGTGGGACAGACGGGGTGTCGAAGAGGCAACGTGGGAGACGGAGCAGCATATGATGCAACGGTATCCGGATTTATTTTCTGGTATGATTTTACAGTTTTATGATACTGTTAGTACATACATACTGTACTGTTACATACATGATCATGTTTTCTTGCTTCATATAGTCGGATTGTTGTATATGCAATTTCGAGGACGAAATTCAATGAGTGGGGGAGAATTGTCATGCCTTGATTTGTTGTATACACGTATGATATGATTATGGTGTAATTATATAAAATGGTGGTATGTTAATGGGGGGTTCGGGTGGAACCAATAATGAAGAAATACATGTATGAAATGATATATGGCAAGGAATGAAACATGATGTACAAAATGTAGTGCAAAGAAATGATTTGAATTATAGTATGCATTTGATATGAATTTCATATGCCTTTGCCTTTCATTAAGGTTGCATTAGCATGTGAATTTGAATTTGGAGTTCATTTCATGTACATGTTACTTAACATGTAATTACCTTTAAATGACATGATAGCAAGTGAATTAGGGAACTAAGGATCTATATCAAGTGGATTAGGGAGGTGGAATCACATAATACACCATTTTACACCTACAAATCTCTACCAAGCTCCTCTTCATCTCTTTCAAGTTTTTGGTGGTTTGAGCTTGGGATTGACTTGTGACTTGAGTTAGGAAGGTGTGTGAAGTGAAAGTGTACCATCTTGGTAAGGAATTCTTAGCTTTACACTTGAAATATGTCATTGGTGTTATATATGTGAAATGAAAATTCAAGTGTTCAAGTGAAGAATCATACCATGTTTCTATGCTTTGAATTGGAATCTATGATGTTAGAAACATGTTAATATGTTCCTAGGGATTGCAAGAAACATGTTGAAATGGTTCAATATGAGGTATAGGAGAAGAACCATGGAGATAAGCTTGAAAATCGCCATGTTCTAAACTTTCTGGACATCGGCGATCGATCGCGAGCTTTGTGGCGATCGATCGCCGAGGCAGAGTAAATTTTAAGGCGGTGAAAATGTGTGGCGATCGATCGGTGAAATTGTCGCGATCGATCGCTATGAACAGAGCATTGTGGCGATCGATCGCCAAGTTGTTGCGATCGATCGCGAGGGGACAGAGGGTTTTGGCGATCGATCGGTGGTGATAGCGATCGATCGCCAGTGCCAAAATGTTGAAAAATGAAATATTTTTGTAGAATTTGATTTTAATGCCTATGATAACATGATATATTGTTGGCATTGTTGTAGCATCATCTCAGGGGACAGGACAACGAGGCACTTAGCCAGTGACGCCTACTTTATCTCGTTTGTGTCGCAGTACAGGTACGTGTTGACGTACGGAGTATAGATATTGTGTGATGATGTTATGAGATTGATATCATATGAATTGTGTTATGTTGTTATCATATGATTGGTAGTATCATATGCCTGTACATTCATGGATATCATATGTATTTGAGATATATGCCTGGTTTGGATATATGCTCGGTTATGTGACATAGAGATATATGCCTGGTTTTGATATATGCTCGGTTATGTGACAGAGAGATATACGCCTGGTTTGGGTATATGCTCGGTTATGCTATATAGCGATATATGCCGGTTTTTGGGTATATGCTATGGCTATTATCATTTGAGGACGGTACTATGATATGTGCTGCTAATATGAAGATGTGAGGTGGTTCCACTGACATATTGTGCTGAATAGGCATATCATTTTAGTCTCGTGATAATAGGGTATGTGTTGAGACATGTCATGACATGGTGCATTTGTGGATGCATGAGACAGAACATTCACATTAGATGATTTATTGTGCTTTATCATTGTTATTGATATTGTATTTTGATATTGCACTGAGATAGTTGTTTATCTATACTCACGTTTTGTGAATGTTTCTGTAGGATTGCATAGACGTGGGAATCGTGAGTCTTATTCCGCTACGAGGTGAACCACTGCATAGGAGTTGTACTGGCTTAGGTTGTTGTTTGTACATGTGATGTATAGGTGGTTAGGTTTTTATAACCTTGTAACAACTTAACTAGTTAGATACTCTTAATCAGTGCATGTTATTACTTAATTCAGACTCACATATGTATGTGAAGATGATACATAATGGATTAAGTAAAGAGGACCACACACATGTGGCTTCAACTGTCTCGAAGCATAAGCCACTACATGTCTGTCCTGCATCAGTACGCATCCTAAGCCCTGTAGCGATGCGTCAGTATAAAGAACAAATCCTTTGTTCTCCCTGGGAATCACTATAACTGGTGCAGTAGTCAGTCTGTGCTTTAATTCCCAGAAACTCTGCTCACAAGCCTCTGACCAACAAAATGGGACTCCCTTCTGAGTCAGCTGTGTAAGTGGCTTGGCGATCTTTGAGAAACCCTCGACGAAACGTCGATAATAGCCGGCCAGACCAAGGAAACTCCGAATCTCACTGACTGAAGTAGGGGCATACCAATCCATAACCGCCTCTATCTTCCTCGGGTCTACTGATATCCCCTCTCGTGATATGATGTGGCCCAAGAAGGCTACACTGCTCAGCCAAAATTCACACTTGCTGAGTTTGGCGTACAACTGATGATCTCTGAGGATCTGGAGTACTATCCTCAGATGATCGGCATGATCCTCTTCACTCCTTGAATAGACAAGGATGTCATCAATGAATACGATCACCAACTGATCGAGGTACTCCTGAAATACTCTGTTCATCAGGCTCATAAAGACTGCAGGTGCATTTGTCACACCGAAAGGCATCACCAAGAACTCATAATGTCCATACCGAGTTCTAAAAGCCGTCTTTTGGACATCACCAGCTCTAACCCGTACCTGGTGATAGCTCGGCCTCAAGTCTATCTTGGAGTACACCTCTGTACCCTGAAGCTGGTCGAACAGATCATCAATCCTCGGAAGTGGATACCTGTTCTTCACTGTAGCCTTGTTCAGTTTCCTGTAGTCAATGCACAAACGCATTGAACCATCCTTCTTTTTCACGAACAAGACTGGTGCACCCCAAGGCGATACACTAGGACGAATGTATCCCTTGTCAAGGAGCTCCTGTAACTGTACCTTCAGCTCTCTCAGCTCTGCCGGTGCCATCCTATATGGGGCACGAGAAATAGCAGAAGTCCCTGGCAGCAGCTCAATGGCAAACTCAACATCCCTGACAGGCGGAAACCCCGGAATCTCATCTAGGAACACATCAATGAACTCCGCCACGACCGGAATGTCCTCGGCTCTCACTTCCTTTTCTTCTGAAGCATCCACGGCATAAATAAGGTAGCCCGTGTGGCCGCGTTCCAATAATCGCGACATCTTAACCGCTGAGATCACTGGAATCTTTGGATGAGAGCCGTCCCCATAAAAAGTCCACTGGAACCCCTGATCAGATAGAAAACGAACAATCCTCTTTTGGCAATCTACTACAGCTCGGTATCTGCTCAACACATCAATGCCGATAATGCAGTCAAAGTCTGCCATCTCTAACTGAATCAGATCGGCCCTCAGATCATTGCCCTCAAAACAAATGAGGCATTCAGATAACAATCGGTCTGCAATCACATGCTTTCCCGTGGGTGTCGATACCATGAGAGGCGTGGGTAACAGAGACGAGCACAAGCGGTGTCTCTCCACAAAAGCAGTAGATACAAAGGAATGGGAAGCACCTGTATCTATCAATATAAGTGCAGGGTACGTAAATAAATGGCACGTACCAGCAATGACCTCCTCCGGGGCTGCCTCAGCCTGCTCCCTAGTCAGTGCATACACTTGACCCTGCGGCGGTCCTGCCGTCTGACCTCCTGGTGGTCGTGGTGCAAACTGCTGTCTCTGTGGTGCCCTCCCAGCATCAAACCTTGGCCTATTCGGCCCAGAGTCTGTCTGACCTGCCCGATTGGGGCAACCTCGAGCCAAGTGGCCCATCTTGCCACAGACAAAGCAACCCTGACAGTCACGTAACAAGTGCCATCCTCCACAGTTGTTACACCTGCTTCCCCCTGCCTTGCTCCCCTGTGTGGGTCCCCGATTGTTCTGCTTCTGACCCTGAAACTTCTTCCCACGAAATCTGGAAGATGATGAGGCCCCACGAGCCTTGAACTGATCCCCTCGTGGCCTCAGACTATCAGCAACAGGCCTCTGTGGTGGTACAAAAGGGGGTACCACGTCCTTGTACGCGCCCACTGCAATCTCTGCAAATTCTGCCCGTGTCAGGGCGTCATCAAATGAGCTGGGGTTTGTTGGAGACAACCCGATCAAATAGCTCTGGCCTTAGTCCCTTCAGAAAGTTCCTCATCTTGGCATGACTGCTGACGGCAATATGAGGTACGTACCTCAGTAATGAGGAATACTGCATAGCGTAGTCTGACACTGACAGGCTGCCCTGCTTCAAACTATTGAATTCATCTTCCTTCAACTGTCTGGCAGCTGCCGAAAAGTACCGGTTAAGGAACCGGGTCCTGAATACAGTCCAATCAACCGTCATACCCCGAGCTCTCAGCTCCATGACTGTGGTCTTCCACCACATGGAAGACTTCTTCGATAACTGGAACTCTGCCAAACCTCAGCCAGGCAGTCCGTGCACAGGGTGCCGATACGAATATTTGTTCCAATCTCTCAAGCCATTCCTCGGCTGCTTCCCCACTCTCTGTCCCTTCAAATAGCGGTGGATGATAGCTCAAGAATTGGGTCAGACTTATCTCCCCCTGTAGCATTATCTGTGCAACAGGCTCCAAGCCTACAGCAGGTGGCGGTAACGGATTCGTCTGAGCAATGCTAGCGTTCATACTGCCCATATCCCCTACCTCTTCATTGAGGTTCTCCGGGTTAACAGCCGCCATGCTGCAACACAAAAGTTAACAACAATACCAAAAGCAGTTCATAATATAAGCCGTTAGATAACAAGAGTATCATATTCAAAAGCATGTTAGTATAACACTTATACAACAATATGCCTCACGTGCATAACATGCCCAACAATGAATACCTAGCCAACTTGTCTCTAAAGGCTACCCTTCACTCTTCCCTGGTTATCTAAACCACTGCTCTGATACCACTAAATGTGAGACCCCGTGATCTCAAACATAATCTTAGGTGCAATTAAGAGAACTAAACATTCATATGTATAAATCAGAGTAGTAAGTCGTGTTGATTAACCTGAGCTTAAGGGATTACAGTACCAAAAGTTTCAAAAAGGAAATTCACATATTCCTACAAAAGGTACTACATTAGTCTTACTCTACTTCTTGTAGAAGCTATACAAAAGATTCTCTAACATGCTAATCCTGTAGCACTCCTTACAGCTCAGCGTATCAACCCCGACCCTGGTTTTCATCGTCAAAAGCACCTACAAAGACAACCCTTAACACATGAGCATACTGTGATTCATATTCAACATAATATGAATGTAAAGCGTAAATGCACAAATCATAAATACAAAGCACTTCCTGTATTTCCAAGCATTTACAACGCCCATTTGTTGTCCCTGTACCATAACTCATAATAACACATTATATGAACATATGGTTTCATAAATAAATGTCATGACATATCTTTCCTTCTTAAATCCTTATTTCAATCCTGAGTCACTTATCAATAGTGCATTTCAATGCTTCTTACTTTTCCACGTAAGCGGAATTCTTCCTCGCTTCTTATGGAAATCCACGTAAGCGGAATTCTTCCTCGCTTCTTATGGACGTTAGCGTAAGCATTAAAATCCTCACTAGGATAACCTTGACTCGTGAAATACACCTCTTATATTTCACAACATACATATGCAAAAACAATGCATGTCAACATGTATCATACTCTTAATGCATCACCTTGCATTCATCATGTGTCAAATAGACAAACATAAAGTACATGTTACCGTTGGGATGCCCGTACGTCGCTTACGTACCTTTCCAAAAGATAGAGGAGTCAACTGACTTTATCTCCTCGGCTGTGCTGGCACCTATGATGGTTCTACATAACCACACAAACAATATTAGGTACCTCATAATAATCCGGAATCAAAACTCAAATAAAAATCATATTTACCCTAAAATGTCATCTCGCAATCGATCGCCCCTCAGCCCCGATCGATCGCGAGATGCTATTGCCTTGCATACCAAAATTATGCAATCAACGATCGATCGCCCCTTATTGGCGATCGATCGCCAAAACCCACTGGAACGTCGCGATCGATCTCGCCTCCTTGGCGATCGATCGCCAACTCTGTTCCTATGAGCGATTTCCAGAATTACCGAGCACCTCATTTCATACACTTAAAACCATATCATAACACATATAATATGCACGAATAAAAATACTAGGGGCTTCACCATACTTCCATGAAGGGTCTTAAACCAAAGTTTCAATAAACTCTTAGCCTAACATGCATCATAATAACCCCAAAAGTTCGACCCTCAACCAAAAATCCAGAAAAACAGGGCACTAGAACCTTGCCCAGAATTTTCGAACACTACTTTTCCCATGATTAAATCCTTCACATAATACATGAAACATGCTCAAAGAAATATACTGGTATCTTCAACAAACTACCATACACGTATTCACATCAAAGGTTCAACCAAAACCTAAGCTAGCATGCTTCAAATATTCATGATAGAACCCTTACTCAACATGAAAACAGGGCACCTCCCCTGCTCAGATGTTCGAGGAACCCTTTTCTCAACTAGAAATCTAACACATAAAGCTTGCAAGTTACTTAACAAAACATGCTAGGGGCTTCATAAACATCACATAAAAGTACTCATAACAAGATTTCATCGAACCCTACACTAGCATGCCAAATCTGCTACAAAGAAAACACATGCTAGAAATCTGAAAACTGGGAAAAATATGTGACTCCTCACCACTTTTTGGCTCGACTTTACTTCAAGAAAAAGAGCAATAAACCATGATCTTCTTCTTCCTACCTGATGCCTGAGTATGGTTCGAGTTTTAGGAGAGAAGGAGGAGACTTTGGAGGAGATGAAGTGATTAATTCTGATAGACCAAAAGTCATGCTTGACCAAACAGCTTTCCAGGAAACAGGGGGTAGGGGCATGGGTTGCGGCCAAGTGGGGGGGGGGGTGGTGTGTTTGGGTGGCCTCGTGGTGTTTAATTGTGTCCCGGTATTTCATACGATGTATTAAAAGATCCCTCTTCGATGTTTTATAATTTAACCACATCAATACATCATTAAAAACACCTAACATGCCTCCTAAACCATATCATCAAAATCAATATAACACCAACCACATTCCTTAATTCCCCAACATAATTACATGCATTTATCACATAAAGCATAGCCCAAAACCCCAAATTAAAACATGTCTTTAACACATAATCAAGTTAATACATCAAAGCATGTTTACACATAATCCTTTCGGGGATATCACAGTATAACTCATAAAATGCATCTACACAACACTATCAATTGCATAATCACACATGTGTAACAACAACTCCATATAGTTGTTTTACATTTTATTTAATCACATACTTTCCCATATCAAATATACCTATCATTCCCTACCATTTCCTTTGCCATCCAATTATACATCAGATCAATTTATTGTTTCTCAACTCTGTCATTTCAACATGAACATTAATCTTTTTAGCACATGTCAAAGAATCATACTCAGTCTAACCCGAATCCGAGTCCACGTCATACCGTAATTATCGTATAAGTACCCAATAATTAAATAAAACATGTATGCATCATATCGAGGCATTACAACATATTACTGAGTCTAACAAATCATTGTGAAGCATATTTTTATACTTGAATATTGAAGAACTAAACAATGGACGATTCAACTCTCTTCACAACTCATCATGGATGCTTCTGAGAGTGATCGATCCAAATGAGAGTTTCACGTACACACACCATTGTTGAATATATTATTTGACCATGTCTAGGATCAAATGTATGTCACAAACACTCTACATATTGTATCATGTAAGCTTAATTGTCTAAGAATGATTTGTGAACTTGTGAAACTTGTTGTCTCAAAAGAATGAGAGTTAGATGAATTCGATGTTGAGGAACAACAAGATAGCTGGGAGTTTCAGCGAAAAAGCGAAAGCTTGCTGAAGTAGATTTATATAAATGTCTTGTATAAATCAAAGTCTTCTAGTGGAATCCTTCCATTCGGTGGAACAAGGGAAGACGTAGAATGATTATATCACATTCGAACATCAATAAACAAATATTTGTGCATTTATCTTTCAATGTTTAATTTCTTATTTTATTTTGATTTTATTTTGCTGAATCAGTCTCAGAGCAGAGTACTTCGGGTTTCTCCACTTGGTATATGAAACCAATCTCGATCTAATCTCTCGGTGCAATCACTTTAAGAACCATAACTATTGCAACGCATCTAGCTTGAATCAGACAGGTGAACTGGTTAATCACTTTAACATTTTCAGCGAGTGGGTTCAAAGCACCAGACTTTAACCCTTAGTATCGATCCTCATCACAATATTTGTAAATGCTTATTTAAAGCATTTCTATATTGTTTTTGCTTAAAGTTTGAAAAAATAACTTATAAGCAAAAATCATTCGGTCTTCAAGATTAAAATCAAAAGGCGGGTTAATGAACTTCAATTTATTACAAAATTATCATTGGTCAATTTAAAGCAGCCATAAACATCTCATGACTTGGTTATCCACTTCTGGCAGTTACCTATTTTTTGTAAAGAAGCAATAACAGAAGCAAGGAATTCAAACACCCAAAATATATTTTTTTGATCTAAAAAGCAGATAAACACTTTTCAAAAGCATTGGCAAACACCGTCTTATAGTAAATAAAATAATTTAGATATCTGTCTCTATATTGATAGTAAAATATAGTATCCTTGTCATTTTATAAAATGTCTATTGATGAAATAAAATCACATTTAAGGGATGCAATTATTTGCTAACAAAGAGCATCATGCATAGTGTCACTTAAAAAACCATTATTGTATCGTTAAGGATGTAAGAGAATGGTATACTTGTAGAGTGGCGTCTACTATAAACATAATAAATAATTAGGTGTATAAACAAAATAATATATACAAGAAACCATCTTTAAAATCTGTAAGGACCTCGTGCCCTTAACCCGCTCGTTAATATATTATCACAATAAATGGTGCATGCTTTCATAACATTAGGGAAACCCCGTATATACCCTCTATAAAATTTTGACATTAATCCACTTAATGTTCAATTCCCAAATATCACTCCACTAACATGTACACCTCATAATACACTAACATGTTCTCAATTCATCATGCAATACTCCATAATTAATTGCATGCAACCATAAATGAAAAGAGAACTCAATCAACCATTATAAAACCCATATACACATCAAAATGCTCACAGGCGAGCATTTACTAAACGAATGTGTATCTAATGTGTAAATCGTACTACTCAATACCATCATTGGTACCTCAACCCTGGGAGCATTCCCAATCTATTGCCCGGACTCAACTCCAGAGCCAATGCTGTACATGTTCACCTGTCCCAACAGAGCATAACCACAATATCACAATTCATAATTTACAGAATAAAAAACTGTAAATGTAAAAGATACTCCCTGAATAGTATCGTTATCATATGGGATCCCCTGTGCTATTCCTGTTCTCACAATAGCCAAACCATCAAATCCCCAAGATAAGTTAATCATTACATTGATTAACTAAACTCATCTTTCCATATCAATTTCATAATCAAATGCAGTTAAATCATGACGCTAATGATTTACAGAAATCACAAACATCTCAATTAATGATTTCTTAGTCTCATCACATCATGTCCCATTGCTCGCTCAACAGCGGCGATATTACAATCCAATGCTCGCTCAATAGCGACGATATTACAATCCAATGCTCGCTCAACAGCGAGAACATTACACATTCGCTCAATAGCGGCATTCCATGATCCTCAAACATACCATAATGTTTCCAACATCCATATATTATTCATGCACATGACAATAATATATCTACCATGCTCGTACGTTACACATACCTTATAGCCCAGTAGCAAGAGCTAAACATTGCCTTTGCCCAGAGATCCAGTGAAATATTCGCTATAGACAGTTAATAGCTCAATCAAACATAAGCACACAACTACATGCACAAGCACGTACCCGGCTCCCAATTATATCATCCTATCCCGATGATTAATCACAATTATCGAACCATGCATACTACTCAAAATATCCCATTTATATGTTCAATGATAATCCCTTAATCAATTGAGTAGTCCGTTTTATTAAAGTTCGACCCAAACAATTTCATTTTAAAGTGTACTATTCCTATTGGAATGTAGACACCGCCCCCAAAATCTACTAAACAAATCCCCATTCCAAAATCCCAACTTTAAAAAAAATTGAAAAAAATACTCAAGTCTTCGAGCCGCGATCGATCGCGCAAACCCATTGCCAAGATATTCATCCTCGCGATCGATCGCTGAGTCTCAACGATCGATCGCCAGACCCCTCGTGATTGATCGTGATCGATCGACGAGACTTCACGGTCGATCACCAACACAGTACATCTTCTTCAATTTCCAGCGTAGTGTCGCGATCGATCGACGCCAAACCATGATCGATCGCGACCTGCGATTTTCCGAAAAGTACTTTTCCTCAATGGTGTTTTTCACACCAAATTCAAAATCAATACCCCCAACACCTCCACAACTTCAAATACACCACTAAAACTCAATAAAAACACCAATATCAAACTTTAAAAATTTACCAAAAATCCCCAAAATCCAAACTCATCACAAAACTTAACCAAACACCACAATACCACAATCAAAACGAAGATAAAGGCAAGGGGAAGAACATTACCCAATTATCTTCGAGAAATTCTGCTCCCAAGTCGAGCATTGCTTGATTTTCCCATGGAGGAGAAAGGGGAGGGAAAGGGAAGTGGGAGAAGGGAGAGAGAGAAAATGAAATGCCAACTGATTGAACACCGAGTCCACTTGGTATATATAGTACCAAGGCTCCAAAAACCCGAGTCTCAAATACTCAAACCCTGACTCATTAAAAATCATCTGTGTTCAATAATTATCTATCACTCACTATTTTCATTACCAACCTCAATCCAAAGCACCCCAAATTCTAGATCTCACTACCAACACAAATTCCAAGGTTTAAACCTGAATGAGAATAAATCTCAACCCTTGGGCCAATGACCCCAATACCGAATATAAATATCTGGGAGCCTCAACACCGTAATTATCTCATAATTACTACAATTAAAATCCATTAGGGGTTATAACCACTCCAAAATTAACACAGTTAATTTCCAGATATCACAAAATCCAAACAGAGAAACACTGACACCAGGGCTGTCACGCCCTTCCAATTGTAAACGGCTCGAGTTCGAGTATGTATCCCCCTAGTTTAGGAATTGTTAAAAAGAAGGTTTTAGAAATCTGGACGACCAGGACAGTGGCCAATCTCCTCTTTGTAGACAGAAACAGCTCATGACTTGGTTCTCCACTTCTGGTAGTTACCTATTTTTTGTATAGAAGCATAACAGAAGCAAGGAATTAAAAAACTCAAAATATATTTTTTTGATCTAAAAAGCAGATAAACAATTTTCAAATGCATTGGCAAACACCATCTTATAGTAAACAAAATAATATAGATATCCGTCTCTATATTTATAGTAAAATATACTATACTTGTCTTTTTATAAAATGTCTATTGATGAAATTAAATCACATTTAAGGGATGTAATTGTTTGCTAACAAAGAGCATCATGCATAGTGTCACTTAAAAAATCCATTATTGTATGGTTAAGGATGTGAGAATGGTATCCTTCTAGAGTGGCGTCTACTATAAACAAATAAATAATTAGGTGTACAAACAAAATAATATATATGTGATGACCAGGGATTAAAGATGTTAATCCCGTAGGGTTAATAACCCCTAAAGTTGTTTTATGTGGCGATTTGGATTTAATCGAGGTGTTGGGCCTTCCGGGCTCGTCTATTTGGGTAGTTGGGATCGTTGGATCCAGAGGTTGAGATTGTATTCTCATTACGGTGTAAAATCTAAGAGTTGGGTTGTTGAAGTGTCTCGGAATCTCGGGTGCTTGGTGTGGGCATCGGTATGGGGTTTTTGAGTTAGAGAGAAAAATTTTGAAAACGGATGATTTTTAATGAATCATGATGTATTTGTGGGGCTATTAGTATTTCGGGGTATTTTTGCTATTAATACCAGTTGAACCGAGATTTTAATTAAAATTTCATTTCAGCACCTTATTTTCTCTCTCCCTCCCACGTCGCCCTTCCCGTCGCCCCAGCCCCCGCGCACAAAAGCGGTGCGCCCGCCGCCGTCCGGCCGTCGTTCGGCGCGTCCGACCCGCCGCCGGCTTCGTCTCGTCCAGGCGCAGCTTCCCACACCAACAATTCGAAGTTTGGTCGCGATTTGAGTTCGGATTTTGCAGGAAAGCACCGATCCCCAATTTTCTAGGGTTCTTCGATTTTCGTCCGATTTCCTTCCGATCTTCGTATGGGTAACCTTCCTTACCCCTTTTTCGTCCCTCTCATGTATTTCCCTGCTAAATTTGGTGGTATTGTGTTCGAATTTAAGGATTTGTGTTCGAATTTAAGGATTTGTGTTCGAATTTAAGGATTTTGGTTCGAATTTCATTTTGTTTGAGGGGTTTGAGTTCGAATTTGGGGGTTTTTGGCGGGGGATGATGATTCTTATTGTTGATCGATTAATTCATGTTTAGATGAATTATGGTGTTTAATTGGGTTTGATTTGTGAGAATAGGGTTCGAAAATTGAAGGGTGTTCTTGAACAATTTTCGATATTGTCTCATTCGTTTTCCCTCCCTGCATGTACCCTGCCCCGGGTCTTTTAAATGGTTAATTGTCGTGTGTTGACAATATTTTGAGGGTTATGAGTGTGCTTGAGCATGGGTTGCATGTTCGTAAATAATTGTGAATTATTTATCGTGTTAGCACATCGTTCCTCGGGGCATGGAACTCGAGCAAGGTTTGGCTCGGACTTCGGAGATTTAAGGTACGTGCGACGTACGAGCATTAGATGAGAGCATTTGTGAAATGCATAATGTATCTTGATTGCATTGATGGTTGTGCGTACGGTTATATATACATGTGTTGATAGAATTATGGAATGACCCAACCTTGACATCGCCGCCACAAGCGTGCGTGATACTAGAGTAGTATGACCTTATAAGAGATATGGGGTACTGGGTTTATATGACTATTGTAGGGCATTTGAGATGCCTGAGAACGATCGTGGAATCATGTATTCATTATAAGACATGTGAGATGTCTAAGTGAAATGGAGAATTGGTAAAATAAATGCTAGGCATTTGAGCTATCTGTGATTGGTAGCAAAGTTGAAAATCAGTATTAGATATCGAGATATCTATATTTGTATGTATAATGAATTTGGAATCATTAAGTATTGATACTTGAGAATCAGGCATGCTATGAGTTAAATCAATGTGTTGATTTACTGATTTTTGAGATTTGATGAGTTTGATGATTGTGAGAACAGGGACAGTACACGGAATCCCGGATGAGGACGTTGCCATCCAGGGAGTATCATTTAAAATTCATTAGTATTTACTTTTGTTGTAAATTATGAATTTCATTATTGTGATTATGGGATTTTGTGTATTGGTATGCTCACCCCGTTGGGGGCTGTCTCTGTTGGGGCAGGTGAACAGGTACATCGATGGCTGTGGAGCTGAGCTCGAGCTGTTGATTGGATGTACTCCCAGGATCGTGGTACCAGGGCTTGATGGAGCACGGTATCGTATAGAGTACTTATATACACCCGGAGGTTATATACATATTTATGATGCTCGCATGTGAGCACGGTTATGCTTGTATATGGGTTGTATATAAAGGCATGAGCCTTTCTATCTTTCATTCTATGTTGCATGCAATTAAGAGTAGAATTGCTAATGATATGAGAGTCATGTGTGTATTATGTGGGTGTTGAAACCCATTTATGTTGTCTTATGTGTGGTGTCTTCCCTGGCTGGGAATTTACTTAGCGTTGCTGTATTCTGTTGAGTATGTGTTTTCCCTGGCCGGGAACTATATATTGTGATGCGCTTTTATTTCGGGATGGCCCTATTTATGGGGAGACTCTGCCCAAATTTCTATAAAAGTCCACAATGTAAAAAGGTGGCGTATTGGGGATGGTAATGGGCGAAATCTATGAGTCTATTTGTTGGTAAAGATGATCTTATAACGCTGTATATTAAAGAAATTTTGTAGTTTCCATTCAATGATAAAGTATCATCTGAGTTTCCCGATTGATTTTTATTGAAAGCATGTGCCACACATAATGATTAATACACTAATTAAGGGTTAAGGGCTTGGGGTCCTTACATTAGTGGTATCAGAGCAGTGGTTAGCTCTTTGGGGCTGTTAAGGGCCTAGGAAGTTATTGATAGCACATATTTATGCATGATGGCATTAATGTTGTATGACACAACTAGTTGTTTATGTGCTTTTATGATATGAAAAGTGGTGTTGCTAATCATTGTGATTGCAGGAATCGTGTAGCATGAGATGGGATGGCATTAATGGTGATGTCTGGCCCTTCATGTATTATGTGTTAAGGGATCTGATTTTGTAGGAAAATCAGGAAAGGTGAGACGTACGGGCTTCGGACTGTAAAACATGTTACACCTTTGATTATGTATATCGTGGGTAGTGAACCCTTACATGTGACGGTATATGTGAAATGATAGTGATATATATTGTGATAATGGAATCAACTGTTGTGCTTGATTATTGTGGTAGAATTGATGAATGTTCCGGTAGCCTTTATCTCCGAGCGAGGGAGGTACTTGCCGCTGTCATGTCTAAGCGAGGTAACATGCCGCTGTCATTGTCGAAGCGAGGGGTCCTAAAATTCCGCTGTTGTATTGGGACCGGAACAGTCACAATTCTAGTGATTAATGTGGAATATTGTGGTTATAACTGGAACGTGATATCGATCATTATATTGTGAACTGTGGTATTAACCTGGATGCAGGCACATGGAGCTAGTGGAAGTTCCGGTAGTTGTTATATTCGAGCGAGGGAGGTACTTGCCGCTGTCATATGAAGCGATGGTAATATGATATTTGCCGCTGTCATGTCTAAGCGAGGTAACATGCCGCTGTCATTGTCGAAGCGAGGGATATCATTGAATGCCGCTATATGTCGAAGCGAGGGGTCCTAAAATTCCGCTGCTATAACAAGACCGGAACAACCACATTATCTAGATTGATAGCGATGGTTCATTCCGCTATATTGATTGGCGATGGTTCATTCCGTCAGATGTATTGATAGCGATGGTTCATTCCGCTATATTGATTGGCGATGGTTCATGCCGCCGGATATATTGATAGCGATGGTTCATTCCGCTATATTGATTGGCGATGGTTCATTCCGCCAGATGTATTGATAGCGATGGTTCATTCCGCTATATTGATTGGCGATGGTTCATTCCGCCAGATGTATTGATAGCGATGGTTCATTCCGCTATATTGATTGGCGATGGTTCTTGCCGCCGGATATATTGATAGCAATGTCTCATTCCGCTATTCTATTGGCGATGGTTTATGCCGCCGGGTATTGATAGCGATGTCTCATTCCGCTATTCTATTGGCGATGACCTATGCCGCCGGGTATTCATAGCGATGGTACATTCCGCTACATCTATGGCGATGGTTCATGCCGCCAGATGTCTATAGCGAAGTTTTAAGCCGCTGACTCTATGACGAGGGATTATGCCCCTGATTCTATAGCGACGGGTTATGCCGCTATGCACATGACGCTGGATTACGCCACCTACGAGCGATGGGTGCTGATTGCGTACCACTGTTGGATGACGGAGACAGGTATGCCGCTATATTGTTAGCAATGAGGTATGGCATATTACTGTTTATTTAGCACTATTGTGGATATCATGTGTTGATTTACTTATGTTGTCATGTGTTTGACGATGAGATTATAGACGTCGTGTATCGACATATACCGTTACGAGTCGACAATATTGTTTCAAAGTCAATATGTTGACAGGTACCGTCACGGGATGACAATGACATAGTGGATGTTCTATGTAGACGTGTAGCGTCGTTTTGATGGTTAATACATTTATGTTATGTATTTGGTTGTATGGTTTGAGTGCCGATGGTGAGCACATGATAGAGTCTGGGTCACTAGTTGACGAGACCTTTTGCCGAGCATGTTTGCTCGGTGGAGTATTGGATGTATTGTACCGGTAAATGTACCACATCATGTTATAGAGTTAAATAATTGTCGAGCGATGATACCCTTGGGTATGCTCGTTGGTTTGGCTAGGGCCAAGTGATTGGTGGTAAGAGTAGTCATTGAGGAAACTACTCGCTTGTGTTGTGATGTAGGGTAGACATGGTTGCACCCACCCTGAGGGTGTGGGATAAATCTTATTGGATTATGATTGCATCATAAGTGAGCAAGGACACCGGGTTGTCCATTGTGCTTGGTATTTTAGAGATATGTTGGGCGATGACCCATTACTCTAACGGTTTGTACGGTATGGCATACCGAGATGGAACATATGGTTTGTTGGTGGACTTGATATGAACCTATGGAGACAGCACTTTGCTAGCCAGATATCGTAGTGATGATATAGTGTGCTTGTTGGAGCCATGATACTGCACGTTGGAACCGAGTTTGGTGAATCGTATGATGATACGTTGAAGACTTTTGGCAGGCTTTTGATTGTCCATTTGTAGCATGATGTTTGAGGCATGTGACACCCCATGAGAACGTTATACGTCTTTTGTTTTGAGGGACTTGTCTGGGACAGCTCATAATGTTGAAGTACCAACAAGAGAGTCATCAAGTCGTTGTTGACTCGATCTGGGGAATCCGTGTATTTGGGATGCAATGGGTGTTATTGTATCCAGTTTTTTTGAACGGTGGTTAGAGACTAGTGGATCTCGAGTTCGATAGCACTTCCCTTGTGGGGAAGGAGGTAGTATAATATCTATTTGGGAATCTTTGAAAGATTCAGTAAATTGGTACGTGTGGTGTTGATTTTGGAAATCACGCCGTGTTGTTGATCGTCAATTATCATCCTCCTCTGGATGGGAATGACTAAGAATTGACAATCGTGTTTGGGGGCTTAGGGGTATGTTCTAGATACCCGAGCCAAGTGCATTGAGTATGCATGTGATGTCAGTGCTTAGGCAGGTATACCGGTGAGTGTACGGATGCCAGTTATTGATTCCCTTTTTGTCAAGCATAGAGTTATGCTATTTTTGGATGGTTAAATCTCTGATGAGTGATATGGAACACCTTGAGATTGGGAATCTCCATGGCACGATGATTATGAGGAATAATCGTGAAGTTAATTGTCTCCCTTTGAGGAGGGATTATCTTGTGTGGGTTGAGGTGTTTCCTTGTTGGTGTTTTCCTTCAAGCTATGCGATAGCCTTCACAAGTTTGGATTGTTAAATCCTAGGATTATCAAGGGATGGCAGGAATTCGGATTGGTTGGGTGTAGCTGTCGACACAAGCGTTGAGGATGCCATGGGTTTATTGCATGTCCTTTCAGAATTTGAACTCTGTGGAGTCTCGATGGTTTATTTATGATCAGGATATGATCCTTGGAATATCCGAAGGTGGACATCTTGTGAGATGTCTTTTGTGTGAATCTGTGGCCGTGAGTTGCCCAAATTGAGTTGCAATGATGCGACTGCTCATTTGATGGAGGAGGTTTGAAAGTGGAAACCAGGTTTGGTATGTGTACACCGTGGTATACTAGTGTTTCCCTCGTAACGATGTATGTTAGACATCGTGAGTCATGATAGAGATGTCTTTGAATGATATCTACGATGGAATCGGGAGCGATTCGAATCTTTGCAGTTTCAGTTGACTAACTGCTTTTGGACTGTTAGCGTTGAGTTGTACTGACGCTCTTCAACGTTATGATGGATTTGGAAGTCTATTCCACTCCAGAGTTTGACACGAGGTCAACGTTCTCACGGTTGAGGTGTCATTCATGATACGTTCTTACTAGTTGTATTAGAACTAAGGATGACCGTCCGATCTACAGTCGTAAGTATCGGTTGTTTTGCAACCATGAGGGACTGACTTTTGGGATGAACCGCATCGAGGTACGTTTTGCCTCTTGGGTGATAAGTTGGTTTTGGTAGGTCGCTCTGTGTCAGAGTTTGATGTGAGTAAGTATCCTCGCGGTTTTTAAGACGATTCTGATATGATCAAAATCGAGGTTATGGCTTCATGTTGTTGTGAAGCCTGGGTGTTACGTGATACACCGGTGTTAATTTCGAGGACGAAATTCTTTTAGTGGGGGATATTGTGATGACCATGGATTAAAGATGTTAATCCCGTAGGGTTAATAACCCCTAAAGTTGTTTTACGTGGCGATTTGGAGTTTAATCGAGGTGTTGGGCCTTCCGGGCTCGTCTATTTGGGTAGTTGGGATCGTTGGATCCAGAGGTTGAGATTGTATTCTCATTACGGTGTAAAATCTAAGAGTTGGGTTGTTGAAGTGTCTCGGAATCTCGGGTGCTTGGTGTGGGCACCGGTAGGGGGTTTTTGAGTTAGAGAGAGAATTTTTGAAAACGGATGATTTTTAATGATCATGATGTATTTGTGGGGCTATTAGTATTTCGGGGTATTTTTGCTATAAATACCAGTTCAACCGAGATTTTAATTAAAATTTCATTTCAGCACCTTATTTTCTCTCTCCCTCCCACGTCGCCCTTCCCGTCGCCCCAGCCCCCGCGCACAAAAGCGGTGCGCCCGCCGCCGTCCGGCCGCCGTTCGGCGCGTCCGACCCGCCGCCGGCTTCGTCTCGTCCAGGCGCAGCTTCCCACACCAACAATTCGAAGTTTGGTCGCGATTTGAGTTCGGATTTTGCAGGAAAGCACCGATCCCCAATTTTCTAGGGTTCTTCGATTTTCGTCCGATTTCCTTCCGATCTTCGTATGGGTAACCTTCCTTACCTCTTTTTCGTCCCTCTCATGTATTTCCCTGCTAAATTTGGTGGTATTGTGTTCGAATTTAAGGATCTGTGTTCGAATTTAAGGATTTGTGTTCGAATTTAAGGATTTTGGTTCGAATTTCATTTTGTTTGAGGGGTTTGAGTTCGAATTTGGGGGTTTTTGGCGGGGGATGATGATTCTTGTTGTTGATCGATTAATTCATGTTTAGATGAATTATGGTGTTTAATTGGGTTCGATTTGTGAGAATAGGGTTCGAAAATTGAAGGGTGTTCTTTTGTCGTGTGTTGACAATATTTTGAGGGTTATGAGTGTGCTTGAGCATGGGTTGCATGTTCGTAAATAATTGTGAATTATTTATCGTGTTAGCACATCGTTCCTCGGGGCATGGAACTCGAGCAAGGTTTGGCTCGGACTTCGGAGATTTAAGGTACGTGCGACGTACGAGCATTACTTTAGATGAGAGCATTTGTGAAATGCATAATGTATCTTGATTGCATTGATGGTTGTGCGTACGGTTATATATACATGTGTTGATAGAATTATGGAATGACCCAACCTTGACATCGCCGCCACAAGCGTGCGTGATACTAGAGTAGTATGACCTTATAAGAGATATGGGGTACTGGGTTTATATGACTATTGTAGGGCATTTGAGATGCCTGAGAACGATCGTGGAATCATGTATTCATTATAAGACATGTGAGATGTCTAAGTGAAATGGAGAATTGGTAAAATAAATGCTAGGCATTTGAGCTATCTGTGATTGGTAGCAAAGTTGAAAATCAGTATTAGATATCGAGATATCTATATTTGTATGTATAATGAATTTGGAATCATTAAGTATTGATACTTGAGAATCAGGCATGCTATGAGTTAAATCAATGTGTTGATTTACTGATTTTTGAGATTTGATGAGTTTGATGATTGTGAGAACAGGGACAGTACACGGAATCCCGGATGAGGACGTTGCCATCCAGGGAGTATCATTTAAAATTCATTAGTATTTACTTTTGTTGTAAATTATGAATTTCATTATTGTGATTATGGGATTTTGTGTATTGGTATGCTCACCCCGTTGGGGGCTGTCTCTGTTGGGGCAGGTGAACAGGTACATCGATGGCTGTGGAGCTGAGCTCGAGCTGTTGATTGGATGTACTCCCAGGATCGTGGTACCAGGGCTTGATGGAGCACGGTATCGTATAGAGTACTTATATACACCCGGAGGTTATATACATATTTATGATGCTCTCATGTGAGCACGGTTATGCTTGTATATGGGTTGTATATAAAGGCATGAGCCTTTCTATCTTTCATTCTATGTTGCATGCAATTAAGAGTAGAATTGCTAATGATATGAGAGTCATGTGTGTATTATGTGGGTGTTGAAACCCATTTATGTTGTCTTATGTGTGGTGTCTTCCCTGGCTGGGAATTTACTTAGCGTTGCTGTATTCTGTTGAGTATGTGTTTTCCTTGACCGGGAACTATATATTGTGATACGTTTTTATTTCGGGATGGCCCTATTTATGGGGAGACTCTGCCCAAATTTTTATAAAAGTCCACCATGTAAAAAATGGTGTAATGGGGATGGTAATGGGCGAACTTGATGAGTCTATATGTTGTTAGGATGATGATCTTATAACATTGAGTATTAAAGAAATTTTGTAGTTGCCATTCAATGGTAAAGTATCATCTGAGTTTCCCGATTGATTTTTATTGGAAGCATGTGCCACACATAATGATTAATACACTAATTAAGGGTTAAGGGCTTGGGGTCCTTACAATATACAAGAAGCCATCTTTAAAATCCAAACAGAGTAATATTGACACCAATGTTGTAGCTTAGTGGTCGTCACCCCCTTCTCATTGTAAACTGCTCGTGTTCGAGTCCTTATCCCCCTAGTTTAGGAATTGTTAAAAATAAGGTTTTAGAAATCTGGACAACCAGGGCAGTGGCCTAATGATTTGTCATAATCTCCTATTTGTAGCCAGAAATATCTCATGACTTGGTTCTCCACTTCTGGTAGTTACCTATTTTTTGTAGAGAAGCAAGGAATTCAAACACCCAAAATATATATTTTTGATCTAAAAAGCAGATAAACACTTTTCAAAAGCGTTGACAAACACCGTCTTATAGTAACTAAAATAATATAGATATCCGTCTCTATATTGATAGTAAAATATAATATACTTGTCATTTTATAAAATATCTATTGATGAAATAAAATCACATTTAAGGGATGTAATTATTTGCTAACAAAGAGCATCATGCATAGTGTCACTTAAAAATTCCATTATTGTATGGTTAAGGATGTGAGAGAATGGCATCCTTGTAGAGTGGCGTCTACTATTGTGATATCCCCGAAATGATTAATTGCAACTTGGTGCATTAATTGTGTTTATATGATTAATTATGATGGTAATTAATTATGTGTTGGAATTATTATGTTGAAATGTTTAGTCACATGGTAGATGTGATCGGGTTGCATTTCCGGGTGCATGTTGAGCATGTTGGGAAATATGGTTGGAAGCATGATTTATTTGCCATGGGTAGCAATTAATTGGAAATCACGAGTTTAATTGATATTTTGGTGCATTTGGTTTAATGCTTTGGAAAATATCATGTTGGGGTGTTTTATACACCATGGGTTATGATTGCATTTTAATTAAACTCAACACTTTTATTCCCCAACCCCACCCCATCCACTCTCACTTTACCTTTACCAAACATCACCCAAACCCTTCCCCTTTCTCTCCATTTTCGAGTTCAAGCTTTGGGGTGAAGAGAAACCTTTCAAAAATCTGGATTTGTGGAGTTAATTGGGTGATTTGAGGTCCCCAAGAGTTATGGATACCTCATGGTTAATTTTGTTGTGTTTTATTTAAGTTTGGTATGATTTTGAAGGGTTTTGAAATGGGTTTGTGTTGGGTTGTTGTGGGTTTTGGTTATATGTTGGATTTATACTTATTTTGAAGTATATTTTGGTGGTTTATGTTGCATTTGATGTTGTTGGTTTGTTGGGTTAAGTGTTGGTATGGATTGGAAGGTTTTTGGGAGCAAAAATGGTGAAAATCGCATGTCTGTGCGAGGCGATCGATCGCCTGAAAAGAGGCGACCGATCGCCAAGGGACAGTAGCATTTTTGCGGGTTAGGCGATCGATCGCCTAAAATGAGGCGACCGATCGCCGAGAGGCAGTAGCCAAATTAAGGGCTAGGCGATCGATCGCCGCGATGAAAATTTTGAGGCGACCGATCGCCTGAGGGAAGCGATCGATCGCCGCCTGTGGATTTTTGGGAAATGATTTCTTTTGTCAAATTTTTGGTATTTGGCTATTATTTGGCTTCTAATATGGGGTTGTGTGATGTGTAGAACCATCCCAGGTAGCAACGCAACCAAGGAACTGAAGCCATATCAAATCCACTTTTGGAAAGGTACGTAGTGGACGTACGGGCACCCAACGGTACATGTTCTTATATACTCATTGTTTATGCATTGTGGATGCGAGTATATATGTGGTATTGCATTGTGGATGCAAATACATGTTATGCATGATGTTTATAGATGCATATGATTATTGGTGCACATCCCATGAGTCTTGGTCATCCCTTGATGATTTTAATGCTTGCCGCTATTTGTTTGGTTCCGCTAAATGTGAAGCGAGGGGTGGGAGCGCCGCATGTCACATTTGAGCGTGGTTATCATATAGGGCGAGGAAAGGGTATTTGCCGCTCAATGAGAGGCGAGGGGTGGGAGTCCCGCATGTCCATTGAAGCGAGGTTATCCTATTCCGCCTATATGTAAATAAGCGAGGGGCATTAAAATACATTGTGATGGACAGACTAGGGATTGGTGATCAGTGTTTGGTATTGATGAGCTGATATATGTCATGACATGTTTAGACCATTAAAAATAATCTATTGATTATACTCATGAGTTATGGTACAGGGACAACCAAACGGGAAGCGTTTGAAATGCATGGGAAAAAACAGGAAGTGTTTTATTATGATTATGCATTTACGCTTTATCTTCATATTGTGTTGAATATGAATGATTATTATTGCTCATGTTTGGGGGTTGTCCTTGTAGGTACACGTTTGGCATGATAGAAGGGCTGTGATGACCAGGGATCATAGATGTTAATCCCGTAGTGTTAAAAATCCCTAAAGTTGTTTTACGTGGCGATTTGAAGTTTAATCGCGATGTTGGGCCTTCTGGGCTCGTTTATTTGAGTAGTTGGGATCGTTGGATCCCGAGGTTGAGATCGTATTCTCATTTCGGTGAAAACCTGTGAGTTGGGTTTTTAGTGTGACTCGGAATCTCGGGTGCTTGGTGTGGGCACCGGTAGGGGGTTTTTGAGTTAGAGAGAGAATTTTTGAAAACAGATGATTTTTAATGAATCATGATGTATTTGTGGGGATATTAGTATTTCGGGGTATTTTTGCTATAAATACCAGTTGAACCCGAGATTTTAATTATCGGAACCATTTCAGCACCTCGTTTCTCTCTCCACCCGCGCGCCCCTTTCCCGATCCCCTTTGACCACCGCGCACAAAAGTGCTCCGCCCGCCGCCGTCCGGCCGCCGTTCGGCGCGTGCCACCCGCCGTTGGAATCGTCTCTTCCAGGCGCTCCTATCCATACCAACAATTCGAAGTTTCGTCGAGAATCGCGTTCGGATTTGCCAGAAAAGCGTAGGGTTCGAAAACTAGAGTTCATCCGATTTTTGGGGCTCGATTTTGGTATGATTTTGGCACGGTTATTCTATTGTTTTTGGGGCTTTTGGCAAGGAGTGATGATTCTTGTTAGTAATTGATTATTACATGTTTTAGATGTATTATTGATGCTTATTGGGTTCGAAATTTAAGGGCTTGAGTTCGAAAATTTGGGGGTTTTTGGCAAGGATGATGATTCTTGCTATTGATGGTTTAATTCACATTTTTTTAGATGATTTATGGTGTTTAATTGGGTTCGATTTGTGAGATAAGGGTTCGAAAATTTGTAGGGTGTTCTTGAACAATTTTCGATATTGTCTCATTTGTTCCCTCCCTGCATGTACCCTGCCCCGGGTCTTTTAAATGATTTATTGTCGTGTGTTGACAATATTTTGAGGGTTATGGATGTGCTTGAGCATGTGTTACATGTTCGTAAATAATTGTGAATTATTTATCGTGTTAGCACATCGTTCCTCGGGGCATGGAACTCGAGCAAGGTTTGGCTCGGACTTCGAGGATTTAAGGTACGTTTAGCGTACGAGCATAGCTTAAATGATGTTTTATAAGTACGATGCATGATTTAAAATACATGAAATGTTTTACTATGATGGCACCGGGAATTGGTTACGTTATTTTGATTCACATGGTGAAATGCTTGGTGCCGCTATGAAGCGAGCAAATGATGGGTGTGGTCGCTACGGAGCGAACACCAGTAGTATGACGCTACTTTGAAGTAAGAAATGAAAATGTGGTATTGATTAGATATCTAGGATATCTGTATTTTATTCCCTATTGGTAATGAATAGGAACAGAGACGTAGTTAATCAGAGAAGTGATTAACTAGTATCGGAAGTTAAGGAAATCTCAATATGATATCTAGAATTACGATAATTGCTAGATAAAGAAAGATGTTATGAAATGTTGTTAATTCGAAACTGGTTAGGGTTAACCAATATGATGATTAACTGCATATTCAGGATTTGATGATTTATCTGTTTTGAGAACAGGGTTATTACAGGAGTACGTTAGGATGAGGATGATACCATCCAGGAAGTGTCACATATGTTCCACAATATTTACATTTTCGTAAATTATGTATTATGTCATTATGATTATGAAATTGTGGAATTGGTATGCTCACCCCGTTGGGGGCTGTCTCTGTTGGGGGCAGGTGAACAGGTACATCGATGGCTTTGGAGATGAGCTCGAGCTGTTGATTGGATGTACTCTCAGGATCGTGGTACCAGGGCTTGATGGAGCACGGTATCTTATAGAGTACCTACATATATATATACCCATGATGGTTATACACATATTTATGATGCTCGCATGTGAGCACGATTATACTTGTTTATGGGTTGTATATAAAGGCATGAGCCTTTCTCTCTTTCATTCTATGTTGCATGCAATTAGAGGTAGAATTGCTAAAGATTATGAGAGTCATTGGTGTATTGTGGGTGTTGAAACCCACTTTTGTTGCCATATGTGTGGTGTCTTCCCTGGCTGGGAATTTACTTGATATTGCTGCATTCTGATGAGTATTATGTTTTCCCTGGCCGGGAATTATGTTATGTGTTGTACTTTTATTTCGGGATAGCTCTATTTATGGGGAGACTCTGCCCAAATTTTTATAAAAGTCCACAATGAAAAAAAAGTGATGTAATGGGCGAACTCCATGAGTCTCTTGCTGTTAGGATGATGAACTTATAACATTGTATGTTAAAGAAAACTTTGTAATTGCCATTCAATGGTAAAGTATCATCTGAGTTTCCCGAATGATTTTATGAAAAGCATGTGCCACACATAATGATTAATACACTAATCAAGGGTTAAGTATATGGGGTCCTTACAAGGGCTAGACGGGTTGAGATGGTGAGCTTGTTGAGGATGCTTTTGGGACTTGAAGGACAGGATTATTTTGGATAGTATCTACTCTAGGAGTAGTATAAAACTATAGTTGAACGCATTCATTGATTGGAATGTAATTAATCCTTTTGGTAGTCCTTATTTTTGGCATGTAATGCTTAAGCTCATAAACTCAACACGTTCTTTTACACTCTGATCTTTTATATTAGCTCTATTATGCCTTGATTCCGCACTTAAGGATTAGGGTCCTTACATTAGTGGTATCAGAGCAGTGGTTAGAGAACCCGGGAACGAGTGAAGGGTAGCCTTAGCATGATTGGCTAGGTGCTTACATTTGAAGCATGTTTATGCATGTGGTGCATATTAATGTATATCATGTTATACTAACGTGCTTATATCATTTCTGTTATCTAACGGCATAACATATATATTGTCTTGGACTTGTTGTTAACATCTGTGTTACAGCATGGCTGCTAATGAGGAAGTTGGCGATGTGGGCAGTGTTAATGCTAGTGTTGAACAAGTGAACCCTCTACCTCCACCGGCCGTAGGCATGGAACCCGTAGCTCAGTTATTACTACCGGGTGAGATCAGTTTGACGCAATTTCTGTCTTACCATCCGCCCCGGTTTGAGGGGACAGAGTCCGGAGAAGAGGCTGAAGAGTGGCTGGAAAGACTGGAACAGATCTTTGTATCGGCTCCTTGTGCTGTTACAGCTTGGCTGAGGCTGGCGGAGTTTCAGTTAGCTAAGAAACCTCTAATGTGGTGGAGGAGCACGGTGATGGAGCTAAGAGCACTAGGTGCTGTGATTGATTGGACACTCTTCAGGACTAGGTTTCTGAACCGGTACTTCTCCGCAGCGGCGAGGCAGACGAAGGAGGATGAATTTACAAGTTTGAAACAGGGGAACATGACAGTGTCAGACTATGCCACGCGGTACTCTTCGTTGCTGAGGTATGTCCCCCACATTGCCACCAATGGGCACGCAAAGATGAGGAACTTTATGAAGGGGTTGCGACCGGAGCTCTATGACCGGGTTATCACCAATAACCCAACTTCTTTTGATGATGCTCTCACAAGGGCGGAGCTTGCCGAGCTTAGGGTGGGAGCTTATCCTAGTGCTATGCCACCACCAGTACCGCAACAGAGGCAGACTGATGACAGCTTGAGGCCCCGAGGAGAGCCATTTAAACCTCGTGGTGCCTCTTCATCTTCGCGTTTTGGTGGAAAGAAATTCTTTGGACAGAAGCAGGAGGGCAAGAAGGGCAATTGTTCCGCCAACCGAGGATCCACGCAAGGAAATAGGCCGGGAGAGCCTAGGTGCGACAATTGTGGAGGGCCACATTCTTCAAACAAGTGTCCTGCCTGTTATATTTGTGGCAAGATGGGCCACATCGCTCGGTATTGCCCCACCCGGGGAGGACAGTCAGAGTTTCAGGGCAACAGGCCGAGGTTTGATGATAGGACAGTGCAGCAGAGGCAGCAGTTTGGGCCTCGACCATCGGGAGGTCAGACAGTAGGACCGCCCCAGGGACAGGTGTATGCACTGACTAGAGAGCAGGCTCAGGCAGCCCCAGAGGAGGTGATCGCCGGTACGTGTCATTTATTTACGTACCCTGCTTTTATTTTGATCGATACAGGTGCCTCCCACTCTTTTGTATCGGTGGGTTTTGTGGAAAGACACCATATGCGCACGTCTTCTTTACCCACGCCTCTTTTGGTCTCGACACCCACTGGAAGAAATGTCGTTGCTGATCAGTTTTTGGCAGATAGCCTCATTTATTTTGAGGGCAACGAATTGAGATCAGACTTGATTGTGTTGGGCATGTCAGACTTCGACTGCATCTTGGGTATTGATGTTCTGAACAGATATCAGGCAGTGGTAGATTGCCGGCAGAGGACAGTGAAGTTCAGACCTGAATTGGGCAGTCAGTGGACTTTCTATGGCAACGGTTCTCGTGCGAAGATTCCGTTGATTTCAGCGATCAAAATGACTCAGTTGTTGGAACGTGGACACACGGGTTATCTCATTTATGCCGTGGACACGTCTGGGAAGAGTAAAGAATTGAGAGTTGAGGATGTGCCAGTAGTGGCAGAGTTTGCTGATGTATTCCCAGAAGAGATCCCAGGATTCCCACCGGCTAGGGAAGTTGAGTTTGGGATCGAGCTGTTGCCAGGGACATCCGCTATCTCTCGTGCACCTTATAGGATGGCACCGGCTGAGTTGAGAGAGTTGAAAGAACAGTTGCAAGATCTCCTTGACAAGGGATATATACGCCCGAGCGTATCGCCATGGGGCGCACCAGTTCTCTTTGTGAAGAAGAAGGACGGTTCGATGCGGTTGTGTATCGATTACCGGCAACTGAATAAGGCTACAGTGAAGAACAAATATCCTCTCCCAAGGATAGATGACTTGTTTGATCAGTTGCAAGGCACCAGGGTGTATAGCAAGATTGATTTGAGATCCGGGTATCATCAGATTCGAGTCAGAGAGGAAGATGTGCAGAAGACAGCATTCCGGACCCGATATGGACATTATGAGTTCCTAGTGATGCCGTTCGGCGTGACGAATGCTCCAGCAGTCTTTATGAGTCTGATGAACAGAGTGTTTCAGCCGTGTCTTGATCAGTTCGTCATTGTATTTATTGACGACATTCTCATCTACTCCCGGAGCGAGGAAGAGCACGTGAAACACTTGAGGACAGTGCTTCAGATTCTCAGAGAGCATCAGTTGTATGCCAAGCTCAGTAAGTGTGAATTTTGGCTGAGCAGTGTAGTGTTTCTGGGGCATGTCATATCGAGCAGCGGGATATCTGTAGATCCCAAGAAGATTGAGGCTGTGATGGAGTGGACTGCCCCCACTTCTGTGCCTGAGATCCGGAGTTTTCTTGGCTTGGCCGGGTATTATCGACGCTTCGTCGAGGGCTTTTCGAAGATTTCCAAGCCGCTGACGCAGTTGACTCAGAAGGGAGTGCCTTTCTTTTGGTCAGAAGCTTGTGAGGAGAGCTTCCAGGAATTAAAGCACCGGTTGACGACGGCGCCAGTGTTAGTGATCCCTACGGAGAACTCCAGATTTGTTCTGTATACTGACGCATCACTTCAGGGCCTTGGGTGTGTTCTGATGCAAGATAAGCATGTGGTAGCTTATGCATCGAGGCAGTTGAAGCCGCATGAGACCAGATATCCAGTCCATGACTTGGAACTGGCGGCTATCATCTTCGCCCTGAAGATTTGGAGGCATTACTTGTATGGTACTTCGTTTACCATTTACACGGATCACAAGAGCCTCAAGTTTTTATTCACTCAGGCAGAGTTGAACATGAGGCAGAGGAGGTGGATGGACCTACTCAAGGACTATGATTGTGAGATCGAGTACCATCCCGGAAAAGCTAATTTGACAGCAGATGCTTTGAGCCGGAAAGTGAGGAGTTCTGCTGAGGACGTCATCCATTTGTCAGCCATGATGACCTCCTATTGCCATTTGGGCTATGATTTTGACATTGATGCATCACCTGTGTATGTATCGACCTTGTTAGCTGAGCCAGATATCTATGAGAACATCAGGAGAGCTCAGAGGTCAGACGATGAGGTTCAGAGGTGGTTATCTTTAGTACATCTTGGTCAGCCAACGAAATTCAGAGTGGCTGGTGACGGGTCTTTGAGATTGGGTGACCGTTGGGTGGTTCCGAGTACGCCGGAGTTGCGTAGAGGGATCTTGGAGCGAGCTCATAGTAGCAGACTTGAGCATCCACCCAGGCGGGAAGAAGATGTATAAAGATCTACGTGGTCAGTTTTGGTGGAAAATGATGAAGAGTGATGTCGTCGCTTTTGTGAAGAGGTGTTTGATCTGCCAGCAGGTTAAGGCAGAGAGGCAGAGACCTGGCGGCGAGTTGAGAAGCTTGGAGATACCGAAGTGGAAGTGGGAGCACATTTCCATGGACTTCGTGACTCACCTGCCGAGGAGTGCTTCAGGCTTTGATGCTATTTGGGTGATTGTGGATCGATTGACTAAGGTAGCTCATTTTATCCCCTATAGCATGACTTTCACCTTTTTGAGGATGGCGCAGTTGTATATTAGAGATGTGGTGAGATTGCATGGGATCCCCGTTTCCATAGTGTCAGATCGAGATCCGCGATTCACATCTCATTTCTGGGAAGGCCTTCAGTTAGCCTTGGGAACTGAAGTCAGATTAAGCACTGCTTATCATCCTCAGACGGATGGCCAGACCGAGCGCACTATTCAGACGCTCGAGGACATGTTGAGAGCTTGTGTTTTGGAGTTCGATGCCTCTTGACAGGATTCCGTGCCTTTGGTAGAGTTTTCTTATAACAATAGCTACCAGGCGAGTATTCAGATGGCTCCGTTTGAAGCTCTTTATGGCAGACGGTGTAGATCACCCTTGTGTTGGGATGATTTGGACCACAGATCGGTCGGAGGACCGGAGTTAGATTCGGGATATGGAAGAGAAGATAAAGACGATAAGGCAGAAAATGAAAGCGGCCCAGGACAGACAGGCAGCTTATGCAAATAAACGGCGGAGACCGTTAGAATTTCAGTTGGGAGATAAGGTCTTTTTGAAGATCTCGCCTTTCAGAGGCGTTGTGCGATTTGGGATGCGCGGGAAACTGTCTCCGAGGTATGTTGGACCGTACGAGATTTTGCAGCGCATTGGCACCTTAGCTTACCGACTGGCTTTGCCGCCTTCTTTATCTGGTATACATGATGTGTTTCATGTATCGATGCTGCGGAAGTATGAGCCGGATCCATCTCATGTGTTACAGCCTTCCGAAGTTCAGTTGGAATCAGATGTATCTTATGTGGAACGGCCTGTCAGAATTCTGGATCGAGCAGACCGTAAACTTCGGAACAAAGTGATACCTATGATCAAGGTTCAGTGGGATCGCAGGGGTGTCGAGGAGGCTACGTGGAAGACGGAGCGGCATATGGTGCAGCACTACCCGGAACTATTCTCTTGTATGTGTTTATGTTTAGTTTCTTTTGGGGTAAGTGCATGTGATTTCGGGGACGAAATCTTATAAGTAGGGGAGTATTGTGATATCCCCGAAATGATTAATTGCAACTTGGTGCATTAATTGTGTTTATATGATTAATTATGATGGTAATTAATTATGTGTTGGAATTATTATGTTGAAATGTTTAGTCACATGGTAGATGTGATCGGGTTGCATTTCCGGGTGCATGTTGAGCATGTTGGGAATTATGGTTGGAAGCATGATTTATTTGCCATGGGTAGCAATTAATTGGAAATCACGAGTTTAATTGATATTTTGGTGCATTTGGTTTAATGCTTTGGAAAATATCATGTTGGGGTGTTTTATACACCATGGGTTATGGATTGCATTTTAATTAAACTCAACACTTTTATTCCCCAACCCCACCCCATCCACTCTCACTTTACCTTTACCAAACATCACCCAAACCCTTCCCCTTTCTCTCCATTTCGAGTTCAAGCTTTGGGGTGAAGAGAAACCTTTCAAAAATCTGGATTTGTGGAGTTAATTGGGTGATTTGAGGTCCCCAAGAGGTATGGATACCTCATGGTTAATTTTGTTGTGTTTTATTTAAGTTTGGTATGATTTTGAAGGGTTTTGAAATGGGTTTGTGTTGGGTTGTTGTGGGTTTGGTTATATGTTGGATTTATACTTATTTTGAAGTATATTCTGGTGGTTTATGTTGCATTTGATGTTGTTGGTTTGTTGGGTTAAGTGTTGGTATGGATTGGAAGGTTTTTGGGAGCAAAAATGGTGAAAATCGCATGTCTGTGCGAGGCGATCGATCGCTTGAAAAGAGGCGACCGATCGCCAAGGGACAGTAGCATTTTTGCGGGTTAGGCGATCGATCGCCTAAAATGAGGCGACCGATCGCCGAGAGGCAGTAGCCAAATTAAGGGCTAGGCGATCGATCGCCATGTTTGGCGCGATCGATCGCCGCGATGAAAATTTTGAGGCGACCGATCGCCTGAGGGAAGCGATCGATCGCCGCCTGTGGATTTTTTGGAAATGATTTCTTTTGTCAAATTTTTGGTATTTGGCTATTATTTGGCTTCTAATATGGGGTTGTGTGATTGTGTAGAACCATCCCAGGTAGCAACGCAACCAAGGAACTGAAGCCATATCAAATCCACTTTTGGAAAGGTACGTAGTGGACGTACGGGCACCCAACGGTACATGTATCTTATATACTCATTGTTTATGCATTGTGGATGCGAGTATATATGTGGTATTGCATTGTGGATGCAAATACATGTTATGCATGATGTTTATAGATGCATATGATTATTGGTGCACATCCCATGAGTCTTGGTCATCCCTTGATGATTTTAATGCTTGCCGCTATTTGTTTGGTTCCGCTAAATGTGAAGCGAGGGGTGGGAGCGCCGCATGTCACATTTGAGCGTGGTTATCATATAGGGCGAGGAAAGGGTATTTGCCGCTCAATGAGAGGCGAGGGGTGGGAGTCCCGCATGTCCATTGAAGCGAGGTTATCCTATGCCGCCTATATGTAAACAGGAAGTGTTTTATTATGATTATGCATTTACGCTTTATCTTCATATTGTGTTGAATATGAATGATTATTATTGCTCATGTTTGGGGGTTGTCCTTGTAGGTACACGTTTGGCATGATAGAAGGGCTAGACGGGTTGAGATGGTGAGCTTGTTGAGGATGCTTTTGGGACTTGAAGGACATGATTATTTTGGATAGTATCTACTCTAGGAGTAGTATAAAACTATAGTTGAACGCATTCATTGATTGGAATGTAATTAATCCTTTTGGTAGTCCTTATTTTTGGCATGTAATGCTTAAGCTCATAAACTCAACACGTTCTTTTACACTCTGATCTTTTATATTAGCTCTATTATGCCTTGATTCCGCACTTAAGGATTAGGGTCCTTACAACTATAAACAAATAAAGAATTTGGTGTACAAACAAAATAATATATACAAGAAGCCATCTTTAAAATCCAAACATAGAAATACTGACACCAGGGATGTAGCATAATGGTCGCCACCCACTCCCCATTGTAAATACTCGAGTTTGAGTTCGCATCCCCTTTGTTTAGGAATTGTTCAAAAAAATAAAGTTTTAGAAATCTGGAGAACCAGGGTAGTGGTCTAATAATTTGTCACAATCTCCCATTTGCATGGATTCAAGTTCGAGTCTCCACCTCCACATAGAAAAGTTGATAAGTTTTTTTGAAATACTAGACACTGATATCGATGAGAATGAAAAAGTTAGTATTCTTGACACATAATATGTGCATACATTTAGTAATATTTTGATATAATTATAATTTTAAGTAAATTGAATTTTGTATATATAAAGTATAATTATATTGAAATAAATTTTTTCATCAAATATTAAACATTCTCCAACCTATTTAACTGGAAGTTGTAATTATGGTCAATCGGAATCTTTGATCCTTAATTAGTAGCATAATATTGTGGGCACATGCAAGAGGGTAGGCCACCCTCATTAAATTAATTGAATGTAGTTATTTTAGTTTTTGAGTTTGAATTGTAGTTATTTTTTGAGTTTGAATTGTAGTTATTTTGAGTTATAAAATCTTTATATTATATGTAACATTTTTTTAAGTTCCAATGCATACGTCTCCATTATCCTTGATGTCCTAAACCATCTGTTTATTGAATTTCTTGGATCCATTGTTAGCTATTGGACAAATTAATATAGTATATAAATAATATATTCTTTAATGTTAATTTAAAAATATTTAATAATCATTAGATTTATCAACTTAGATGAGGCAAACAAAAGCCAGAATCAAATTTGTGCAAGAACGACGAGCACAAACTGCCATAAAAATAACATAACATTTAATCTAATGGTCATCTTATTAATAATATGAGATCATACAAGTAAACTATACACGTCTTGGCTACAACTTCATGATTTTCAAAATGCACCATTCTCCAAACTGGCAGAACCAGATAAATGCCAAATCCCAAACGATCAGCCTTGCTCACCATCTTCCTTCACGCGGATTTCTTCTCTTACATTCTCCATCCTTCATGCTCTGGATATCTACATGGGTGACAAACCTGCAGAATGATGTATAATTTGCATTTATAGGCATATCCTGATGATTCGACACATTCTTGCATCATGAGAAATTTGAGAACAATGATGGCCAACTAAAGATCGCCGAGTGAAAGGAAAAAAGAGAGAAACTTGCAACTAAATAACGGAATTGCAGAGGATTTAAACCATAAGATAAAGTATGTGCTGATGATTTACATGTATGCTAGTACTCTAATATAAGGCTATGGCATATATGAAACTGTTGGTCACCGACCTACCATAGGGACTAGATTCCGACACAAGTTAGCGTTCATCCTTCCTCGTCCTCAGAATTCGATGTGTCATCTGCGTCATTTTCACTATCTTGAATTTTCACCTCCACTTTCACCACTGGAATAGGATGTATTGGTGAAGTACCTGAAGTGCAGGAAAGCACATCGAAATTATGTACAACCATGACAGGTGAAGGAGCTCTTCATGAGCCTTTTACACAATTTTAACCTCTTTTGGGACTTAATTTATAACGGAAACAAAATCCTGATAATATATTCCTGAGTGCACTCTGGTATTCCAAATGCTACTTTTCAGTAAGCAGCCAAGAACAAAATGTGAAATGCAAAGCTGAGACAATGTTTGACCACCATATATCCTGTGTAGGATCGAGCGCTTACCGTTTTACCAATAACTATAATTATAATTAAGGGTAATGGCGCAACATCGATCTTTTCAACCATACACTGGCACAAACGCCACGTGTTCGACTGATCACAAAGCAGAGGCAATTGTTGAACCCCAACAATCTCTCCCCCAATAATTGCACTCTCTGCAACTCAGGGGAATCAAACACGCGATCTTGAAACTGATACCAATTGTAGGATCGAGCGCTTACTACTTTACCAATAACTATAGTAAAGGTAATAGCGTAACATTCATCTTTTCAACCATACACCGGCACAAGCGCCACGTGTTCGACCGATCACAAAACAAAGGCAATTGTGAACCCCAACATCCTGAATGATGATAGCATTGAGAGATTTATGTATACGTAATGCACATACTCTAGGGCATTACAAAAAGAACTACCAACAGCTAAATCAATGTGGTGCAAAAGGTTTTGATCAAATAAAGTTTTAAGTTAAAAAAGAATCAAATCAAGATATTTCATGGCCCGGACTATCAATCAGTAAGGATAGCAACTAATTAAATGCCTTTCTAATGTTGTTTTCCATCATGACAACCGGTTTGAAACCAAAAGAGGTGACCAATTCTCAACCCAATCACATTTAGTTCACCTTTAAATGACATTGATGTGAAATAAGGAAGAGCGCTCATCTGATCCAACCTTCCTTGAAAACTCACTTTGGGGTTCTAGCTATTTTTCCCACATCATGCCTAGAAGACAACTTTCAATCTTGATGGCCACATCATGCCTAGAAAACTTTCAATCTTGATGGATCTTTACATTCACTCCACCTAAATTCCAGACTGAAATCCTTACCTGCTACAAATTCCAAACTATGCAACTTTTTTGCAGCAATCCCAGTCAAAAAGCAATAAATTAAAAGGTTACGAGGATTTGAATCCTCCCTAAACGATAAAATTGCCTGAATATCATCAGACATCCCAAATTCCGGGTAAACCTCGTCTTGTTACTCATTTTCTTGAGACATTCCTCTTGTTTTGTCTTTTTAGAAACCTTATGTATAATTAACAAAGAGGGAAATAAAGTCCCAATCTAATCCGCAAAATTAACATCGGATGTGTTCTTCCTAGGGTCATCAACCAAATAAAATGATGATCCACTTAAGACATAATCTTTTCTAAATCAATCGATCATTCAACTCCTCACCGCTACAAATTCAGAGAAATATAAACTTTCTCACTCCAATTGTAAGATAAACAAGATATCTCAAATTCCCGAAATTAAGTAGAATTCTAAACTTGTTTAACAGTCATCAATTCCAGTTAAAAGACAATAGGAATCGCAATTATCAGTCACTACCTCAATCAAGAAAACCTGACTACGGTGATTAATCACTCGGAGTTAAGAATTCAAGTTTATCATGCATCAATTCCAACAAAATCAGCAGAAATCAATCAATTAACAACGATTTATTCGATTATCACCTTCAATAAAAAAAGCAGAAGAAGGCCAGCCTTTCGTGGACGAAAACGACATCTGTTCATCCTCGGAAAGCATATCATCCATCGAACCTCGAAGATTATTCGCGCCCCCGGAAGACGAAATCTTCCCCAAAGCCTCAATCACGCTGCCGGCGGGGTGGCTGCGCATCGAGGTGGCACGAGGTGGGACCCAGTAGGAGTATCCGGGGAGGAAGGGAAGCCAATCGGGTGCTGCACGCCGTACCATGATGCTGTGAATTGCATCCTCGAGCTTCTTAATACCAAAAGTGATCACCTCTGCCGCGGCCTCCGGCACATCGGACTGCGAGGAGGAGGAAGAGTCGAGGTCCAGTTCGATGAGCTGGACGCGATGGGACTTGTTGGAGCGGTGGCGGTGGTGGTTGATCAGCGGCGTCGGAGGGCGGAGGGTGGACCGGGGGAGGGATCGGTACAGGATTCGGGACAGAGCCATTCTGATGTATCGTATTTGAGAGAGAGAGAGAGATAGAGAGAGATATATGTTTGAGAGAGAATTAGATCAGACGTGGCTATATGCGCGTTCGGCAAATGGGTTAGTTGAGCTTACCACCACGTTTTCTTTGTTTTACAAAAACAAACAACGTTTTCTAAAAACAAAAGATTATACGATAGAAAGTGATCTTTTTTCAACCACTAAGAAATTGAATAGAATTCCATAAAATTAACATACTTAGAGATTCAATAATAATTTTTTTGTAAATTCCCTATATTCTATTCAACACACCAATGATTCTTTGAAAATATTATAAATCAATCTAGGGATATTATGCGATTAGTTACTACTCAAAACCTATGATGAATGGACATGGATACGCTGATACATGGATACACGGATACGGATACTGTTGCACGGAATTTTTGAAATTTCTAAGATACGATACGTCTGGATACGTCAATTTTCTTATTTTTAATTATATCTATCTATATATATATATATATACATCAATAATATTTATAAGAAATCAAGTTTCAAATATATAGTCAACAATAAACACATAAAATAAAAATAACAAAGTTTAAACTCCATCAAATCCACGACAAATAATAGAGTTTTAAACACCAATTACTACTTAAATTAAGAAAGTTACATAAAAATATTGTCTAATCATTTAATTGACTGTTATGTCTCGATATATTGATTCTTCATTAGCTTCACCTGCAATATAAAAGACTCAAATGATTGTTCAGCAAGTGAGAGATTCGCAATATCAAGAATGCTAACATCATAACGACTCAAAAGCATCTCCAACCACATCCCATATTTTGGAGTCACCCTTCATATATTGTGGAGATTTCCTTGAAAGAAGACATGCTATGAATGAAAATCAAATCTTCGGCACGTTGTAGTGTTATTTGGTTCCTCTTTGTTGAATGAATAAATGCATAAGTAGTCCAATTTCTCTCACAACAAGAAGAAGAAACTTGGCCATATTCATATAACTATAGGAAATTAAAAAATAATTTTTAAATTCGGATACTCCACATGGCGTATCCGATGCATCGGAATCTTAAGTATCTTGAAATATCTTGACAAGTATCCAAAATAAAAAATTAATTTTTAATTCAGGTAGGCCATGTATGTATCAGGAAAAATATCAGTGAGTATCGGTATCCGAAAAATATCAAATATGTGGCCGTGAAAAATTTTAGGAGTATCCGTGCATTATTGAATCAAAACAAAATATTAGTTGATATTTAAAATATCCGATTCAAATAGACAAAGAGATGGTTTGATCAAAATAATATTGTTTAAAAATCAACTATGTGAATGTGCTATCATGTTCCATCAAAGATTGATAAAGGAGAATGAATCAGCTAGGACTTGGTATAGTGGCATCACCTTTCCTATTTGGGAGATGGTCATGTGTTCTAAACTCAGAAAAATGAGAAGTCGTGGCTATCTGTAAGGACCCTAGTTCCTTAAGTTCGGATTAAAGGCGTAAATAGAGCTAACATACATCTATAGAATATAAAGTTCGTGTTGATGCCTTGAGCTATTAGATTACAGTGCCAAAATAAAACTTCCAAAAGGGATTAAATTACATTCCCAACCAGTTGAATGTTAATCATATAGCTTTACACTACTCCTAGAGTAGAGACTATACAAAAGAATTAGGCCTGCTACATCAAAAGCACTCCTCACAAGCTCACCGCATCAACCCGCCTTAGCCCGTCCGCCCAAAAGTACCTACAGGAACAACCCCAAACCATGAGCATGTATATAAATCATATTCATAATAATATGATTGTAATTCAAATGCATAAACCATAAATATGATTCACTTCCTGTATTTAATACATTTAAAAGCTCACAATCATAATCAATGGATTATAATACCAATAATGTATGTCATGACATGCACTCATTCCATGTATACCAATGGCCATTTCCAGTCTTATTATATCAGTGGCATAATACCCCTCGCGTTTACATGACAGCGGCATTAATACCCCTCGCTTCGACATATTAGCGGCATAATATCCCTCGCAATAGTAATATGACAGCGGCATGATCCTTCGCTTCAACATATTTGCAGCAAATATTCTTCATCGCTATAATATGACAGCGGCAAGTATTCTATCATTGCTTCGACATGAAGGCGGCAAGTATTATTCATCACTGGAATATAATCTCGACTCACAATCACATGCATCAATGCATCCAATATACACATGCAACCATAATGCATATCCAAACCATGTATGTAACCATAATGCATAACTAAGACCATGTATGCAACCATAATGCATAGCCAAATTCAATACGTAAAATATGTTTTACCGTCCGATGCCCGTACGTCTCACTACATACCTTAGTTCCAAAATGGAGATGTCGATGGACTTTATCTCCTTGGCTGTGTTGCCACCTGGGATGGTTCTACACATCCACACAAACCAATATTATGAGCCAATAATAGTCCAATACCTAAAATCCCACAAAAATAACCAAAAACACACATTTTAGCATCTCGCGATCGATCGCTGTGGAGCCCCGATAGATCGCGAGGTCCAGCAGCCGAGAATGCAACTTTCTGGCGCTAGGCGATCGATCGCAATTTTTGAGGCGATCGATCGCTCGCCTCACCGATCGATCGCCTCATCATGGCGATCGATCGCCAACCACAGCAATCACGTACTGCCCGCGTGCGATCGATCGCCATTTCTTGGGCGATCGATCGCCGCTGTCTGCACATCGAGAATCCACCATTTTACACCATATTTTCTTCCCCATCTTCACCAACACTTACACCAACAATCCAATAATATTAAAACACCAAAAACCTTCAACATACACTTTAAAATAACAAAAAATCTAACACCCAACCAAAAACCACACCAACCCAAAACAAACCCATTTCAAAAACTCCAAAACCATTTCAAATCCAAACAAAACACCATTAAAACACCAAGGGGGTATCCATACCTCTTGAGGACTCCAAATCCTACCAATAATCTCACAAACAAAGCTTTTGCAAGAATTTCCTCTCCACTTTTATGTCAAAATCGAAAATGGAGAAAGGGTTAGGGTTGGGAGAGTAATTGGGGATTGGTAAAGTGAGGAGGGTAAGGTGGGGTAGTGGGGTTTAAATGTTATAATTAAAACATTTACCCATCAATTAGCATGATGTATAAAACATCCCAACATGATATTTTAAAAGCATTTGACCAAAATGCACCAAAATCTCAATTAAATCCATGCTTTACCAAATAATTATCAACCACCATAATTAAACCATGATAACCCCCAATTTCCCAACATGCATAACATGCACCCTGAAACGCACCACCGGGTCACGCCTACCATGTGACTAAGCATTTCACCAAGATAATTAATTCCAATACATAATTTAATTATCACCTTAAATAATCACATAAACATAATTAATGCCCAATTTGCATATAATTGTTTCTGGGATATCACAATACTCCCCTACTTATAAGATTTCAAGCTCGAAATCCCATGCACTTACCCAAACGAAACTAAACATAAATCACATACCAGAAAATAGTTCCGGGTAGTGCTGCACCATATGCCGCTCCGTCTCCCACGTGGCCTCCTTGACACCCCTGTGGTCCCACTGAACTTTGACCATTGGTATCACTTTGTTCCGAAGTCTACGATCAGCTCTATCCAGAATCCTAACTAGCCATTCCTCGTAGGATACATCAGAATCTAACTGAATCTCCGAAAGCTGCAATACATGCGACGGATCCGGCTCATATTTTCGCAGCATAGATACATGGAACACGTCGTGAATACCAGACAACGACGGTGGCAGTGCCAAACGGTAAGCCAAGGTACCGATGCGCTGTAAAATCTCATACGGTCCCACATACCTCGAAGACAATTTCCCACGCATACCAAACCGTACCACACCTCTGAAAGGTGAGATCTTCAAAAAAGACTCTATCTCCCAACTGAAACTCCAACGGTCTCCGCCGTTTATTTGCATAGGCTGCCTGTCTATCCTGGGCTGCCTTCATTTTCTGCCGGATGGTCTTTATCTTATCCTCCATTTCCCGAATCAGTTTGGGTCCTCCCACTACTTTACTGGTCAAGTGATCCCAGTACAATGGTGACCTACAAAGCCTACCATACAGAGCCTCAAACGGAGCCATCTGAATACTCGCCTGATAGCTGTTGTTGTAAGAGAACTCTACCAAGCCAATGAATCTTGCCATGAGGCATCAAACTATAATACACAAGCCCGTAGCATGTCCTCGAGCGTCTGTATAGTACACTCAGTCTGACCATCCGTCTGGGGATGATATGCTGTGCTCAACCTCACCTCAGTACCCAAAGCTGACTGAAGACCTCCCCAGAAATGAGATGTGATCAGTGGATCTCTGTCAGAGACACTGGAATCCCGTGTAGTGTGACGCCCCGAAATGATTAATTGCAATTAAGGCATTAATTATGTTTATATGATTAATTATGTGGATAATTGATTTACGTGTTGAAATTAATTATCATGATGAAATGCTTAGTCACATGATAGGCATGACCCGGGGGTTACGTTTCAAGGTGCATGTTATGCATGATAGGAAATGGGGTTAACATGATTTAATTGTGTTAATTGTTAATTATGAGGAAAGTATGAATTTAATGAAGTTGGTTGCATTTTTGTAAAATGCTTTTAAAATACCATGTTGGGGTATTTCATACATGATGTTAATTTTGGGTATAATTTAATTAACCCTTTCCCCCACCTTACCCAACTCACTTTACCCTTTTCACTCTTAAATCCCCAATCACTCTCAAACCCTACCCCTTTACCACATTTTCGAAATCCTTCAAAGGAGGAAGGAGGAAACTCCACAAAACTTGTGTTTGTGTGATCTTGGTTAAGATTTGGAGTCTTCAAGAGGTATGGAACCCTTCCTTAAGTTTTTATGAAGTTTGGATTTGAAATGGGTTGATTTTGAAGTAATTTGAGTGGGTTTGGTTGGGTATATGTTGTATGTTGTTGGGGTATGATTTTTGAGGTGTTTTATGTGGGTTTTAGTGTGTTATGATGATGTTAATGTTGTAGAAAAGTTTGGATTTAAAGGGGTTGAAGTGGAGCTTGAAAAATGCTCAAAAATGGCGAATTTTCGATGTACAGAGATCGGCGATCGATCGCCCGTTTTTGGCGATCGATCGCGAGCCAGCAGTAGGCTCCAGAGCCATTTGGCGATCGATCGCCACTTTTGGGCGATCGATCGGCGAGGTTGGCGATCGATCGCGCCAAAAGTGGCGATCGATCGCCGAAGGCACAAAAAGTCAGCAACGGGCAGTGCGATCTCGCGATCGATCGGGGCATCTCAGCGATCGATCGCGAGTCACACAATTATGTGTTTTTGTTATTTTTTGTGGGATTTTTGGATATTGGACTATATTTAGCTCTAATATCGATTTGTATGGTTATGTAGAACCATCCCAGGTACCCACAACTTCAAGGAGATAAAGTTCTACAACTTCTCCATTTTGGAATTAAGGTACGTAAGAAGCGTACGGGCATCGGACGGTAACACCCTCCTAACTATGACTATGTATTGATTGCATAAGTTTATGATGATGATAATTATGATGATGATGTTTACGATGATGATCATGATGATGATGTTTATGATGATGATGTTTACGACGATGTTTATGATGATGATGTTTACGATGATGTTAATGATGATGATGTTTACGATGATATTTATGATGATGATGCTTACGATGATGATTATGATAAGTAAGTTTATGATGATGATGTTTACGATGATGACCATGATAAGTAAGTTTATGATGATGATGTAGATGATGATGATGTTTATGATGAGGATTGCGATAAGTAAGTTTATAACAATGTTATACGATGTTTTATAAAAGGGTAAGATGCCCATATAGAGAGATGCCATACGATGTTATTATGTGGTAAGATGCCACGGGGTAAGACGCCCATATGATAAGATGCCATACGATGTTATTATGTGGTAAGATGCCACGGGGTAAGACGCCCATATGGTAAGATGCCATACGATGTTATTATGTGGTAAGATGCCACGGGGTAAGACGCCCATATGGTAAGATGTTATACGATGTTATTACGGGGTAAGATGCCACGGGGTAAGATGCCCATATGGTAAGATGCCATACAATGTTATTGTGTGGTAAGATGCCACGGGGTAAGATACCCATATGGTAAGATGCCATACCATGTTATTGTGTGGTAAGATGCCACGGGGTAAGATGTCCATATGGTAAGAGGCCATACGACGTTATTGTGTGGTAAGATACCACGGAGTAAGATGCTCATATGCATGAAGATAAATCAGGGTTAACAAGAAGAAGTTAACGAATAACCAGTAAATTACTTAACCAAGACTTCGTACATTTACTGTTGTATCTTGTTATGATGCTTAAATGATGATGATGTTATAAGATGATGAAGTTATAAGATGATGATGCTTAAATGATGATGATGTTATAAGATGATGAAGTTATAAGATGATGATGCTTAAATGATGATGATGTTATAAGATGATAATGCTTATATGATGATGATGTTATAAATGATGATATGTATAAGATGATAATGCTTATACGATGATGATGCTGTAAGACGACGATATTTATAAGACGTCGATTTTAATCATTCATGTCAAGAATTAATGATTTTAGGTATGGCTATGAAACAGGGACAACCAAAAAGGGTTAATACAATTAACCAGGAAGTATACGTTACCAATTACTTTCATGCATTTATTTATATGCCATTGCCCTATGATGTTAAGTAACGATATACATGCTCATGATGGGTTGTTCCTGTAGGTACACTTGTGGGCTAAAGGACTAAGGGCCGGGTTGAGGCAGTGAGCTATGAGGAGCATGAAAGATGTTAGGATTCAAGATTTCTGGATAGTCTCTACTCTAGTAGTGGCATAATTCTATCGCTTTAACATTCGTATTGAGAATGTAATTAATTAAGGTTGAAATTTCATTTTTTTGGCCGTAATCTTACTAGCTCAAAGATGCAACCGGAACCCTTAAGAGGTTATGAATGCATGTTTAGTCCATAATACGTGTATAATATGATGTTAAGGTAGGAAGACCCTACATGTAGTCTCACTATATCCCGAACATACAACTGAGCCATCCTTAAGTATGTGTACGTCATACTGTAGGGAATGAAGTGAGCTACCTTCGTCAGCCTATCGATGATCACCCAAATGGCATCACAACCCGAAGTAGTCCTCGGCAAGTGGGTCAAAAAGTCCATAGATACGTGCTCCCACTTCCATTCCGGTATCTCTAAGTTCCTTAGCTCGCCACCAGGTTTCTGCCTCTATGCCTTAACCTGCTGGCAGATCAAACACCTCTTGACAAAAGTGATCACATCACGCTTCATCCGTTTCCACCAACATTGATCACGAAGATCCTTATACATTTTTTCGAACCTCATCATCCGTTTTCTAGGCTTTCCTGATATTCTCATAAATGTCCGGCTCTGCCAATAATGTTGATACCCACACCGGCGATGCATCCACATCGAAATCATAGCCCAAATGGCAACCAGAAGTCATCATGGCTGACAAATGCATGACATCCTCAGCAGTACTCTTCACCTTCCGACTCAAGGCGTCTGCTGTCAAATTTGCTTTTCCCGGATGGTACTCTATCTCACAGTCATAGTCCTTGAGCAAATCCATCCATCTCCTCTGACGCATATTCAACTCGGCCTGAGTGAACAAGAATTTCAGGCTCTTATGATCCGTATATATGGTAAATGATTTACCATACAAATAATGCCTCCAAATCTTTAATGCGAAAATAATAGCCGCCAACTCCAAGTCTTGGACTGGATATCTGGTCTCATGCGGCTTCAACTGTCTCGATTCATAAGCTACCACATGCTTATCTTGCATCAGTACACACCCCAGGCCTTGTAGGGATGCATCCGTATAAAGAACAAACCTCGTGTTCTCCGAAGGAATCACCAACACGGGTGTCGTGGTCAACCGGTGCTTCAATTCTTGGAAGCTCTCCTCGCAAGCCTCTGACCAAAAGAATGGTACTCCATTTTGGGTCAACTGTCTCAACGGCTTAGCAATCTTAGAAAATCCTTCGACGAAGCGTCGATAATAACCAGCCAAACCAAGAAAACTCCTGTATCTCGGGCACAGAAGTGGGTGCAGCCCACTCCATCACAGCCTCATTCTTCCTGGGATCCACTGATATCCCACTGCTAGATATAACGTGCCCCAGAAACACTACATTACTCAACCAAAACTCGCACTTGCTGAGCTTGGCATATAACTGATGATCTCTGAGGATCTGGAGCACTGTCCTCAAGTGTTTCACGTGCTCTTTCTCACTCTTAGAGTAGATGAGTATGTCGTCAATAAACACAATGACGAACTGGTCAAGATATGGCTGGAACACCTTGTTCATCAAGCTCATAAAGATAGCCGGGGTGTTCGTCACACCGAACGGCATAACTAGGAACTCGTAGTGCCCATACCGAGTCCGAAATGCTGTGTTCTGTACATCCTCCTCCCTGACTTGTATCTGATGGTAACCTGATCTCAAGTCAATCTTGTTGTACAGCTTAGTACCCTGCAACTGATCAAATAAATCATCAATCCTTGGGAGAGGATACTTGTTCTTCACCGTTGCCTTCTTCAGTTGCCGGTAATCGATCCACAAACGCATCGAACCATCCTTCTTCTTCACAAAGACAACCGGTGCACCCCAAGGTGATACGCTAGGGTGTATATAACCTTTGTCAAGGAGCTCCTGCAACTGTTCCTTCAGCTCCCTTAACTCTGTCGGTGCCATCCTGTAAGGGGTACGAGAAATAGCGGACGTCCCCGGTAATAACTCAATCCCAAACTCGACTTCTCTAGCCGGTGGGAATCCTGGAATCTCCTCCGAAAATATGATAGGGTTGAATATTACGCGTTTTTATGCTATGATATGTATATGTTATCGTGTTGATTCTTGGATTATTTTACGGTTTATGGTATATATTTCTCTATTTCAGGAATCAATGTTGAAATGTAGGGAAAAGTGAAGAAATCAAGCTAAAATGATGAAAGAATGAATAAAGTTGAAGAAAAGAGGAAAAAACAAGAATCCAAGACACATGTTGCTCATTTCTCCTCAGATTACTATATGTTCGAGCCAAGTTTTGGAAATGTGGTCCATATAAAAGTTGTAGAACTTTCTGTTCTTGGTCTGCTTCCCTTGACAACTCAATTCCAGCTGCAGCTGCAGCCGATTCAATAGTGGGTTGTGCTCCTTGCTTGGTCAGAGCTGCTACCTGCGTGGTTAGTGCAGATAATTGTGCAGAAAGTGTACTAAAATGATCAACCTCATACATACCTATGGGTTTCCTTGCCATGGCTCGCTCACTGGGCCACTGGAAGCTGTTAGCTGACATCTCCTCAAGTAATTCAAAAGCAGCATCTGCAGTCTTAGAAAATAGTGTTCCTCCTGCTGCAGCATCCACAATGATTTTAGTTGGTCCATTCAACCCATTGTAAAATAACTGAATCTGCACCCAGTTTTCAGAGTTGTGTTGTGGGCACCTCCTCAATAAATCCTTAAACCGCTCCCATGACTCATATAGTTGTTCAGAATCAATTTGTCTGAACGTACTGATTTCAGTTCTTAGTTGAACTGACTTAGCTGGTGGGAAAAACTTCGAGAGAAATTTCGATGCCATTTCCGCCCATGGGCATATACCACCAAATGGAAGAGATTGTAACCAACTCCTTGCATGGTCCCTAAGAGAGAAAGGGAACAATTGCAGGGATTTTGGAATGTGGATTTGTTTAGTAGATTTTTGGGGCGGTGTCTACATTCCAATGGGAATATTACACTTTAAAATGGAATGGTTTGGGTCTAACTTTAATAAAACGGACTACTCATTTGATTAAGGGATTATCATTGAACATAAATGGGATATTTTGAGTATATGCATGGTTCGATAAGTGTGATTAATCATCGGAATAGGATGATGTAATTGGGGGTCGGGTACATGCTTGTGCATGTAGTTGTGTGCTTATGTTTGATTGAGCTATTAACTGTGTATATTGAATAATTCACTAGATCACGGGGTAAAGGCAATGTTTAGCTCTTGCTACTGGACTATAAGGTACATATAACGTACGAGCATAGTGTTATATATTATTGTCATTGTAGAATGAATAATATACTAGGGTTGCAATGAATTGGTATATATTGTGAATTATACGGTGCCGCTGTGTAGCGAGCTGTAAGTAATCCAAGAGCATACAACGCAGCGGAATAAAAAATTTTTGGATTACAAACCAGCAGATCTATACATAGGTTATCATATCGGATTAAGGTATTACAAGTGTCTTACCCTTGTAGCGTGTTTGAAGCAGAATCCACGGAGCAGCACCACGTCCTACGCCTTCTCCGAGTCAATAGCAAAACTCAATGAGTTTTGCCTCAACGGTATCCACACGATCAAATCGGGTGAAGGGATAGTTTAATAACAAGTTGCTAGACAAGTTATTAAACCGGAACAAGAAACACACTCGATTCTCAATCGAAGAGGATGGCTCGAAATCACTACTTCCCCTTCGGCTATTGTGAAACCGAGAGAGAAAGAGATGAGGCGGCCGAGTCCCTCTTTTTCGTGTAGGTTGGAATGATCAAAGTTATGTCTTACAATTAATCATCATCTTGTATTTATATTATAAGGCTTTCAATTAAGGTTCAAGACTTTCTTAAAGTCTTATGGGCCCAAACCCATGATTTAATTAAAACCTTTTAATCACTTAATTAAGACTCTTCTTAATTAATTAATTCATCCCATGAATTTAATTTCCCTTCTCGATTTAATCTTTTGTGCGACCCGATAGGATCTTGTAATGTTGGCAGTGACATAAAATCTCATTTTATGTCGCAAGCATTGAGCGGTATCTAGCAACACATCGATGCTACCCAAATTACAAGAATGTCAATGACTCGACATAACCTTTAGAACTTGTGATAATATTAATCATGTAACTTAATCCCTTTGTCCTTTGTGTTTAGATTGAACACGAGTAATGGAATAGTCATACTCGTATATCCAATCTTTATTTCTTGATCCCCAAGTAGAACTAGAATAAACGAATAAGCTCGATATCTCATATCGACTCATTCGAGCATGGCCATGCATTTTAGTTCTCACTTGATCAAGGGCCAAACACATCTCCTGTTATATAGGAGGGACAAATCCTATCTCGATCAGTCAACATCCCTCTACATAATTCGTAGTGTATCCAATAGTCGCCTTTATAGTATACCCTGTTACGGGTAACATTTGACGTTATCAAGATACATAACTCCTTATGTTGGGATCTCTGATGATCACAAGTCGTAAGGATTTCATACATTATTATCACTATGAGAATTGCATATGACGATCATATAACTATCCATGTTGCATTCTCATGGTGGGTCTGTCCAGTACATCATTCTCTAACATGTACCCTTATGTTGATTTGATATCTCATATCAATGAACAATTCATCGATCAACATATACTAGTCTCTGCGTATTATCATTATCCCTATTCATGATAATACTTGACTAGGGACATCTTTAAGAATAATACAATATTATTCTAAGGACATTAACATATATATTAATTCACAATGCACAGTTAAAAGAATAATATATAATAATGAATTGCCATTCATAAAACCATATTACAGAATATGTCACAAACAATCATCTAATGACTTGTCTTAGGGCATATCCCAACAAATCTCCCACTTGCACTAAGACCAATCAGACATACACTTAATGCCTAGAGATCTAGTATGACGATCATGCTACTGCTGTGACAGTGGCTACGTCAATGGGTCAGATACATTATCATCTGTTGGTACTTTGCATATCTTAGGCAAAACACATATCCTTATTGCGATCGAAAATCAACTTTGATGGTTTGGAAGCTTGCATCAGTGTAACCCATTACATTGAGCTCTTCCTCACCTCCATAAATCAAGAATGTATCCTTAGTTCTTCTCAAGTACTTCAGGATGTTCTTGACAGCAATCCAGTGACCTTCACCTGGATCAACTTGATATCTGCTCGTCATGCTCAAAGCATACGATACATCGGGACGAGTACATATCATGGCATACATGATAGATCCAATAGCTGACGCGTATGGAATCTTACTCATGCGTTGTCTCTCATCTGGTGTTGAAGGAAACTGTTCCTTCGAGAGATAAATACCATGTGTCATAGGCACGAATCCTTTCTTGGATTCTTGCATGCTAAACCTTTTAAGCACCTTGTCTATGTATGTACTTTGACTTAGACCAAGAAGCCTTCTCGATCTATCTCTATAGATCTTGATTCCTAATACATAGGTGGCTTCTCCTAAATCTTTCATCGAAAAGCAATTCCCTAGCCAAATCTTTACAGATTGCAAGGCAGGGATATCATTTCCAATAAGAAGTATGTCATCTACATACAACACTAGGAAAATGATTACGCTCCCACTGACCTTCTTGTAGACACAAGGTTCATCTTCATTTTTGATAAAACCAAACTCTTTGATTACATCATCAAAACGAAGATTCCAACTCCGAGAAGCTTGCTTCAATCCATAAACGGATCGTTGTAGCTTGCATATCTTTCCAGCATCCTTTGGATCGACAAAACCCTCGGGCTGTGTCATGTACACATCCTCGAGCAGATTTCCATTAAGGAAAGCTGTTTTGACATCCATCTGCCAGATTTCATAATCATGAAATGCAGCTATTGCAAGTAAGATCCTTATGGATTTAACCATGGCCACTGGTGAAAAGGTTTCATCATAGTCAATACCATGAATTTGTTTGAATCCTTTTGCAACCAGCCGACCTTTATAGGTTTGTAGGTTACCATCCATGTCGGCCTTTTTCTTGAAAATCCATTTGCACCCTATGGGTCGTACCCCTTCAGATGGATCAACCAAAGTCCATACTTGGTTTGCATACATGGATTCCATCTCATATTTCATGGCCTCTTGCCATTTCTCAGAATCATTGCCCATTATAGCTTGTTGATAAGATGACGGCTCATCCTCATCAATAAGTAGTAAGTCACCTTGTTGAGTCACAAGAAATCCATATCTCTGTGGCTCCCGGTGTTCTCTTACAGACCTACGCTGGGCTTGTGTCTCTTGAGCAGGTGCTTCTTCCACAACAGCTTGCGGTGCCTGCTCTGTTTCCATCTCAATCTCAGGTTCAGTGTTTTCTTGTGGTTGAACTTCACTAAGTTCTATTTTTCTCCCACTGGTTTTTCTAGAAATAAATTCTCTTTCAAGAAATACACCAGTCCGAGCAACAACTACTTTGTTCTCGGTGGGATAATAGAAATAGTATCCTTTCGTTTCCTTAGGATACCCCACAAATAAACACTTATCAGATTTGGGTCCAAGTTTGTTAGTGGCGTGACGTCTAACGAAAGCCTCACAACCCCAAATCTTCATAAAAGACATACTAGGACGCTTCCCAGTCCATATCTCATATGGTGTCTTTTCCACTGATTTAGATGGAACACGGTTCAGTAAGAAAATCGCTGTTTCTAGAGCGTGTCCCCAAAACGATATCGGAAGATCTGCATGACTCATCATTGATCTAACCATGTCTAACAAGGTTCGATTTCTCCTCTCGGATACACCATTCCATTGTGGAGTATACGGAGGAGTGAGTTGTGGGACTATCCCACACTCCTTTAGATGGTCATGATTCTTGGCTTAAGTATTCACCTCCTCGATCTGATCGAAGGATTTTGATACTTTTGCCAAGTTGGTTTTGTACTTCATTCTTGAAATCTTTGAACTTTTCAAAGGTTTCATGCTTATGTTTCATTAGGTACACATACCCATATCTACTGAGGTCATCAGTAAATGTAACGAAGTATTGAAAACCACCTCTAGCTTGTGTACTTATTGGTCCACATACATCACTATGTATTAGTCCCAATAAAACATTTGCCCTTTCAACATGTCCCTTGAAAGGGGCTTTAGTCATCTTGCCCATTAAACAAGATTCGCATGTTTCATATGATTCAAAATCAAATGAATCTAATACTCCATCCTTATGAAGTTTAGATATGCGGTTCTCGTTTATGTGGCCCAAGCGACAGTGCCAGAGATAAGTCGAATTACAATCATTATTTTTAATCCTTTTAGTATTTATGTTATAGATAGGCATATCAAGATTTAATACATAAAGACCATTCACCATTTGTGCACTAGCATAAAACATATCATTTAAATAAATAGAACAACAATTGTCCTTTATTATAAATGAAAAACCATACTTGTCCAAACAAGAAATAGATATTATGTTTTTAGTAATAGAAGGCACAAAATAACAATCTTTCAAAATCAGTGATAAACCAGAAGGTAAAGCTAAATGATAATCTCCTATAGCTAATGCAGCAACTCTTGCTCCATTTCCAACTCGGAGATCAACTTCACCTTTCGCCAACGTCCTACTCCTTTTTAGATCCTGCACATTTACACAAATGTGAGATCCACATCCAGTATCTAATACCCATGATGAAGAAGTAGATAAATTGACTTCTATAACAAAAATACCTGAAGCGGAAGTCACACTTCCTTTCTTTAGATCCTCCAGATATACTTTGCAGTCCCTTTTCCAATGGCCGGTCTCACCGCAATGGAAACAGTTCCCTTCCTTTGCTATCCCTCCCTTTGGCTTTAGTGCAGAAGACTTTGGCTTAGATTTAGCAAAGACCTTCTTTGCTTTCTTGTTGCCTTTAGCTTTGGCCCTTCCTTTGCCCTTATTCACAATAAGGACATTTGTGGCCTTAGTCTTCTTAGTATTTGCTTCATATGTTCTCAACATACCAAGCAATTGTGGTAGAGTCTTTTCCATGTCAGTCATATTGTAATTTACTACAAATTGACTGAAGCTCTCAGGCAACGATTGCAAGATTACATCGGTGGCCAACTCTTGGTCCAGTGGAAAACCTAGCTTGTCCAGATTCTCAATGTACCCAATCATCTTGAGCACATGAGTTCCAACTAAGCTTCCTTCTACCATCCTGCACTGAAATTACGCCTTAGAGACGTCATACCTCTCTTGTCTTGCTTGCTGTTGGTACAACTGCTTTAAGTGTTCGATCATATCGAACGCCTCCATTTCCTCATGTTGCTTCTGAAGCTTAGAGTTCATGGTGGCAAGCATGAGGCACCCAACATCAAGTGCGTCACTCTGATGCTTCTTGTAAGCATCTTTTTCAGCTCTTGTAGCTGTTAGGGGAGGTTCCTCAGCGGGCAAGGGTTCCTCTAGGACATATTGTTTCTTTTCTTGTTTGAGGACTATCCTCAAGTTCCTATGCCAGTCTAGGAAATTTGTCCCATTTAATTTGTCCTTCTCAAGGACCGATCGCAGTGATAAAGTGCTAGTAACGTTGTTAGTTGCCATGGATATCTACAATATAAATATGCAAAATAAGTTTATGATTTAAATCATTTAACATGGTCTTATATTAAATGATACTCCCACTATTTTGTTTGAAAAAATATCAACCCTCAAAACCTTTAGTGGGCCAAGATCCATATTTCGCCTAATCTTGAGTTAGCTTTGGCTAATCGCCCAAGACTCGGTTATTTAGGTAGACAACACTTTGTCAATTATATCACATATAATTCTTGGATAGTTGGACGAACAACACTTTGTTCAATTCATCAAATGAATTATAATCCAACCCATGCCTCTAGGTTCTCAATCCTATTGAGATAACCTAGTTAAGTCGTACCCAATTAAAGTATAACAGATATCACTTTTATCCTTTCGCGCCTTACTAAGATTGCCACGGTGCTTTGCTTTGGCAAACCCACACATGTACAATCGAAGTTATTGACTAGTACTTTTAATTTTGGAAGGCATCTAAAACTTAATATTTTAGAGGGATTTATTGATCTCATGATTAATTTGATAATTTAAAATATGTCCACTACATATAGTTGTATACATATCTACATATATGTGTAATACTATTATCAAACTAAAACATAAGATAAATCATGCATCAACATACATAATTAAACGTGACATGGTTATAGCCCCTACTAATGATTTTCTCAAGCCAATGAGAAAATCCTATGAGTCAACCTAAGGTAACTTCACAAGCACCTTCCTTTGGCTCCAATTTGTGAATGGCCTCCTCATCCCGGCACGATGCTCCATCTTCATTGATCATCATCAATAAAATAAACTACACTATTTACAAGATATAGAATTCCTCGATTCACATTCGAGGGGAACATAGGGGAGGGATTACATTTAGAATGAAATAGAGAATGCACGACACGCAGGTCGTATTATACATTACAAACATCCACAAATCCTATCTAATAGGTCAAAGGGCTATAACCACGCACCATGCTCAAACAACACATAAAGCATGCATTAACATTTAATTAATTAAATTCTAAACATTTTAAATTTAATTCTAATTAAAACTGTAAAATAGAATTTTGAAAAATTATCGTACGCTCGGGACATCACATGCCACGAACTTAAGCGACTTAAAATGAACCAAGATTGTTTTCGAAAAAACCTAGCCACAAGGTTGGACCATGCATGGGCCAAGGGTTCAAAACCCTAGCCCATGACTCGGCCATCACCCACGTGACCATGCGGCGCAGCTAGTTTATCGAACCGTGGGTCCTAACCCTAATCCCTTCGCGCCGGCCGTCTTGATGTCTATCGAGCCAAAAGGTTCCAAACCTAGCCATGAGTCACGGTCCCAACCATGTTCGATCCATGAGCGGTGGCGGCTTGACCATCTCGAGCCACGAGTTTCAAAAACCCTAGCCGTCATGCGGTCTCACACGCCATATTGCATGAACCCTTGAACCATGTTCGGACCATCATGTGCCAATTTAGACTTTATCGAGCCAAAAGGGTTCTACACCCTAATTGGTGCCGCGGCTCGGCCCACGCTCAAGCCAAGGGTCCAAACCCTAGCTCCTAAGCGGCGGCCGAGAGTAAAGGATTGTAGTGGCCGAACCTTTGAGCCACTTTTCGATTTTGCGCATTCGTGTATCGTATACAATTATTCGCCAATTATATCAAATATAATTATACGATGATTTTCACAAACTCAATTTAATCATATCATATATGATTATATACAATTTTAAATAGCATGCAATATTAATTCTAATATGATTAAACTATTTAACCACATAAATCCGATATGAGCCTTGTACACGGCTCTGATACCACTGTAAGTAATCCAAGAGCATACAACGCAGCGGAATAAAAAAAATTTGGATTACAAACCAGCAGATCTATACATAGGTTATCATATCGGATTAAGGTATTACAAGTGTCTTACCCTTGTAGCGTGTTTGAAGCAGAATCCACGGAGCAGCACCACGTCCTACGCCTTCTCCGAGTCAATAGCAAAACTCAATGAGTTTTGCCTCAACGGTATCCACACGATCAAATCGGGTGAAGGGATAGTTTAATAACAAGTTGCTAGACAAGTTATTAAACCGGAACAAGAAACACACTCGATTCTCAATCGAAGAGGATGGCTCGAAATCACTACTTCCCCTTCGGCTATTGTGAAACCGAGAGAGAAAGAGATGAGGCGGCCGAGTCCCTCTTTTTCGTGTAGGTTGGAATGATCAAAGTTATGTCTTACAATTAATCATCATCTTGTATTTATATTATAAGGCTTTCAATTAAGGTTCAAGACTTTCTTAAAGTCTTATGGGCCCAAACCCATGATTTAATTAAAACCTTTTAATCACTTAATTAAGACTCTTCTTAATTAATTAATTCATCCCATGAATTTAATTTCCCTTCTCGATTTAATCTTTTGTGCGACCCGATAGGATCTTGTAATGTTGGCAGTGACATAAAATCTCATTTTATGTCGCAAGCATTGAGCGGTATCTAGCAACACATCGATGCTACCCAAATTACAAGAATGTCAATGACTCGACATAACCTTTAGAACTTGTGATAATATTAAGCATGTAACTTAATCCCTTTGTCCTTTGTGTTTAGATTGAACACGAGTCATGGAATAGTCATACTCGTATATCCAATCTTTATTTCTTGATCCCCAAGTAGAACTAGAATAAACAAATAAGCTCGATATCTCATATCGACTCATTCGAGCATGGCCATGCATTTTAGTTCTCACTTGATCAAGGGCCAAACACATCTCCTGTTATATAGGAGGGACAAATCCTATCTCAATCAGTCAACATCCCTCTACATAATTCGTAGTGTATCCAATAGTCGCCTTTATAGTATACCCTGTTACGGGTAACGTTTGACGATATCAAGATACATAACTCCTTATGTTGGGATCTCTGATGATCACAAGTCGTAAGGATTTATACATTATTATCACTATGAGAATTGCATATGACGATCATATAACTATCCATGTTGCATTCTCATGGTGGGTCTGTCCAGTACATCGTTCTCTAACATGTACCCATATGTTGATTTGATATCTCATATCAATGAACAATTCATCGATCAACATATACTAGTCTCTACGTATTACCATTATCCCTATTCATGATAATACTTGACTAGGGACATCTTTAAGAATAATACAATATTATTCTAAGGACATTAACATATATATTAATTCAAATGCACAGTTAAAAGAATAATATATAATAATGAATTGCCATTCATAAAACCATATTACAGAATATGTCACAAACAATCATCTAATGACTTGTCTTAGGGCATATCCCAACACGAGCAATGGTTATGATGTTGTCTATGTTGAGCGAACATCGGTTATGATGCCGCCGCTGTTGAGCATGTGAGAGGATGGAATGCTGCGCTATTGAGCGAGTGATTGGATATAATGTGATAGAACTGTGGAATCATTGTTAAGATATATGTGATATCTGTAAAATCACGAGTGTACTGATTTAACTGTAATTGATTATGGAATTAAGGGTTTGAGCATGGGCATAGTTAATCAATGTAATGATTATCTGATTTTGGGGATTTGATGGTTTTGGCTATGTGAGAGCAGGAACAGCATGGGGTATCCCATATGGTAATGATACTATACAGGGATTATCTTTTACATTTACAGTTTTATATTCTGTAAATTATGAATTGTGATATTGTTGTTATTGAGATGGTGGTTTGGTATGCTCACCCCGTGTGGGGGCTGTTTCTATTGGAACGGGTGAACAGGTACAACATTGGCTCTGGAGTTGCGTTTGGGTTGTAGATTGGGAATGCTCCCAGGGCTGAGGTACCAATGACGGTATTGGGTAGCATGTTTATACAGTAGATACACATTATTCATTCAATGCTCGCATTGAGCATTCGTATATGTGTATATGGATTGTATAAAGGTTAGAGAGTTCTCTTTTCATATATAATTGCATGCAATTAATTATGGAGTATTGCATGATGAATTGAGAACATGTTAGTGTATTATGAGGTGTTTGCGTATGCTAGTGGGACGGTATTGAGAATTAAACATTATGTGGATTAATGTCAAAAATTTTATAGATGGCATATATGAGGATTTCCCTAATGTTATAAAAGCATGCACCATTATTGTGATAATACACTAATAGCGTGTTAAGGGCGTGTGGATCCTTACACTTGCAGTGTCCACCAAGTTCATGTCATTTGGCAATCGCTCATAAAAATATTGAATAAGTAAATGCTCACATATCTGATATTGAGGGCATCTTGCACAAAGCTTTTTGAAGCGCTCTCAATATTCATGAAGTGATTCCTCATGGAGTTGTCTGATGCCATATATTTCTTTGAGAATGTTAGTCGCCCTTGCTCCAAGAAAATTCTCTTCAGCTCAGTTCCATGTAGTGATGGATCCAGATGGTAGGTAGAAAAAGCCAATCCTTAGCAGCTTCCTTCAAGGAGAAGGGAAAAGCTTGTAATTTGATTTGCTCCTTTGTTATGCCAGTCGGCTTCATAGTAGTGCAAACTACATGGAATTTCATCAAATGTTTATGCGGATCTTCACCTGCAAGACCATGAAAAGAGGGCAAGAGATGTATTAGGCCAGATTTTAATTCAAAGTTAATATTAGTAACAAGAGTAGGGAAAGTGATGCAGAGCGGCTGCTGATCCAGGGTAGGATTCGCTAGCTGTCTTAGACTCTGGTTCTCAGCCATGTTAATCCTTTCTTCTTTTCTTGCCTCTACGAATTTCTCTCCTACGTCGATGTAGGGTTCTTTAAATCTCTGAATCGTATTGATATTTGTCTCTCTCCTGCGTGCATGAACAAAAAAGGAGTAGTATAGGAAGACAAATAGCAATATCTAGCAAACAAAATTAGCACAAAAATAACAACGCCTATCACGCGCAACGGCGCCAAAATTTGATAGCGCTTATCGCGTACGCCGAAATTAACCATTCTCAGTTAATAGCAAAATAATGTAGTAGTGTGAGTAAGGGGAAGTGAGTATTTTTATGCTAACAAGAATCGAAACATGGGGGGTTTTTGGATGTTTCTTATCTAAATTACCTAGGATGCAAGATTTATATAAAAGAGGAATTAATCAATAAAAGAAAGATCTTGGTTTCGGTCACTCTACCTTATCATCGATTTTCTTATAGATGTAATTTTTATACATGAATATTCACCATTGAAGACTTAACTCCTATCTCACCTTAAGATTAGTTAAATCGAGAACAACATTCAAATTTAACCATTATCGATTAATAAATCTTAACAACGACAGTTAATATTTAAACTAATGATAGCATGCGAAAAAGTGAAATTGATGAAACTAAATAACATAAACAATAGCAGTTTATATTTAATCTAGTCAAAAAATTTCCCTAAGAATTTAATAACCTCAACAGCAGAGAATTATCAATCGTAGTTGCTTCGCAAATTCGATTAATCAAACAATTATGGATTTGATATCAAATTGAGCATTAGATTGTATGAAACATTATTAGGTAGCGATTCTAATAACCAAACAAGACGATTATCGCAAGAATAATTGAAAAACTCATGATACTACATAAAAATCACCAATTCAAAACAATAATATCATGAATGAATTAAACCCCAGGGTTTTGTCTCCCTCAACCAAGAATAAAAGTTTAGCTACTCATAAATACAAACAAAATAATGTATAAAAGACATTAACAAAAGCAATACAAACTATGCGAATCGCCACACGTCGAGGTTGTGAATCCCGCATTTGTGTTGAATCTTCAAGCCGCCTTCAAAACTTGAGAGGGAATCTTTATTCTAGGTCTAAACTATGATGTAAAAATCTAATCATCTTATTGAGGCCCCTAATCTCGAGTTATATGGCAGGAGAATGATAGGGTAGGTAAAAATCTATTCGAAGATGCAAGAAATCTAGTTTTCATATTTTTTAAGTTTCTGTGGTGCGACCGACCAGTAGAACTCGCAATCGATGCCCGCCGATCGATCACCATATTTCACCGATCGATCGTTCCAACGTGAATTTTGTTGCTTGAAAAGTTCTTCCTCGCGCAATTTATCGGTGCATCTGTGCAATTGATCACAAGCTTTGGATGAATTATATGCATTTTCTTGGTCTTCTTTGATCTCTTTTCAACTCCAATGCATTTCTTGATCTTTATTCGTTCTTCAATTTCACTTACATTCACACAAATATACGATTAGGTAACATATGCATCAAATTAACCATTAAAATATACCCAATCATAGACAATTAAACATACTAAATGTGTCTATTTATAGTCACATCAATCAGCAGCATTTTATGGTATTAATGAATCACGTATTCCGAGAATGGCTTGACAAGTTCGTCATAGTGTGCATTGATATACTTGATATATTGATATGTTCTAGATCAAGCGAAGAGCACGACGAGCATCTGAGAAGGACCCTGGAGAGGTTACGACAACAACATTTATATGCAAAATTCAAGAAATGTGACTTCTGGCTAGATTCAGTATCTTTTATGTGACACATTATTGATGCCTAAGGAATCCGAGTAGACCCAGCAATGGTCCAAGCCATCACCGAGTTGAAAGTTCATATATCAGTGATAGAATTCGAAGCTTTTTGGATTGGCTGGATATTATGGAACGTTTGTGGAAGGATTTTCTCGAGTCGCATTACCTCTCACGAAGTTAACCAGAAAGGGAGTAAAGTTCGAATAAGATTCCAAGTGTAAGAAAGGTTTTGAGATGTTGAAAGATCTACTTGTGTCAGCATCTATCCTTACATTGCCTGGTGGTCATGAAGGATTTTGTATCTACAGCGACACATCAAAAGAAGGGTTGGGCTGTGTGCTCATGCAAAATGGAAAGGTGATTGCTATGCCTTACGACAGTTGAAAGAACATGAGATAAGATACCCCACCCATGACTTGGAATTAGCAGCAATGGTTTTCGCCTTGAAATTATGGCGCAACTACCTATATAGGGCCATATGTAATATCTACACAGACCACAAGAGTTTAAAGTATATTTTACTCAAAAAGTGTTGAATATGAGACAGAGAAGGTGGTTATAGCTGATCAAGGACTATGATGTGAAATTGCATTATCATCCTGGAAAGAGTAATGCAGTAGCTGACGCACTAAGTAGGAAGAGTTATGGATCAATGATGTTAACTCTATAGTAAAAACTCATTGATGAGATGGCCAAGTTAAATCTGAATACCGAAGTAAGAGACATCAAGAATGGTGCAATGATGTTGTGTAACCTCATGGTACAACCTGATCTTATTCTCAGGATTAAAGAAGGACAATCGAAGGATCCTATGTGGCAGACTTTCATACAAAAGGCTGAATCAAACAAAGGGAGTTCTAGAATGCATGAAGATGGAAAATTGAGATTCAATGATAAACTATTTGTTCCAGCCGTATCAAATCTTAGGGGCGAAGTCTTACAAGATTCACAACAGACAGTATTAGCCATGCATCCAGGTCAGAATACAATGTATCAAGATATGAAACAATTTTTTCTGGTGGCCAGGAATGAAGCAAGATGTGGTGAAATTTGTGTCGAAGTGCTTATTGTGCCAACAAGTGAAAGCTGAAAGACAAAACCCAGCAGAGATACTGAGAAACTTGGACATACCAAGCTGGAAATGGAAATATATTACCATGGATTTTGTGACCGGACTGTCCAGAAGCACCACGTAGAAGGATACTGTGTGGGTTATTGTGGATCGACTGACGAAGTGTGCTCATTTCATACCGATAAGGAAGACTACATCGATGAACGACTTAGCACAACTCTACATTAATCAAGTGGTATGCAATATCAGTCAGTATAATATCGGATAGAGATACCTGATTCAAGAGTTTACAGTCTGTGTTGGGATCAAATTGAAATACATCACAGCTTTTCATCCACACAGACGGACAATCGAAGAGGACGATTCAGATTCTCGAGGATCTACCTAGAGCTTGTATCTTAGATTTCCAAGGATAGTGGGATCGCCATTTGAAACTGTCAGAGTTTGTTTATATTAGCAGCTATCAATCAAGTGTCCAGATGGAAGGGCCGGATTTGATCAGAATCACGAATGAAAATGTTTCCATCATTAAACAGATATTACTTACAGCTCAGAGCCGCTAGAAAAGTTGGGCTGATATTCACAAACGAGATCTAGAATTCCAGCCAAGGGATAAGGTATACTTGAAAGTTTCACCATTCAGGGGAGTAATGATATTTGGCAAACATGGAAAACTAAGTCTGAGATTCATAGGACCATATGAGATTCTAGAAAGAATGGGTCCTTGGCATATCGACTTGCTCTACCTCTGGAACTAGACCGGGTGCATAACATATTCCATCTCGATGCTCAGGAAATATGTTCCGACGAAAGTCGCATGTTTAAGGCAACAAAGATTCAATTATCTAAGGAGTGCCATATTCAGAATATCATGTGAAGATATTAGATCGTCATGAGAGAATTCTAAGGAGTAATCACTCACCTGATGAGGCGACATGGGAAAAAGAAACTGAAATATATGCCAAGTATCCGAATATAAAACATGGTACAAGTTTTGAGGACGAAACATTTTAGAAGGCGGGGAGATTGTAACGGCCCAAAACCCATTATAATTTAAAAGAATTTTTTTTTATAATAATAAATAAATAAAACAGCCGAGAAAGGCCAAAGAATTGGCCCAATTTCCTCTTTTTACTTCCCCCTCCCATCAGTGCACGTCTTTCTCTTCTCCTCCCCCAAATTCCAGTTTTAGAACCCCTAAAGTCACACCTCCATCATCCGTTCCAAATGCCCAAATCAGTAACTGAAAAGTGAGGCATACCGTCTATTTAGACAACTCTCAAGCAGGGAGCCAAGGGAAAACATCGAGCTCTCATGTTTAATCGGTCGAACCCTCACCTTTGCCATGTCTTGCCAATAATCTGTCAGGAACTATCAGACGTGAGGAAGAACTTGGAGGACTCAATTACATGAAAATTTCGAAGAATTTGGTAAAAAAAATTCTCTACTACTATGCATATAATCTGATGTAGTTATGTTAATTGAAAACATATTATGCCTCTAAAATGTCAGTTTAATTAGGGAGAACATGATTTTTCTCAGTTTGAAAATCTGGTTGAAATTATGGCTGTGAATATTGTGTGACTCGAGAATAATGTGGTCTTTTTGATAAATTATCCAAATGCTGATTATTAGTTTCAGCATTATATAATGAAAATATTTTTGTTCCAGATTCAGTATTTCTTGGTTATAAGTTAGTGTGTCAAACCAAATATTTCTCGCTGCTCAAATTCAGGTCCTTATCTATAGCATGTAAATTCTGCCCCATAGTTCTCTGTCTGTGTATGTGCCAAAGTATAAGAATAAATAACTTGGAAGATCCAAAATGAACATGTAAACTCCCTTAATTCTTAAGTATGCATCAATAATATTTTAATTTGTACATTTTACCATCTAACTGTTTTATGGATTTTATATAGGCTATATAGTGGGGGTTACGACAAATAAAACAAAGAATACTAATAATATTGAAATGTGTGATAGGAAATCTTTGATATAGTTGGAGACTTGCTGAGAAAAATTGCAGCTTAAACAATTTAGAAAGCTTCGACGTACATGTAAAGGTTGTTGCATTTTCCACAAATTATTAAATTATTTCTGTTATTTATTTTTGAAATGTTTTGGAATAGTAAGCATGCGAAGCACTTTTGAAAAATGTTTTTTGATGGAAATATGATTTTATGAATGTAATGCCTTGAAATGACGTATACATGTTGGATATGATTCTTGTGTAATTACGTCTTAAAGATGGTATGATGTGAACTCGGGTTCGGGTGGAACCGAGTATGATACGAATATGACAAGAGATGAGCTTTCATTATATTATGAAATGGCACCAATTGTAAGGCATTTCTACACTTGTTATGAAACAACTATATAGTAGAGATGTTGTTGACTAGTAGAAGGGGGTGACTAGTTGCTCATTGATAATCAACTTATAGTGTAACATAGAATTACATGGTTGTGGACTATGTAGTAAAATACATGTGTAGGTAAAATACATGTAGTTGCGTAGCAAGTTGACATGAATTTGAGGGGATATGCATTTGAATTTGAGTTGAATTTGGTAAGTATATATAGCATGGTTTCAGATTTGAAACACACAATTCACCAAAACACACCTACTAATCTCTACAAACTTTCTCTCAACCCTTTACTCTCTCTTGTCTCTTTCCTTGGTTTTGGCTTGGATAATCTGCTTGAAACTTGTAATTCACTTGGAGTTCAATCTACTTGGTAAGAATTTAATGATTCTAAGTTTGATTATGTAGGTATCTATGAGTTATGTGAACTTGAGTACCAAGTGTTCATGGTTGGAATTACTGTTATTATGCAAAGAATTGAGTTCTATGATGATAGAAACATGTTTATATGAGCCTAGAGATTTCATGAAACATGTTTGAATGTGAATTTTTGAGTAGTAGAAGAAGAACCATGAAGATAAGCTCAAAATCACCATGTTCTGAATTTTTCGGACATCGGCGACCGATCGCGAGCCCTATGGCAATCGATCCCCGAGAACAGAGCAAAAAGAAGGCGGTGAAAACATATGGCGATCGATCGGTGAAAAACGTGATCGATCACGAGGAAACAGAACACTTTGGCGAAACGATCGCGAGATAGTGGTGATCGATCGCGCTGAAACAGAACATGTTGGCGATCGATCGGGGAAAAATGGCGATCGATCCCAGGGTTAAGTTTTTGAAAAATGTGAGATTTTTGTTGAATTTTCTTTTGAAGCCTATTGTAACATGTTATATTGTTCATATTGTTGTATCATCATCACAGTGGACGGGGCAACAAGGCGGTTAGACATTGACGCCTACTTTATATCTTGTGTGTCGCAGAACAGGTACGTTTTGACGTACGAGTATATGATATTGTTGTGATGATGATGTGAGCATGGTATCATATGATTAGTGACATCATATGCATGTGCATTCATGATATTGATATTGTTGAGATGGGTGCCACGATAGATGTGTAGCATATGCTTTGGCTGAGATCGGTGCCACGATAGATATGCCAGTGTTGGGCATATGCTTTGGCTGGGATTGTTGTCACGATAGGTATGATACATATGCTTTGGCATGAGAGATATACGCCGGTTGGGTATATGCTCTGGCTGTTATAACATGTGAGGACAGTACTATGATATGTGCTGCTAATATGAAGATGTGAGGAGGTTCCACTGACATATTGAGCTGGGATAGGCATATCATATTGGTCTGGTTATAACAGGATGAGGAATGAGACATGTCATGACATATTTGCATTTGATGATGCATGATACAGGACAATCACATTTGATGTTTAAAGTGCTTTATCGTTTATGTTTTTATTGATATCGAACTGGGATGGTTGTTTATCTATACTCATGTTGTGTGATTGTTTCTGTAGGAAATCATAGACGTGGGAGGACGGGATTGTGAGTCTATTCAGCTGCGAGTTGAACCACTGTATAGGAGTTGTACGGGTCTAGGTTGTTTTACAGTACAAATGATATGTACGAGTCTAGGTTGTTTTACAGTACAAATGGAAAGCCACATTGATTGAGCTGAGAGCTCAAGGACAGACTGTGAATTGGGATGTTTTCAGAACTCGTTTTCTTGATCAATATTTCTCTGTGGCTGCGAGGCAGAGGAAAGAAGATGAGCTCACTAATTTGAAACAGAGAACAATGACAGTGTTATTATGCTGTGCAGTATTCTTCATTGTTACAGTATGTACAACATATTGTTGCAAACACAAAGGCAAAGATCAGACAGTTTGTGAAGGGCTTGAGGCCTGAGTTGTTTGATAGGGTGATTTCTAATAACCCTACGTCATACGAAGTAGCATTGACTAGAGCTGAGATGGCAGAGATTGCAGTTGGTGTGTATAAGGATGTAGGACAATCCCAACCACCTACATCAGAGAGCATGAGACCTAAAGGAGAACCGTTTAAAGCATCACGAGGAGGTGCATCTTCCTCTAGATTTAGTGGAAAGCGATTTGTTCAGCGAAAGGGTGGTGAACGAGGTACCAAAGGACAGTCCCAAGGTAGTAGTAATGGCAGTGGTCGAGGTTTACAATGTTTTAAGTGTGGAGGGCCACATTTTAAACGAGATTGTCCACAACTTGATACTCCAGTTTGTTTCCGCTGTGGGATGACAGGACATATGATCAGAGATTGCCCTCAACTTGGAGGACAACAAATGAGAGGGAATATGTCACAAAGTACAGTGTAGCAGAGACCATAGGGTGTTCCACGGACTGGTGGAGGACAGAGAGCAGGACCACCTCAGACTCAGGTGTATGCACTGAACAAGGAGCAAGCAGAGGCAGCTCCTGATGATGTGATTGCGGGTAAGTGTAGTTTATTTACTTATCATGCTTTACTTTTGATTGATACTGATGCATCATATTCCTTTATTGCACAAGAGTTTATTAATCAGTATCATATATGCTCGTCTCCATTGTTAATGCCTCTATATGTCTCGACACCTACTGTGATGGCTTGTCAGAGTGTGTCTGATTGTGTTATTCAGTTTGATACTGAGTATAGGATACATGCCGATTTGATTGTGTTAGAAATGATGGATTTTGATTTTATACTGGGTATTGATGTGTTGAGCAGATATAAAACTGTTGTAGATTGTTGTCAGAAGACAGTGATTTCAGTCTGATACTGGAAATCAATGGATCTTCTATGGACAATGATCACGTGCCAAGATTCCATTGATATATGCTCTTAGAATGTCCCGCTTGTTAGAACGTGGACATACGGGATATGTGATATATGATGTGGATGTCACAGATAAGAAAGTAGAAAGAAGAGTAGAGAATATACCAGTGGTTGCAGAGTATGCAGATGTCTTTCCAGATGAGATTCCTGGATTTCCACCAAGTCGAGAAGTGGAATTTGGTATTGAGTTAGTGCGTGGTACTTCTGCAATTTCACGAGCACCATATCTAATGGCACCTTCGGAATTAAGAGAGTTGAAAACTCAATTACAAGATCTATTGGACAATGGGTACATAAGTCCTAGTGTATCATCTTGGGGTGTGAGACCCCGTTATCTAATCAACAATATAAGGTGCAATTAAGAGAACTAATCATATTCATCAGAGGGTTTGATCGTGTTGATAACCTGAGCTTATAGAGATTACAGTACCAAAAGAATTTCAAAAGGGATTAGTTACATTTCTTAGTAACAGCGTGTAAGACTATAGTTCTACTACACTCCTTGTAGAAACTATACAAAATCAAACTCTGTTCTGCTAATCCTGTAGCACTCCTTAAAGCTCAACGTGTCAACCCCGACCCTTGTTCTCTGTATTAAATGCACCTACAAAGACAACCCCCAACACATGAGCACATCATAATTCATATTCAACATAATATGAATGTAAAGCATAATGCATAATCATAGATATAAAATACTTCTTGTATTTCCAATGCATTTAAAACGCCCATTGGTTGTCCCTGTACCATAACTCATAATCAAATCATTATATGAACTTATGGCTTCCTTAAATAAATGTCATGACATAACTTCACTTCTTAAATCTTAAATCTTTCTTAGTCAGTTTATCATCAGTGTATTTTAATGCCCTTCGCTTCGTAATTTTCTTAACAAGCGGTTCTTCTTCCTCGCTTATTCATACAAGCGGTATCTCTTCCTCGCTTCGTATGGCATACCTCGCCTCCATGTGCGAGCGAGCCTCCCCCTCCCGCTCCACATTTTTAGCGGTATAAGCGGTAAGCATTAAAATCATCATAGTGATAACCCTGACTCGTGGAATACACACCATTTATTCCACAACATACATATGCAACAACAATGCATAACAACATGTATAATACTCATAATGCACAACTTTGCATCTATCATGTGTCAAATAATGAATAAATAATACATGTTGCCGTTGGGATGCCCGTACGTCGCTTACGTACCTTTCCAAAATATGGTGTGTTGCAGGACTCTATCCCCTGCGTTGTGTAGCTATCTGTGAAGGCTCTACACCAGTGTACAATACAATATTAGATGCCAATTTATAGTCCAAAATCAAAAATTCCAACAAAACATCATTTTTCATTATTCTGCCTCTGGCGATCGATCGCTACTCCGAGGCGATCGATCGCCAGACTTCACTGGCTTGAGGCGATCGATCGCGCCATTCATGGCGATCGATCGCCTACCTTTGATTTTGGCTACTGGCCTTCGGCGATCGATCGCCGCGTTTGTGGCGATCGATCGCCACATACTCTGTGCGCGATTTTTCCAGGTTTCTCGAACACCCATTTTCATACCAACAATTATAGCATATTAGACACACTTCATGCTTGAACAAATATGCTAAGAGTTACTAGGTACTACCATGAATGTATTCATATCAAAGTTATACCCATACTTAAAACCCACATGCTTGAAAATCACCCAACAACATCAATGCTCACCCAAGCTTTCTGGAAACAGGGTAACATATTTCTTTACCCAGATTTTCGAACACATATATTCAAGCCAACAAATCTACCACATAACACATATAACATGTGTAAGGACCCCATATACTTAACCCTTGATTAGTGTATTAATCATTATGTGTGGCACATGCTTTCCATAAAATCATTCGGGAAACTCAGATGATACTTTACCATTGAATGACAATTACAAAGTTTTCTTTAACATACAATGTTATAAGTTCATCATCCTAACAACAAGAGACTCATGGAGTTCGCCCATTACATCATTTTTTTTTTACATTGTGGACTTTTATAAAAAATTGGGCAGAGTCTCCCCATAAATAGAGCTATCCCGAAATAAAAGTACAACACATAACATAATTCCCGGCCAGGGAAAACATAATACTCATCAGAATGCAGCAATATCAAGTAAATTCCCAGCCAGGGAAGACACCACACATATGGCAACAAAAGTGGGTTTCAACACCCACAATACACCAATGACTCTCATAATCTTTAGCAATTCTACCTCTAATTGCATGCAACATAGAATGAAAGAGAGAAAGGCTCATGCCTTTATATACAACCCATAAACAAGTATAATCGTGCTCACATGCGAGCATCATAAATATGTGTATAACCATCATGGGTATATATATATGTAGGTACTCTATAAGATACCGTGCTCCATCAAGCCCTGGTACCACGATCCTGAGAGTACATCCAATCAACAGCTCGAGCTCATCTCCAAAGCCATCGATGTACCTGTTCACCTGCCCCCAACAGAGACAGCCCCCAATGGGGTGAGCATACCAATTCCACAATTTCATAATCATAATGACATAATACATAATTTACGAAAATGTAAATATTGTGGAACATATGTGACACTTCCTGGATGGTATCATCCTCATCCTAGCGTACTCCTGTAATAACCCTGTTCTCAAAACAGATAAATCATCAAATCCTGAATATGCAGTTAATCATCATATTGGTTAACCCTAACCAGTTTCGAATTAACAACATTTCATAACATCTTTCTTTATCTAGCAATTATCGTAATTCTAGATATCATAATGAGATTTCCTTAACTTCCGATACTAGTTAATCACTTCTCTGATTAACTACGTCTCTGTTCCTATTCATTACCAATAGGGAATAAAATACAGATATCCTAGATATCTAATTCTACTGGTGTTCGCTCCGTAGCGACCACACCCATTATTTGCTCGCTTCATAGCGGCACCAAGCATTTCATCATGTGAATCAAAATAACGTAACCAAGTCCCGGTGCCATCATAGTAAGACATTTCATGTATTTAATTCTTGCATCATACTTGTAAAACATCATTTAAGCTATGCTCGTACGCTAAACGTACCTTAAATCCTCGAAGTCCGAGCCAAACCTTGCTCGAGTTCCATGTCCCGAGGAATGATGTGCTAACACGATAAATAATTCACAATTATTTACGAACATGCAACCCATGCTCAAGCACACCCATATCCCTCAAAATATTATCAACACACGACAATTAACCTTTAAAAAGACCCGGGGCAGGGTACATGCAGGGAGGGAACAAATGAGACAATATCGAAAATTGTTCAAGAACACCCTACAAATTTTCGAACCCTTATCTCACAAATCGAACCCAATTAAACACCATAAATCATCTAAAAATGTGAATTAAACCATCAATAGCAAGAATCATCATCCTTGCCAAAAACCCCCAAATTTTCGAACTCAAGCCCTTAAATTCGAACCCAATAAGCATCAATAAAACATCTAAACATGTAATAATCAATTACTAACAAGAATCATCACTCCTTGTCAAAAGCCCCAATTTTCGAACCCTAACTCATGAAAATCGAGCTGAAATTCGAACTAAATGCAACAATTATTTCGAACCACAAAAGTCTGAAATCATCGACTCAAAATCAGCTTAAAAACGCCCCAAAAACATTAGAATAATCGTGCCAAAATCATACCAAAATCGAGCCCAAAAATCGGATGAACTCCAGTTTTCGAACCCTACGCTTTTCTGGCAAATCCGAACGCGATTCTCGACGAAACTTCGAATTGTTGGTATGGATAGGAGCGCCTGGAAGAGACGATTCCAACGGCGGGTGGCACGCGCCGAACGGCGGCGGGCGAACGACTTTTACGCGCGGAGGTCAAAGGGGATCGAGAAGTGCGCGGGCGGGAAGAGAGAGAGGAGGTGGGGAAAAATGGTTCCGATAATTAAAATCTCGGGTTCAACTGGTATTTATAGCAAAAATACCCCGAAATACTAATATCCCCACAAATACATCATGATTCATTAAAAATCATCTGTTTTCAAAAACTCTCTCTCTAACCCAAAAACCCCCTACCAGTGCCCACACCAAGCACCCGAGATTCCGAGTCACACTAAAAACCCAACTCACAGGTTTTCACCGAAATGAGAATACGATCTCAACCTCGGGATCCAACGATCCCAACTACTCAAATAAACGAGCCCAGAAGGCCCAACATCGCGATTAAACTTCAAATCGCCACGTAAAACAACTTCAGGGATTTTTAACACTACGGGATTAACATCTATGATCCCTGGTCATTACAATATCCCCCACTAAAAGAATTTCGTCCTCGAAATTAGCACCGATGTATCACATAACACCCAGGCTACACAACAACATGAAGCCATAACTTCGATTCTTGACCATATCAGAATCGTATTAATAAACGCGAGGATACTTACCTCACATCAAACTCTGAAACAGAGCGACATACCAAAACCAACATATCACCCAAGAGGCAAAACGTACCTCAATGCGGGTCATCCTAAAAGTCAGCCTTTCATGACTGCAAAACAACCAATACTTACGGCTGTAGGTCGGACAGTCATCCTTAGTTCTAATACAATTAGTATGAACGCATCCTAAATGACACCTCAACCGTGAGAACGTTGACCTCGTGTCAAACTCTGGAGTGGAATAGACTTCCAAATCCATCATAACGTCAAAGAGCGTCAGCACAACTCAACGCTAATAATCCAAAAGCAGTTAGTCAACTGAAACTGCAAGGATTCGAATCGCTCCCGATTCCATCGTAGATATCATCCATTGACATCTCTTATCATGACTCACGATGTCTAACATACATCGTTACAAGGGAAACATCAGTACACCACGGTGTACACATACCAAACCTGGTTTCCACTTCCAAACCTCCTCTATCGAATGAGCACTCGCATCATTGCAACTCAAGTTGGGCAACTCACGGCCATAGATTCACATGAAAGATATCTCATAAGATGTCCACCTCCGGATATCCCAAGAACCACATCCTGGTCATAGAGAAACAATCGAGACTCCTCAGAGTTTCAAATTTGAAAGGACATGCAATAAACCCATTGCATCCCAAATACATGGATTCCCAGATCGAATCAACGACGACTTGATGACTCTCTTGTTGGTACTTCAACATCATGAGCTGTCCCAGGCAAGTCTCACCAAGATTTAAACATAAACGTATACACGTTTCAGTGAGGCATGCACAACCTCAACCTCGATGACATGGTGACTACTAGAGTCCACCACAATCCACATCGTATCACCTTACGATTTGCCACACTTGGTTCCTACGAGCAGTATAACGGCTCTAACAAGCCCCTCTTGGTGCTGCACACACACGACAGACAAACTAGTCGCTGCCTCTCTAGGTTCACCTCAAACCTACCAATAAGATGGACGTTCCCGCACGGCATACCATACTGTGGGAAGAAAATCAATGGAGTAGTGGGTCTTTACCCAACATTCCTCCAATGCTGATATACCCTGGACACTCCAATGTCCCCATGTACTTAACATAACCTGATCCTACTCCCTTAGGACCCATTCTACACCCTCATGGGTGGTGTGACCATGTCTACCACATGTCATATCAATAGAAAGCGAGTAATTCCTCCACGATTACTCCTGTCGTCAAAAACATGGCCAAAAAGCCATTCCAACGAGCATACCTCAAGGGTATCACCATTCGAAATATGATTACCTCAAACAATTTCTGCGGTACAATCACATGTACGGCGCGTCCATCCATTCCTCGAGCAACCCGCTCGGTATAAGGGTCACGTCAATCGGTGCCGCACACACCACCTCGTGCCCGACACTGGCACCCAAGGTATACAACTGAAAACGTATACTCAACGCATTGTTCATCGTAACGATGATGCATGTCTAATAAGACATCTCCTACATCATCGTCATCGCCATCCCGTGACGACACATGCCCACTCATGGCATCTAAGGTATCGTCAACTAGTGACGATACATGTCAACAATGACATCTAAACAACCCAGTCAACTCGTGACGGTCTATGTACATCAACGTATGTCATCCATCATCATGCTAGTAAAATAGCCATACATATAGTCATTAATTCTTGACATGGATGATTAAAATCATCATCTTATAACATCATCATCTTATACATCATCATCATATAAGCATCATCATCTCATAGCATCATCATCTTATACATCATCATCATATAGGCATCATCATCTTATAGCATCATCATCTTATACATCATTCTCATATAAGCATCATCATCTTATAGCATCATCATCTTATACATCATCATCATATAAGCATCATCATCTTATAGCATCATCATCTTATAGATATAACAGTCAATGTACGAAATCATAGTTGAGTAAGCTTGTTAGTTATTCATTAACTCCTTTTCATTTTCCCTGGTTCATATTCATGCACATGGGCATCTTACCCTGTGGCATCTTACCACATAATAACATCGTATGGCCTCTTACCATATGGGCATCTAACCCCGTGGCGTCTTACCACATAATAACATCGTATGGCCTCTTACCATATGGGCATCTTACCCCGTGGCGTCTCACCACATAATAACATCGTATGGCCTCTTACCATATGGGCATCTTACCCCGTGGCGTCTTACCACATAATAACATTGTATGGCCTCTTACCATATGTGCATCTTACCCCGTGGCGTCTTACCACATAATAACATCGTATGGCCTCTTACCATATGGGCATCTTACCCCGTGGCGTCTTACCACATAATAACATCGTATGGCCTCTTACCATATGGGCATCTTACCCCGTCATATGGCATCTTACCATAACACAATCATCGTGTGGCATCTTACCACATGGGCATCTTACCCAATCATATGGCGTCTTACCATATCATAAACATTGTGTGGCATCTTACCACATGGGCACCTTACCCAATCTCATATACGTCATCATAAACATCGTCATAATCATCATCATCGTAAACATCATCGTAAACATCATATCATCTTTACTCATCATAAACAGCATCATCATAACTTACTTATCATAATCATCATCATAAACATCATATCATCTTTACTTATCATGAACATCATCATCATAACTTACTTATCATAATCATCATCATAAACATCATATCATCTTTACTCATCATAAACATCATCATCTTAACTTACTTATCATAATCATCATCATAAACATCATATCATCTTTACTCATCATAAACATCATCATCTTAACTTACTTATCATAATCATCATCATAAACATCATATCATCTTTACTCATCATAAACATCATCATCTTAACTTACTTATCATAATCATCATCATAAACATCATATCATCTTTACTTATCATAAACATCATCATCATAACTTACTTATCATAATCATCATCATAAACATCATATCATCTTTACTCATCATAAACATCATCATCTTAACTTACTTATCATAATCATCATCATAAACATCATATCATCTTTACTTATCATAAACATCATCATCTTAACTTACTTATCATAATCATCATCATACACATCATATCATCTTTACTCATCATAAACATCATCATCTTAACTTACTTATCATAATCATCATCATAAACATCATATCATCTTTACTTATCATAAACATCATCATCTTAACTTACTTATCATAATCATCATCATAAACATCATATCATCTTTACTTATCATAAACATCATCATCATAATATGTAAGGGTATGGTTTACCGTCCGATGCTCGTACGTCTCTTACGTACCTTCCTTGCTCGAACATTACATGAACAAACGCATTAGTATATTCAATAATAATTGAGACCATACCGAAGTATTCCACTGTCGGTTGTCTACCCAGTCTGTCCTCAGATAATACGTCATATCTTTCTTTTCCCTGATTTTCTTCCAAAATCAGATTCCTTGGCACGTAGCATATAGAGTGTTAGACATCACTATTAATGTCATCCTATCGTGTCCCACACGATTCCTGCAACCACAATGGTTAGCAATACCGCTTTTCATATCATAAAAGCACATGAACAATTAGTCATGTCGTATAACATTAATGCCATCATGCATAAATATGTGCTATCAATAACTTCCTAGGCCCTCAACAGCCCCAATGAGCAACCACTGCTCTGATACCACTAATGTAAGGACCCCATATACTTAACCCTTGATTAGTGTATTAATCATTATGTGTGGCACATGCTTTCCATAAAATCATTCGGGAAACTCAGATGATACTTTACCATTGAATGGCAATTACAAAGTTTTCTTTAACATACAATGTTATAAGTTCATCATCCTAACAACAAGAGACTCATGGAGTTCGCCCATTACATCATTTTTTTTTACATTGTGGACTTTTATAAAAATTTGGGCAGAGTCTCCCCATAAATAGAGCTATCCCGAAATAAAAGTACAACACATAACATAATTCCCGGCCAGGGAAAACATAATACTCATCAGAATGCAGCAATATCAAGTAAATTCCCAGCCAGGGAAGACACCACACATATGGCAACAAAAGTGGGTTTCAACACCCACAATACACCAATGACTCTCATAATCTTTAGCAATTCTACCTCTAATTGCATGCAACATAGAATGAAAGAGAGAAAGGCTCATGCCTTTATATACAACCCATAAACAAGTATAATCGTGCTCACATGCGAGCATCATAAATATGTGTATAACCATCATGGGTATATATATATATGTAGGTACTCTATAAGATACCGTGCTCCATCAAGCCCTGGTACCACGATCCTGAGAGTACATCCAATCAACAGCTCGAGCTCATCTCCAAAGCCATCGATGTACCTGTTCACCTGCCCCAACAGAGACAGCCCCCAACGGGGTGAGCATACCAATTCCACAATTTCATAATCATAATGACATAATACATAATTTACGAAAATATAAATATTGTGGAACATATGTGACACTTCCTGGATGGTATCATCCTCATCCTAGCGTACTCCTGTAATAACCCTGTTCTCAAAACAGATAAATCATCAAATCCTGAATATGCAGTTAATCATCATATTGGTTAACCCTAACCAGTTTCGAATTAACAACATTTCATAACATCTTTCTTTATCTAGCAATTATCGTAATTCTAGATATCATAATGAGATTTCCTTAACTTCCGATACTAGTTAATCACTTCTCTGATTAACTACGTCTCTGTTCCTATTCATTACCAATAGGGAATAAAATACAGATATCCTAGATATCTAATCAATACCACGTTTTCATTTCTTACTTCAAAGTAGCGTCATACTACTGGTGTTCGCTCCGTAGCGACCACACCCATTATTTGCTCGCTTCATAGCGGCACCAAGCATTTCATCATGTGAATCAAAATAACGTAACCAAGTCCCGGTGCCATCATAGTAAGACATTTCATGTATTTAATTCTTGCATCATACTTGTAAAACATCATTTAAGCTATGCTCGTACGCTAAACGTACCTTAAATCCTCGAAGTCCGAGCCAAACCTTGCTCGAGTTCCATGTCCCGAGGAATGATGTGCTAACACGATAAATAATTCACAATTATTTACGAACATGCAACCCATGCTCAAGCACACCCATATCCCTCAAAATATTATCAACACACGACAATTAACCTTTAAAAAGACCCGGGGCAGGGTACATGCAGGGAGGGAACAAATGAGACAATATCGAAAATTGTTCAAGAACACCCTACAAATTTTCGAACCCTTATCTCACAAATCGAACCCAATTAAACACCATAAATCATCTAAAAATGTGAATTAAACCATCAATAGCAAGAATCATCATCCTTGCCAAAAACCCCCAAATTTTCGAACTCAAGCCCTTAAATTCGAACCCAATAAGCATCAATAAAACATCGAAACATGTAATAATCAATTACTAACAAGAATCATCACTCCTTGTCAAAAGCCCCAATTTTTCGAACCCTAACTCATGAAAATCGAGCTGAAATTCGAACTAAATGCAACAATTATTTCGAACCACAAAAGTCTGAAATCATCGACTCAAAATCAGCTTAAAAACGCCCCAAAAACATTAGAATAATCGTGCCAAAATCATACCAAAATCGAGCCCCAAAAATCGGATGAACTCCAGTTTTCGAACCCTACGCTTTTCTGGCAAATCCGAACGCGATTCTCGACGAAACTTCGAATTGTTGGTATGGATAGGAGCGCCTGGAAGAGACGATTCCAACGGCGGGTGGCACGCGCCGAACGGCGGCCGGACGGCGGCGGGCGAACGACTTTTACGCGCGGGGGTCAAAGGGGATCGAGAAGTGCGCGGGCGGGAAGAGAGAGAGAGGAGGTGGGGAAAAATGGTTCCGATAATTAAAATCTCGGGTTCAACTGGTATTTATAGCAAAAATACCCCGAAATACTAATATCCCCACAAATACATCATGATTCATTAAAAATCATCTGTTTTCAAAAACTCTCTCTCTAACCCAAAAACCCCCTACCGGTGCCCACACCAAGCACCCGAGATTCCGAGTCACACTAAAAACCCAACTCACAGGTTTTCACCGAAATGAGAATACGATCTCAACCTCGGGATCCAACGATCCCAACTACTCAAATAAACGAGCCCAGAAGGCCCAACATCGCGATTAAACTTCAAATCGCCACGTAAAACAACTTTAGGGATTTTTAACACTACGGGATTAACATCTATGATCCCTGGTCATTACAATATCCCCCACTAAAAGAATTTTGTCCTCGAAATTAGCACCGATGTATCACATAACACCCAGGCTACACAACAACATGAAGCCATAACTTCGATTCTTGACCATATCAGAATCGTATTAATAAACGCGAGGATACTTACCTCACATCAAACTCTGAAACAGAGCGACATACCAAAACCAACATATCACCCAAGAGGCAAAACGTACCTCAATGCGGGTCATCCTAAAAGTCAGCCTTTCATGACTGCAAAACAACCAATACTTACGGCTGTAGGTCGGACAGTCATCCTTAGTTCTAATACAATTAGTATGAACGCATCCTAAATGACACCTCAACCGTGAGAACGTTGACCTCGTGTCAAACTCTGGAGTGGAATAGACTTCCAAATCCATCATAACGTCAAAGAGCGTCAGCACAACTCAACGCTAATAATCCAAAAGCAGTTAGTCAACTGAAACTGCAAGGATTCGAATCGCTCCCGATTCCATCGTAGATATCATCCATTGACATCTCTTATCATGACTCACGATGTCTAACATACATCGTTACAAGGGAAACATCAGTACACCACGGTGTACACATACCAAACCTGGTTTCCACTTCCAAACCTCCTCTATCGAAGGAGCACTCGCATCATTGCAACTCAAGTTGGGCAACTCACGGCCATAGATTCACATGAAAGATATCTCATAAGATGTCCACCTCCGGATATCCCAAGAACCACATCCTGGTCATAGAGAAACAATCGAGACTCCTCAGAGTTTCAAATTTGAAAGGACATGCAATAAACCCATTGCATCCCAAATACATGGATTCCCAGATCGAATCAACGACGACTTGATGACTCTCTTGTTGGTACTTCAACATCATGAGCTGTCCCAGACAAGTCTCACCAAGATTTAAACATAAACGTATACACGTTTCAGTGAGGCATGCACAACCTCAACCTCGATGACATGGTGACTACTAGAGTCCACCACAATCCACATCGTATCACCTTACGATTTGCCACACTTGGTTCCTACGAGCAGTATAACGGCTCTAACAAGCCCCTCTTGGTGCTGCACACACACGACAGACAAACTAGTCGCTGCCTCTCTAGGTTCACCTCAAACCTACCAATAAGATGGACGTTCCCGCACGGCATACCATACTGTGGGAAGAAAATCAATGGAGTAGTGGGTCTTTACCCAACATTCCTCCAATGCTGATATACCCTGGACACTCCAATGTCCCCATGTACTTAACATAACCTGATCCTACTCCCTTAGGACCCATTCTACACCCTCATGGGTGGTGTGACCATGTCTACCACATGTCATATCAATAGAAAGCGAGTAATTCCTCCACGATTACTCCTGTCGTCAAAAACATGGCCAAAAAGCCATTCCAACGAGCATACCTCAAGGGTATCACCATTCGAAATATGATTACCTCAAACAATTTCTGCGGTACAATCACATGTACGGCGCGTCCATCCATTCCTCGAGCAACCCGCTCGGTATAAGGGTCACGTCAATCGGTGCCGCACACACCACCTCGTGCCCGACACTGGCACCCAAGGCATACAACTGAAAACGTATACTCAACGCATTGTTCATCGTAACGATGATGCATGTCTAATAAGACATCTCCTACATCATCGTCATCGCCATCCCGTGACGACACATGCCCACTCATGGCATCTAAGGTATCGTCAACTAGTGACGATACATGTCAACAATGACATCTAAACAACCCAGTCAACTCGTGACGGTCTATGTACATCAACGTATGTCATCCATCATCATGCTAGTAAAATAGCCATACATATAGTCATTAATTCTTGACATGGATGATTAAAATCATCATCTTATAACATCATCATCTTATACATCATCATCATATAAGCATCATCATCTCATAGCATCATCATCTTATACATCATCATCATATAGGCATCATCATCTTATAGCATCATCATCTTATACATCATTCTCATATAAGCATCATCATCTTATAGCATCATCATCTTATACATCATCATCATATAAGCATCATCATCTTATAGCATCATCATCTTATAGATATAACAGTCAATGTACGAAATCATAGTTGAGTAAGCTTGCTGGTTATTCATTAACTCCTTTTCATTTTCCCTGGTTCATATTCATGCACATGGGCATCTTACCCTGTGGCATCTTACCACATAATAACATCGTATGGCCTCTTACCATATGGGCATCTAACCCCGTGGCGTCTTACCACATAATAACATCGTATGGCCTCTTACCATATGGGCATCTTACCCCGTGGCGTCTCACCACATAATAACATCGTATGGCCTCTTACCATATGGGCATCTTACCCCGTGGCGTCTTACCACATAATAACATTGTATGGCCTCTTACCATATGGGCATCTTACCCCGTGGCGTCTTACCACATAATAACATCGTATGACCTCTTACCATATGGGCATCTTACCCCGTGGCGTCTTACCACATAATAACATTGTATGGCCTCTTACCATATGGGCATCTTACCCCGTGGCGTCTTACCACATAATAACATCGTATGGCCTCTTACCATATGGGCATCTTACCCCGTCATATGGCATCTTACCATAACACAATCATCGTGTGGCATCTTACCACATGGGCATCTTACCCAATCATATGGCGTCTTACCATATCATAAACATTGTGTGGCATCTTACCACATGGGCACCTTACCCAATCTCATATACGTCATCATAAACATCGTCATAATCATCATCATCGTAAACATCATCGTAAACATCATATCATCTTTACTCATCATAAACAGCATCATCATAACTTACTTATCATAATCATCATCATAAACATCATATCATCTTTACTTATCATGAACATCATCATCATAACTTACTTATCATAATCATCATCATAAACATCATATCATCTTTACTCATCATAAACATCATCATCTTAACTTAATTATCATAATCATCATCATAAACATCATATCATCTTTACTTATCATAAACATCATCATCTTAACTTACTTATCATAATCATCATCATAAACATCATATCATCTTTACTCATCATAAACATCATCATCTTAACTTACTTATCATAATCATCATCATAAACATCATATCATCTTTACTTATCATAAACATCATCATCATAACTTACTTATCATAATCATCATCATAAACATCATATCATCTTTACTCATCATAAACATCATCATCTTAACTTACTTATCATAATCATCATCATAAACATCATATCATCTTTACTTATCATAAACATCATCATCTTAACTTACTTATCATAATCATCATCATAAACATCATATCATCTTTACTTATCATAAACATCATCATCTTAACTTACTTATCACAATCATCATCATAAACATCATATCATCTTTACTTATCATAAACATCATCATCATAATATGTAAGGGTATGGTTTACCGTCTCATGCTCGTACGTCTCTTACGTACCTTCCTTGCGCGAACATTACATGAACAAACGCATTAGTATATTCAATAATAATTGAGACCATACCGAAGTATTCCACTGTCGGTTGTCTACCCAGTCTGTCCTCAGACAATACGTCATATCTTTCTTTTCCCTGATTTTCTTCCAAAATCAGATTCCTTGGCACGTAGCATATAGAGTGTTAGACATCACTATTAATGTCATCCTATCGTGTCCCACACGATTCCTGCAACCACAATGGTTAGCAATACCACTTTTCATATCATAAAAGCACATGAACAATTAGTCATGTCGTATAACATTAATGCCATCATGCATAAATATGTGCTATCAATAACTTCCTAGGCCCTCAACAGCCCCAATGAGCAACCACTGCTCTGATACCACTAATGTAAGGGCCCCATATACTTAACCCTTGATTAGTGTATTAATCATTATGTGTGGCACATGCTTTCCATAAAATCATTCGGGAAACTCAGATGATACTTTACCATTGAATGGCAATTACAAAGTTTTCTTTAACATACAATGTTATAAGTTCATCATCCTAACAACAAGAGACTCATGGAGTTCGCCCATTACATCATTTTTTTTACATTGTGGACTTTTATAATTGGGCAGAGTCTCCCCATAAATAGAGCTATCCCGAAATAAAAGTACAACACATAACATAATTCCCGGCCAGGGAAAACATAATACTCATCAGAATGCAGCAATATCAAGTAAATTCCCAGCCAGGGAAGACACCACATATATGGCAACAAAAGTGGGTTTCAACACCCACAATACACCAATGACTCTCATAATCTTTAGCAATTCTACCTCTAATTGCATGCAACATAGAATGAAAGAGAGAAAGGCTCATACCTTTATATACAACCCATAAACAAGTATAATCGTGCTCACATGCGAGCATCATAAATATGTGTATAACCATCATGGGTATATATATATGTAGGTACTCTATAAGATACCGTGCTCCATCAAGCCCTGGTACCACGATCCTGAGAGTACATCCAATCAACAGCTCGAGCTCATCTCCAAAGCCATCGATGTACCTGTTCACCTGCCCCCAACAGAGACAGCCCCCAACGGGGTGAGCATACCAATTCCACAATTTCATAATCATAATGACATAATACATAATTTACGAAAATGTAAATATTGTGGAACATATGTGACACTTCATGGATGGTATCATCCTCATCCTAGCGTACTCCTGTAATAACCCTGTCCTCAAAACAGATAAATCATCAAATCCTGAATATGCAGTTAATCATCATATTGGTTAACCCTAACCAGTTCGAATTAACAACATTTCATAACATCTTTCTTTATCTAGCAATTATCGTAATTCTAGATATCATAATGAGATTTCCTTAACTTCCGATACTAGTTAATCACTTCTCTGATTAACTACGTCTCTGTTCCTATTCATTACCAATAGGGAATAAAATACAGATATCCTAGATATCTAATCAATACCACATTTTCATTTCTTACTTCAAAGTAGCGTCATACTACTGGTGTTCGCTCCGTAGCGACCACACCCATTATTTGCTCGCTTCATCGCGGCACCAAGCATTTCATCATGTGAATCAAAATAACGTAACCAAGTCCCGGTGCCATCATAGTAAGACATTTCATGTATTTAATTCTTGCATCATACTTGTAAAACATCATTTAAGCTATGCTCGTACGCTAAACGTACCTTAAATCCTCGAAGTCCGAGCCAAACCTTGCTCGAGTTCCATGTCCCGAGGAATGATGTGCTAACACGATAAATAATTCACAATTATTTACGAACATGCAACCCATGCTCAAGCACACCCATATCCCTCAAAATATTATCAACACACGACAATTAACCTTTAAAAAGACCCGGGGCAGGGTACATGCAGGGAGGGAACAAATGAGACAATATCGAAAATTGTTCAAGAACACCCTACAAATTTTCGAACCCTTATCTCACAAATCGAACCCAATTAAACACCATAAATCATCTAAAAATGTGAATTAAACCATCAATAGCAAGAATCATCATCCTTGCCAAAAACCCCCAAATTTTCGAACTCAAGCCCTTAAATTCGAACCCAATAAGCATCAATAAAACATCTAAACATGTAATAATCAATTACTAACAAGAATCATCACTCCTTGTCAAAAGCCCCAATTTTTCGAACCCTAACTCATGAAAATCGAGCTGAAATTCGAACTAAATGCAACAATTATTTCGAACCACAAAAGTCTGAAATCATCGACTCAAAATCAGCTTAAAAACGCCCCAAAAACATTAGAATAATCGTGCCAAAATCATACCAAAATCGAGCCCCAAAAATCGGATGAACTCCAGTTTTCGAACCCTACGCTTTTCTGGCAAATCCGAACGCGATTCTCGACGAAACTTCGAATTGTTGGTATGGATAGGAGCGCCTGGAAGAGACGATTCCAACGGCGGGTGGCACGCGCCGAACGGCGGCCGGACGGCGGCGGGCAAACGACTTTTACGCGCGGGGGTCAAAGGGGATCGAGAAGTGCGCGGGCGGGAAGAGAGAGAGGAGGTGGGGAAAAATGGTTCCGATAATTAAAATCTCGGGTTCAACTGGTATTTATAGCAAAAATACCCTGAAATACTAATATCCCCACAAATACATCATGATTCATTAAAAATCATCTGTTTTCAAAAACTCTCTCTCTAACCCATAAACCCCCTACCGGTGCCCACACCAAGCACCCGAGATTCCGAGTCACACTAAAAACCCAACTCACAGGTTTTCACCGAAATGAGGATACGATCTCAACCTCGGGATCCAACGATCCCAACTACTCAAATAAACGAGCCCAGAAGGCCCAACATCGCGATTAAACTTCAAATCGCCACGTAAAACAACTTTAGGGATTTTTAACACTACGGGATTAACATCTATGATCCCTGGTCATTACAACATGCTCATATAAACATGCTAGGAACTTCATAAAAACACCATAAATGAACTTGAATCGAAGGTTTACCAAAACCTAAGCTAGCATGCCATTTTCACACCAAGTAAAACATGAGCTTAAACAAACTTTAAATCAAAACCAGAACATGATTCCTCACCCTATTTTGCTCCGATTTTTGGAAGGTTTCTTGCAAAGAAAATTGAAATCTCCACCTTCCTACTTGCTCACCTGATGCTGGACGGTATTTTGGGTGGAAATGGAAGAGTTTTCTGAGATGTAAAGTGGATGAAAAGAGTGGGGAAAGTGAGGTTGGGCTCAGCCACTTGCAGCATGGGTTGGGGGGGGGGGGGTGGTTGGGTGTTGGGTGGTGTGATGTGTTATGTTTTGGTCCCGGTATTTAGCACGATGTATTAAAATATCATCACATGATATTTATAGTATTTAAACAATAAAATACTTCAAATTTCCAATTAAACATGCTATACCACGATGACCAACACACACCCCAAATAATCATACTACAATCCAAATTCCCAACATACTTCACATACACCCTGAAATAAATTTCCCCAATATAATTAATTCAACACAAAGAATTAATACCATAATCTTCATAACATGATTAATGTTTAAAAAACACATAATCATTTCGGGGATATCACATGGGGTGCTCCAGTATTATTTGTTAAGAAGAAGGATGGTTCAATGCGACTATGCATTGACTATAGACAGTTGAACAAGGTAACCATAAAGAATAAATATCCTCTTCCTCGTATTGATGATTTGTTTGATCAGTTACAGGGATCTACGATATATTCGAAGATTGATTTGAGATCTGGTAATCATCAAATACGTGTGAGGGAAGGAGATGTACAGAAAACAGCATTCAGAACTCGCTATGGCCATTATGAGTTCCTAGTGATGCCATTTGGTGTGACGAATGCTCCAGCTGTCTTCATAAGTTTGATGAATCGAGTTTTCCAGGAATATCTTGATCAATTTGTCATTGTGTTCATTGATAATATCTAGATCTATTCTCGGAGTGAAAACGAACATGTCCAACATTTACATCTGGTGTTATAGTTATTGAGAACACATCAGTTATATGTCAAACTCAGTAAGTGTGAGTTTTGGTTGACCAGTGTAGGATTTTTCGGGACATGTGATATCTAAAGATGGTATATCAGTTGATCCAAGAAAGATCGAAGCGGTGTTGAATTTGTCATCACCTACGTCTGTACCAGAGATTCGTAGTTTCTTGGGTTTGGCTGGATACTATAGACGGTTTGTTGAAGGATTTTCAGCAATTGCCACCACTCACACAGCTAACACGGAAGGGAGTACCATTTAGATGGTCAGAGGCATGTGGGCATAGTTTTCAGGAATTGAAACATCGATTAACTATTGCTCCAGTGTTGATTATTCCATCAGAGCATGACAGGTTTGCTCTTTATACTGATGCATCATTACTTGGGTTAGGTTGTGTATTGTTGCAGGATAAACATGTGGTGGCATATGCATCAAGACAACTGAAGCCACATGAAATGAAATATCCACTGCATGATCTGGAGTTGGCAGCCATTGTCTTTGCATTGAAGATATGGCGACACTATTTATATGGTACATCATTTACCATATATACTGATCATAAAAGTTTGAAGTTTTTATTCACTCAAGCATAGTTGAATATGAGGCAAAGGAGATGGGTGGATCTCTTAAAGGATTATGATTGTGAGATCGAATATCATCCAGGAAAGGCTAATCTCACAGCAGATGCCTTAAGTCGAAAAGTTCACAATACTGCTGATGATATGATACATTTATCAGCCTTGATGACTTCTTGTTGTACCTTGGGTTATGAATTTGATGTAGACACAGAGCCAGTACAGGTATCAGCATTGTTGGTTGAACCCGATATCTTTGAGAAAATCAGAACGGCACAAGTTACTGATGATGAGATACAACACTGGAAGGAAATGATATGTCAAGGACAAACATCTCAGTTTGTCATTGCTAGTGATGGAACGTTGAAAAATAGAAACTGTTGGGTAGTACCTGCTGCATTAGGACTACACCAAGAAATACTACAACGTGCTCATTGTAGTCGATATAGTATACATGTTGGAGGAAAGAAAATGTATAAAGATTTGCGTACTCAATTTTGGTGGAAACACATGAAATAGGATGTACTGAACTTTGTGAAATGTTGTTTGATCTGTCAACAGGTAAAAGCAGAACGACAAAGACTAGGAGGTGAATTGAGGAGTTTGGAGATTCCTCGATGGAAATGGGAACATGTTACAATGGATTTTGTAACCCATTTGCCACGGACTTCCTCTGGCTTTGATGCGATTTGGGTAATTGTTGATAGACTGATGAAAGTAGCTCACTTCATACCTTACAGTATGACATTTACCTATTTGAAGATGGCACAGTTATATATTCAAAATGTAGTGAGACTACATGGCATACCAGTTTCAATTGTATCGGACAGAGATCCGAGATTTGCTTCTCATTTTTGGTAAGGATTACAGTCAGCACTAGGGACGGAAGTACGATTGAGTACAGCGTATCATCCTCAGACGGATGGACAGACAGAGCATACGATACAGACGCTTGAGGATATGTTGCGGTCCTGTGTATTGGAGTTTGATAACTCTTGGCAAGAATGGTTGCCATTAGTGAAATTTTCGTACAATAACAGTTATCAAACTAGTATCCAGATGGCACCATTTGAGGCACTATATGGGCGACGCTGTAGATCGCCATTATATTGGGATGATGTTGATCAGACTGCACTCCATGGACCAGAAATGCTACGTGAAATGGAGGAGAAAGTGAAACTGGTCAGATTAAAATTGTAAGCTGCTCAGGATAGACAGGCTGCTTATGCTAATAAGCGATGTAGACCACTTGAATTTCAAGTTGGAGACCGAGTATTCTTGAAAATCTCACCTTTTAAAGGTGTGGTACGCTTTGGTAAACGTGGAAAGTTGTCTCCACGATACGTTGCTCCTTATGAGGTGTTGCATAGTATTGGTACGTTGGCATATCGATTGGCACTACCGCCAGCATTGAGTAGTATCCACGATGTGTTTCATGTTTCACTGTTGCAATACATGAACCAGATCCGAGTCATGTATTGCAACCGTCTGAAGTACAGTTGGATACAGATGTGTCTTATGTGGAACAACCTGTGAAAATTTTGGATAGAGCCGAGCGGACCTTGCGTAATAGAGTGATACCAATGATAAAGGTACAGTGGGATCGACGGGGTGTCGAGGAGGCAACGTGGGAGACGGAGCAGCATATGATACAACAATATCCTGAGTAATTTACTGGTATGACTCTACAGTTTTATAATACTATTGGTAAGTAATTACTGCAATGTTGCAGATATGATCATGTTTCTTATCTTATTGCAGTAGAATTGTAAGCATGCGTATATGTTCATCTGATGTAGTTGCAATTTCGAGGACGAAATTCCATGAGTAGGGGAGAAATGTAATGCCTTCAAATGACGTATACATGTTGGATATGATTCTTGTGTAAATACGTCTTAAGGACGGTATGATGTGGACTCGAGTTCGGGTGGAACCGAGTAGGATACGAATATGACAAGAGATGAGCTTTCATTATATTATGAAATGGCACCAATTGTAAGGCATTGCTACACTTGTTATGAAACAACTATATGAGAAGCATAGTAGAGATGTTGTTGACTAGTAGGTGACTAGTTGCTCATTGATAATCAACTCATAGTGTAACATAGAACTACATGGTTGTGGACTATGTAGTAAAATACATGTGTAGGTAAAATACATGTAGTTGCATAGCAAGTTGACATGAATTTGAGGGGATATGCATTTGAATTTGAGTTGAATTTTGTAAGGCCCCGATGCTAATTAATCCGGATTAACGATGATTAAGCAAACCCGGATAATTAAAAGTGCAAATTTGAAATAAGGAATTTTGGACTACGATGAGTCGACCAACTAGTGGAACATGTTTAGTGCATGACCATGTGCATGATCACATGGCACTTGGAGAACACATGCCACTAATTAATTTAACTCATGTTTAATACATGATTTTGGACCAATAATGTAAGAATCCTCGTGCCCTTAACCCGTTATTAGTGTATTAATCCATACCATTAGTGCATAAAACATACTATCATGGGGAAAAGCCATGTGCAAGTGCAACACCATGTGCTATCCAGAAAATTTCTTGCATTCTATCCGCATAATATTCAAATTCCCCAACCACGATTATTTATATAACATGCACCCTTATAATACACTAACATGCTCTCAGTTCATTTGGCAATTCCATATTTAATTGCATGCAAACCATGAATGAATAGAGAAGAGCCGTAACCCATTTATACATTCCATATACACGTAAGATGTACTCACATAAGAGCACCCAATGAACACGCGTGTATCTAATGTATAAAAGACTCTACCGGATACCGTTACTGGCACTTCAATCCTGGAAGCACCTCCCAAGCACAGCTCGATCTCAACTCTGGATCCATGCACTTGTTCAACCACCTCTGGTACCTCGATCCTGGAAGTACCTCAATCAACAGCCCGAGCTCGACTCCAAAGTTGCTGCTACACCTGTAACACCTGTCCCAACAGAGACAGCCCACACACGGGGTGAGCATACCAATACCACCAATCCAATAATCATAACATTGCAATTCATAATTTACAGAATGTAAATTTTATAATTTAAATGATACTCCCTGGATGGTAACACCCTCATCCGGGATCCCCTGTATTGTCCATGTTCTCAAAATAACCAAACTCATCAAATTCCCAAAGCCAGTTAATCGCCACATAGATTAACTAATATCGTTCTATCATGCCAGTTCCATAATCAATATAGTAAAATCATTATATAAAAGACCGTAGATATCACATAAATCTAATCTATGATTCCATGTTCCTATTTCATTGCTCGCCCTATGCGGCATTCTAAACCCCGCGCACGCTCAACAATAGCGGCGTCATAACCGATGGTCGCTCAAAGGCGACGGCATCCCAAATCATTGCTCGCTCAATAGCGGCACCGTATGGTTCCCAATGTATAATCCATTTGACGCAAATACCATTTACCATGCATATCGTTATCCATTCATAGTAAATATCATTCACCATGCATTTCCATACCTATTCGATGCAATTACCACATGCCACATATTTCAATGTCCATATAATGCAATTAACACACACCACGTGTTCCAATACCCGTTTAGTACAATTATCACACACCATGCATTTCACAGTTGCAACACTGTAATAGACTATGCTCGTACGTCATACGTACCTTAAGTCTCCGTAGTCCAAGCCAAACCTTGCTTGAGTTCCAAGCCTCGAGAAATATGTGCTAAAACACATAAACAACACACAATCAAGAATAAGAATGCGATCACGTGCCCACGCACGTTTGCAACCTCAAACCCATCGTCAATCCATGACGATTACCAAAATAGAAGCCCCCGGGCTAAGCATGCATAATACCCAAAATATACCATTTAACAAGTTTAAAAGATATCCCAGAATTCAACCGAGAATTCCGTTAATTAATTTTGGCTCCAACCAATCCATTTTAAAAGTATAGCATTCTCATTGGAATGTAGACATTGCCCCGGAAACGGCCCCTTTAAACCCCGATTCCAAAATCCCGACATTTCCAAAATTTTGAAAAAAACAAAGGAAACTGGGCCGCGATCGATCGGCGCCAAGCCGCGATCGATCGCCACATCCTACTGCCCGAAAAAAACATGCCGCGATCGATCGCCACATCTCACGATCGATCGCCGAGACCCTCGCGATCGATCGCCCACTTTTCGCGATCGATCGCCGCTACTGCTCATCGCCTTCCCAAATCAGTAGCATGTCGCGATCGATCGGCGCATAGCCGCGATCGATCGCGACCTGCGGGTTTCCGAAAATTTCGAGCTTCAATGGTGTTTTTCACACCCAAACTCAAAACCAACACCCCTAACTTTCTCAACACTCCCAATACTCCATTTAAACTCCATAAAAACACTAAAATTAACATTTTAGATTTTAACCCAAAACCCCCAAACACAAATCCAACCCAAAAGCTCAACCATAACACACCATACCACTATCAAATCGAAGACAATGACGAGGGGAAGAAACTTACCAACTTATCTTCGAGAAATCCGGCTCCTAGGACGAGCCTCCATCGATTTTGCCCATCAAAGGGAAAGGGGAAGGGTTTGGGGTGAGAGAGTGGCGTGAGGGAGAGGAGAGAAATGGATTCCGAATGACGGAATCCCGAGTCCAACTGGTATATATAGCAAAAATGCCCCAAAATACCAATACCTCCACAAACACATCATGATTCATTAAAAATCATCTGTTTTAAAAAATCCTCTCCACAACAACAAATCCCCTGACTGGCCCCAACATAAGACACCCCGGACTCCAAGTCCCACTAAAAACCCAATTCATAGGTTTTCCACCAAAATGAGAATACAATCTCAACCTTTGGATCCAACGATCTCAAATGCCCGATTTAACAACCTCGGGAGACCCAAAACCGCAATTAATTCCTAATTGCCACAATTAAAAATCCATCAAGGATTAATACCACACCGGGATTAACACCATTAATCCCCGGACATCACAATTATCCCCCACTAATAAAATTCCGTCCTCGAAATTGCACCGGTGTACTCCACGTAACACCAGGACTACACAAACAAAACAAAGCCATGACCCCGATTTTGGACCACATTAGAATCGAATTAACAACTGCGAGAACACCCATCTCGCACCAAGCTCTAAAATAGAGCAGACGCCAAAACCAATACAAACCCAAAATATAACAACATACCTCTACGTGAATCGTCCCAGGAGTCGGTCCACCATGACTGAAAATCAACCAAACCTTCCTTGGTCCCGACATAGATATCACTCCATGATATTCATCACTTGCCCACGATGCTTGACACGCATCGTCATGATGGGGACCACTAGTGTACAACAGTATACTCACAGAAAATCCGGCTTTCGCTTCCCAGTCCATCTCCTCCAAAGGAGTAGTTGCATCACTTGCAACCCGGATCGGGTTACCCACGGTCACCGATCTACACAAAGCACATCTCCGAGGATGTTTACACCGGTGTGTTCCAAGAAACCATATCTTGGTCCTGACACACCATCAGACCCCACAAAGTTTCAAGTTCCACAGGGTACACGCAAGACAAACAATTGCATTCGTACACACGTGTCAATCATGACACTAAACAAACCCGAATCTCGGCCATCCCTTATTTATCCTTGGATCCAACAATCCTAAAATAGGAAGGCTATCGAATTATCCAACAAGAATTACCATGATTCCAAAACACGATGATCCCTCCTCAGGGGAAGTCAAACAACCCTCACGATCATTCATCAGAATGCATCGTGCCATCGAGATTACCGATCTCGAGGTTCCACAATCTCACACCGGAGATTCACCAAACCAAGCATACACACTCGACGTTCAACAATGAACAAAATAACGCTGGCATTCGCATACACTCACGGCATACATGCCCAAACACCAATCACAACATGCATACACAATGCAATAGACTCGGGTATCTCCAATCATACCCAAATCCCAAAACCAACTGTCAAACCTCGATTATTCTCACCCCACGGAGAATGATGGTTGACAAACCAAAACCAAAGGGTGTGATTTCAACATCACCACCACACGAACCAAAATGACGAATCTCCCCCAAAGATTCAACCGGTAGGTATCATAATACCGCCTTCCTCTCAAGGAAAAAGTCATGAATCCATGATCCTCCAATCCTCGAACCACCGTTCGGAAGACCTGGATATATTTATACCAAAACATATCCCAGAACCCAGAAATACACAACTGGTTAGAGTAGTGCATCATACCACCATTACCCGATCCAAAATCCGTATACGCCATGTATACACATCCCAACGATGCTCTGTACTAATGCCATAGTACTCCACAATCGAGCATCTCCCCGGAGACGTCTCCTCAAACGTCGCACCGAGGTAAGAAATCCATTACTTGGTCCAACACCAGTAATGTTTACCATGGCTGATTTACAATCAATCCACGACCGATGCAAGCTGTCTCCAAGACAGTACAATCCAAATCTCTCCAAGAGACAAAATCAGTATAGTAGTGTCACCCCACTAACTATATCTCACAAACCATTGTGACTCCCATTGCATGCCATATGCAAGGATGCTCAACTAGAGCTAACAACGACTTGTTGACACTCACGTTGGTAATACCAACAAAATTGAGCTGTCCCAGTACAAGTCCCTCAAAACAATGGCGTATAAACGTCCCCGTGAGGTATTCCTTACCTCAATCACCATGCCACATAGAGACTACAAGAGTCTATCATAACCCTCATTGTATCGCCATACGATTCACCCATCTCGAATCCAACGAGCAACATAAAGGCTAACACAAGCCCACCAAAGTACTGCAACCATACCTGGCTAGCGATTCGCTGGCCCCATAGGCTTATACCAACTACCAACGTGACACACGTCTCAACCCGGTATACCATACCGTACAAACCATTAGAGTTGTGGGTCATCACCCAACATATCTATAAAACACCAAGCACAATGGACATCCAGGTGTCCTTGCTTAACTACCATGCTGTGGGGTCCTCATTACTTAATCCATTATGTATCATGTTAACATACATATGTGAGTCTGAATTAAGTAATAACAGGCACTGATTAAGAGTATCGTACTAGTTAAGTTGTTACAGGGTTTATAAAAACCTATCCACTACACATCATATGTACAAACAACAACCTACTACAAGATAACTCATAGGCAGTGGTTCAGCTCGCAGCGGAAAATGACTCACATCCCGTCCTCCCACATCTATGAGTCCCTACAGAAACAGTTACACAACGTGAGTATAGATAATAAATATTTCAGTGCGATATCAAAACACAATATCAATATCAATGATAAAGCACAATAAATCATCTAATATGACATGTCTCAACAATCACCCTATTATCACGAGCCCAGTATGATATGCCTATTCAGCTCAATATGTCAGTGGAACCACATCACATCTTCATATTAGCAGCACATATCATAGCACCGTACTCATCTGTGATAATAGCCAGAGCATATACCCAAACCAGGCATATATCTCTCAAACCAAAGCATATGTAGTATATCTATCGTGGCAACGATCCCTGCCAAAGCATATACCCAACCTGGCATATCTATCAAGGCAATGATCTTACCAAAACATATACACATATCTATCAAGGCATCCATCCCAATCATATGAAATCCATGTATGTACATGCATATGATACTACCAATCATATGACACAAAACTAACATAATTCATATGATATCAAAACCATAACATCATCATCACATAATATCTATACTCCGTACGTCAACACGTACCTGTACTGCGACACAAACGATTTAAATTAGGCGTCACTGGCTAATTGCCTCGTTGTCCCGTCCCTTGAGATGATGCTACAACAATGCCAACAATATATCATGTTATCATAGGCATTAAAATCAAATTCTATAAAAATATAACATTTTTCAACATTCTGGCTCTGGCGAATCGATCGTTACTTCTCACCGATCGATCACCATACTGTTCTGCCCCCTCGCCATCGATCGCCAAAGTGTTCTATTTTTGGCGATCGATCGCCACATTTTTACCGATCGATCGCCACATACATTAACCGCCTTATTTTTGTTCTGGTCGTGGCGATCGATCGGCACAAAGCTAGCGATCGATCGCCGATGTCCAGAAAACTTAGAACATGGCGATTTTTGAGCTTATCTTCCTAGCTCTTCTCCTATAACTCGAAATTCAACAGGTAAACAAGTTTCATGCACTCTCTAATAACATAACAACATGTTTCCACCATCTTAGAATCCAATTCTTGGCATATAAACATGTTATGATTCTAAGCTTGCATAGTTTGGATTTCATTTCACATAACTCCTACACCACTACACAAATCAATCTTAAAAGCATAAATTCCTTACCAAGATTGTACAATTTCACTTCACACAACTTCCTAGCTCAATTCACAAGTGAATCCCAAGCTCAAACCAAAAAGAACTTGAAAGAGATGGAGAGGATCTTGTGTAGTGTTTTTGTAGGTGAAAGATGAGAAACTATGTGATTCTCCTCCCTAAATCACTTGATATAAGGTCATTAGCTCCCTAAATCACTTGATATCATGTCATTTGGAGTTAATGACATGTTAAGTAACATGTACATGAAGATGAAATCCAAATTCAAATGCAACTCCAATTCAAATTAAATTCACATGCATATTCAAATGTCTACTAGTTCATGTTGCTTGATATGTTACTATTCAAATCATTGTACACCATGTTTCATTCCTTGCCATATATCATTTCATACATGTATTAATTCATTCTTGGTTCCACCCGAACCCCCATTATCATACTGTCATTTGATATAATTACACTATAATCATATCATATGTGTATAAAACAAATCGAGGCATTACAATTCTCCCCCACTTATTGAATTTCGTCCTCGAAATTGCATATACAAACATAATACATGCTTCACATAATAACATATATGATATATGTAACATAAGAAACATGTATAAATAACATATCAACATACCAGAAAACAAATCTGGATACCGTTGCATCATATGCTGCTCCGTCTCCCACGTTGCCTCTTCGACACCCCGTCTGTCCCACTGTACCTTAACCATAGGAATCACTTTATTACGCAACCTGCGTTCAGCTCGATCCAAGATCATAACCGGTCGTTCCTCATACGACACATCTGTATCCAACTGTACATCAGGTAACTGTAATACATGATTCGGATCTGGTTCATACTTCCTCAACAGTGAAACATGAAAGACATCATGAATACTACTCAAGGCCGGTGGTAGTGCCAATCGATATGCCAACGTACCAATACGTTGCAATACCTCATACGGACAAACGTATCGTGGAGACAATTTTCCAGGCTTACCAAACCGTACTACACCTTTAAAAGGTGAGATTTTCAAGAACACACGGTCACCAACTTAAAATTCAAGTGGTCTACGTCGCTTATTGGCATAAGCAGTCTGTCTGTCCTGAGCAGCTTTAAGTTTCAATCGAATTAACTTTACTTTTTCTTCCATTTCATGAATCATATCCGGTCCATGTAAGAAAGACTGATCCACATCATCCCAATACAATGGCGATCTACATCGTCGCCCATACAAAGCCTCAAATGGTGCCATCTGTATACTAGACTGATAACTGTTGTTATATGAAAATTCCACTAATGGCAATGACTCTTGCCACGAGTTATCAAACTCTAATACACAGGCACGTAACATATCCTCAAGTGTCTGTATCGTACGTTCTGTTTGTCCATCTGTCTGAGGATGATATGCTGTACTCAACCGCACTTCAGTTCCCAACGCTGTCTGTAACCCTTCACAAAAATGAGAAGTAAATCTCGGATCCCTATCCGATACAATGGAAACTGGTATACCATGTAGTCTCACTACATGTTGAATGTACAACTGTGCCATTCTCAGATATGTAAATGTCATACAATATGGCACGAAATGAGATACTTTGGTGAGTCGGTCAACGATCACCCAAATAGCATCGCAACCAGAAGACGTCCGTGGCAAATGAGTCACAAAATCCATCGTGATATGTTCCCATTTCCACTGAGGAATTTCCAAACTGTGTAATTCACCTCCTGGTTTCTGTCTTTCCGCTTTCACTTGTTGACAGATCAAACACCGTTTCACAAAGCTCAACACATCATGTTTCATACGTTTCCACCAAAATTGGGTACGTAAATCATGATACATTTTCTTTCCTCCAGGATGTATACTGTATCTACTACAATGAGCACGTTGTAGTAGTTCTTGGCGTAGTCCTAATATCGCAGGTACTACCCAACAAGTCCTGTATTTCAGAATTCCATCATTTGCAAGTACAAACTGCGATGTTTGTCCTTGACTTATCATTTCTTTCCAATGTTGTACCTCATCATCAGTCATTTGTGCCTTTCTGATTTTGTCAAAAATGTCAGGTTCAACCAATAATGTTGATACCCGTACTGGCACTATTTCCACATCAAAATCATAACCCAAAGTACAACAAGAAGTCATCAACGCTGATAAATGAATCATCTCATCAGCCGTATTGATGTACTTTTCGACTCAAGGCATCTGCTGTAAGATTAGCCTTTCCTGGATGATATTCAATCTCACAATCATAATCTTTCAACAGATCCATCCATCTTCTTTGTCTCATATTCAACTCTGCTTGAGTGAATAAAAACTTTAAACTCTTATGATTTGTATATATGGTAAACGATGTACCATATAAATAATGTCGCCATATCTTTAAGGCAAAGACAATGGCAGCTAATTCCAGATCATGTACTGCATATCTCATTTCGTGTGGCTTCAATTGTCGTGATGCATAAGCCACTACATGTTTATCCTGCATCAATACACAACTCAAACCTAGTAATGATGCATCAGTATATAAGGCAAACCTATCATGCTCCGATAGAATAATCAAAACTGGAGCTGTAGTTAATCGATGTTTCAATTCCTGAAAACTACGCTCACATGCCTCCGACCATCGAAACGGTACTCCTTTCTGTGTCAATTGTGTCAATGGTTTGGCAATTGTTGAAAATCCTTCAACAAATCGTCTATAATAGCCAGCCAAACCCAAGAAACTACGAATCTCTGGCACAGAAGTAGGTGCTGACCAATTCAACACTGCTTCGACTTTCTTCGGATCAACTGATATACCTTCTTCTGAAATTACATGCCCCAAAAAGCCGACACTAGTCAACCAAAACTCACACTTACTGAGTTTGGCATATAACTGATGTGTCCTCAACAATTGCAATACCATATGCAAATGTTGAACATGTTCTGCATCACTCTGCGAATAGATCAGTATATCATCGATAAAGACAATGACAAAACGATCAAGGTATTCCTGGAACACACGATTCATTAAACTCATAAAGACAACGGGAGCATTTGTCACTCCAAATGGCATCACCAGAAACTCATAATGTCCATAACGAGTTCTGAATGCTGTCTTCTGTATATCTCCTTCCCTCACACGTATTTGATGATATCCTGACCTCAAATCAATCTTAGAATAAATCCTTGATCCCTGCAACTGATCAAACAAATCATCAATACGAGGAAGATGATATTTATTCTTTATTGTTACCTTGTTCAATTGTCGATAGTCAATACACAGTCGCATTGTCTCATCCTTCTTCTTAACAAATAAAACCGGAGCACCCCAAGGCGATACACTAGGACGTATGTACCCCTTGTCCAATAAGTCTTGCAATTGAGTTTTCAATTCTTTCAATTCAGTTGGTGCCATCCGATAAGGAGCTCGTGAAATTGCAGAAGTACCAGGTATCAAATCAATACCAAATTCCACTTCTCGACTCGGTGGGAATCCAGGTATCTCATCTGGAAACACATCCGCATATTCTGCAACCACTGGTATCTCCTCCACTTTCCTTTCTCTTTTCTGTTCAGTTACATCAAGGGCATAAATCAAATAACCCGCATGTCCACGTTCTAACAAACGCGACATTCGGATTGCTGATATCAAAGGAATCCTTGCCCTCGATCCCTGGCCATAGAAGAACCATTGATTTCCAGTATCAGACTGAAATCTCACTATCTTCTGACAACAATCCATAACAGACTGATATTTACTCAACACATCGATTCCAAGGATGTAATGCCCCGAATTGATTAATTGCTTTTAAGACATTAATTATGTAAGGCCCCGATACTAATTAATCCGGATTAACGATGATTAAGCAAACCCGGATAATTAAAAGTGCAAACTTTAAATTAAGGTGTCCCGACTACGATGAGTCAACCAACTAGTGGAACATGTTTTAGTGCATGAGCATGTGCATGATCACATGGCACTTGGAGAACACATGCCACTAATTAATTATACTCATGTTTAATACATGATTTTGGACCAATAATCTTACAAGATAATGATGTATTGACACATGGATTCCACAATACATCAAATAAAATAAAAATCACACTTGTGAGCATTGGAAGCCACGCCCCATGTCTTCATTTCAGCATTGGATTATTTTCATAATTCAACATCTTTTCTCCCTCTTCAATCCCCAAAAACCACTCCACCTTCTCTCCTCCTTCTCTCTTATTTTCGAAATTCCAGCCTCTTTTTCCTACCAAATTCTTGTGAAATCTTCAATGCATGTTACATGCAATTGATGATTTAGAAACCCCAAGGCAAGGGTGTTAGTAAGATGCAAGAATTTTCAATTTTGGAGCAAGTTTGGAGGAGTTCAAGCTAGGAAGGAGCCATGGTGAAAATGTTTTGGGTCTACAAGGGTATGGACTTGTCCTTATTTAATTTTAGTTGAATTTTGTTAATTTGGAGTCGAAAATTTAAGAAGAAGCATGAATGTGTTGATGTCTTTTTGGTAAACCAGAATCTGCAGAAATGTTGTTGCATGCAGTAGGTAGCTCCGAAATTTCGATTTACCTAACTTCCGATTCTGACTTTGAGCCTCAAACAACAGTTGTAGATATATGTGTTTTTGTACTGTGGTTAACATTTTTGAGACGATTTGGACTTAAAATGAATGAGTTATGATGTTTTTACCACAAGGTGCACAATCTGGAACATGCATGTAGGCGGGTTGCACATGCAGTGTGTTCTTGGTAAATCTGGGCAAACTGTGCTACGATTTTGACCTTGGTGTCTGAATAAACGTTGTAAAACTTTGAGTTATCGTGCATTAGAAACTGGCCTCACATGATTTGGAGTTTATTTGTGCAAGATATGCACTTTTCCCTAGAACTGCTCACTCTGTCAAAATAGAGTGTATAAGTATTTTTAAAAACTGTCATACTTTGCTTTGCATGTGCCTCTAGATGAGCGAACTAGCTTTTGGACTTCAAATATGAACTGTAGTACTTTGAGTTTTCGTGATTTTCCAACTAGCCTCATGTCATTTGGACGTCATATGAATTTATTATGAGTTTTATACAAAACTGGGTCAGGCTGGAATTTGGTAAATTGTCCTGTTTTTCCAGCAGATTGTTCTTGGCCATTTTACCTAGGCTAAATGAACGAATTTGAAGATGAGTTGAACTGATGAAATGGTCATTTCGGAGTTAGATTTGAAAATAAATTGGACCCATGTGATTTTATTAAGTATCGGACAAGTTATGAGCCGATCTATACGGTTGCGCAGGCTGAAATTTAGAGAATTGGTTTTGGGTCTAAGTTTGAGTTTTATTTTGATATGTTTAAGGCTAGTGTTGGGAAAACGATTTCTAAGTTTTGGTGATTACAAACACCTACTGGATATTAATGATCAACCGGATAAAGTCATCAACCGGATGAAGACATCAACTGGATAGAGACATCAACCGGATAAAGGCATCAACTGGATAGATACCAACCGGACAAGCTATCAACTGAATAAAGTCATCAACCGGATAAAGTCATCAACCGGATGAAGACATCAACTGGATAGAAACATCAACCGGATAAAGTCATCAACCGGATGAAGACATCAACTGGATAGAGCTATCAACTGGATAAAGACATCAACTGGATAGACACCAACCGGACAAGTTATCAACTGGTAAAGACATCAACCGGATGAAGACATCAACCGGGTGAAGATATAAACTGGATAACTATCAACTGCAAAGTCTCTCACTGAACAAGGACATCAACTGGTCTTAAGAGGATGAACGACCAGTTGAACAAAGAAACCAGCAGAAGTCTAAGCAACAAGACAAAGTAAGTACAACATTCTCTGACAAAGGTACAACAGAGCGGCGCACCCTGCTATATCTCCGCCACCATTACCGTCAGAGTGAAAAGAGCCGTTGTTTTCCAAAATAGGAAAGAAGACAACAGGTATTTGGAAAGCTAATCCATTCCATATACAAAAAGGCTACCGTTGGACAACAAAACCTATAAATACGTCCAAACAGAGAATGAAGAAGTGCTGAGCAACTTTCAAACTAAGAGAAATACTTCAAAGCAAGAAAGCTATACGACTGATATTTCAAACGTTCAGCAAAGAGCAGACAAACCGCAAAACTGAATCTGTGACAGATTATTTTCAATTGAAGTCTGCTGCTCAGAAACTCTCAAAGCTAGAAAGTTTTATTCTGTAGAGAGTGTTGTAAAATCACTTGTATCCAAAAGATAAGAAGAGTGTGATTGCTAGGAGTTTAGGCCAAGTGTGTTAGTGCCTAAGGAGGTTGTATACTGTAAAGTGTAAACCAAGTCTTCTAGTGAATCCTTCCTGCAAAGGAAGAAGGGGAGACGTAGAAGCGTTGTGCTTCGAACTTCCAGAAACAACTCTCGTGTTATTCGTTTACTGCTTTATTACTTCAGTTTTATTCCTCACAAGTTTTGTAGACGTCTTCCGCACTATAATAAGTGTCTACTGACTTGCCTGTTATTGAGAAGCAACTGTAACACTTAACAGTTTACAGTTAACCAGAAAAGAAATCGAAATTATATCTAGTGTTTATTCAACCCCCCCCTTCTAAACACTACCCCGATCCTAACAAGTGGTATCAGAGCTTAGGTCTTCTCAATCTTGAGAAATTACCATTCACCAAAACTGATGGCCTCATTCAGCAAAATTCCAATGTTCAAGAAAGACGAATATGATGACTGGAGGATCCGCATGCAAGCACATCTAAGTGCTCAAGATGATGATATGTGGTATGTGATCACCGAAGGACCGTTGAAAATCATGAAAGTCAATACAGCTGCTTCTATCACAAGTGGTGATCCACAAATGGTAGAAAAGGAAAGATCTCAATGGTCAAATGAAGACAAGAAAAAAGCAAATCTAGACAATGTTGCTAAAGATATTTTGTTCAAAACTTTGGACAAAAATATGTTTAACAAAATCAAAATGTGCCCAACAGCCAAAGAAATCTGGGAGAAGATTGCTCAACTCTGTGAAGGAAATGATCAAACCAAAGAGAACAAGCTTACTGTGGCTTTGCAGAAGTTTGAGCATATCAAAATGATAAATGGAGAAACTCTCAATGAGTACGATGAAAGAGTGACTGGTATAGTAAATGAACTAAGCAGTCTGGGTAAGGAGTTACCCAACAGAGAAGTCACTCTCAAAGTAATGAGAGGTCTACCAAGAGAATGGGATGTCAAGACCATTGCTATGAGAGAATCGAAGGATATCAACAAGATAGATCTACATGATTTGTTTGCTGATTTAAAAGCCTATGAATTCGAATTAGGCATTCGGGTTGAAGATGAACCAAGTTCAAGTCAACCAACAAAAGCTCTCACTGCATCTGAGTCTCTGCCTACTCCTACTGAAATAACTCCAGAGAAGATGTGTAACGATGCTATGGCAATGTTCGTAAAGAAATTTGGAAAATTCATGAAGAAGAACCAGAGACCTTATCAATCATATCCTCGAAGGCAAAGCTCCAAAGGAAATTCAGAAGAAGAAGAGCGAGTATGCTTCAACTGTCTCAAACCAGGGCACTTTATCGCAGACTGTCCTAAACCCAAAAAGGATGATCACAAAAGAGGATCCAAGGATTACAGAAAATCCAAGGAAACCAGAAGAACATCCAAACGGGACAGAGATCAAAAGGTTTTAGTGGCAGAAGATAGTAAGAGCAAATGGGCTGATTCTGAATCAGAATCAGAGGAGTCAAATAGCTCATCCAGCGAGAGTGAAGACGAAGAAGTCCACTGCTTAATGGCGAATGATGAAAATGAGGTACATGAAACCAACCTATCTGAATTTACACATCATGAACTCACCAATGCATTGCAGGACATGATAAATGAGTATCAGACGCTATACGAATCTTTTGAAAGCTATAAGACTGAGCACTCAATTCCAATTAAAACGCTTGAAAACAAACTTGATTGTGAACAATCAAGGGAGTTGAATTGCTTAAGGGAAGCAGCCAGTCGCCTAGTGAAAGAAAGAGATGAAGCCAAGTGTGCGTACCAGAAACTCAGCAAACTGGTTAGCACTTGGAATGCGTCGACTACCAGAAAGGATGAAATGCTTGAGTCTATAAGGCTTGCTGGTGATTTAACTGGCATAGGCTTTAATAGCAATGACAGCAGATCATCTGGTAATGAGCCTCAACTGTGTCTAACAAAAGGCAAGGTTCAATCAATGAACTTTGTAAGATCTAGCACAGTATATGACCCATATGAACTGGTCAAAGAACCTGTTAAAGCAACACTCATCAAAGAACAGGTACAAGCACAGAGGTATCGGTTATGTAGAACCACTCAAAGAGGCTAAACCAAGGCAAAAGTTCAGAAATGAACTTAAAACCACTGGTCGAGCAGCTAGAGAGGTTAAACCCAACTGGTACTACAACTGTAAACCTGTTCAGAAGAGGTATATGCTAAATAACAGGAACTACAAACCAAAAGCGCATGCATACACATATTATCACACTCCAAAGCTAAAATCATCACCTAAATGTGTAAATGCACACACATTTCAGAACACACACCGACCTAAGTCATTCAGGGTCATACAAGTGTGGGTTCCGAAAGGACTAATCCTACCAGGACCCAAGTAGGATTGGGTACCAATCAGTCTATCGCTTTAATTGCAGGAAACTAGAATGCATCCAGTTCGGAGCTCAGAATGGTTCCTAGACAGCGGTTGCTCTAGACATATGACAGGGAATGCAAGCTTATTGTCTGAACTAGTGGACTCCACTGGACCCAGAATAACGTTTGGAGATAACTCGAAAGGTAGAACCGTAGGTAAGGGTAAGATTATCTACGGTAACCTCATCATTAAAGATATTCTCTTAGTTGAAAATCTATGCTATAATTTGATTAGCATAAGTCAATTGTGTGACAATGGTCATTCCGTAGAATTCAATCAGCATTCATGCATAATTAAATCTACTGATGGCAATGTATTACTTATAGGAAGAAGGCATGATAACACATATAAAATTGATTGGAATCTTAATCAGCCTACTTCCTTTACTTGCTTAGCTGCCCAGAATTCTTCCAAAAATTGGCTTTGGCACAAACGGTTGAGTCACTTAAATTTTAAAACTATTGCTAGTCTGCGTAAACTTGATCTAGTTGTTGGACTGCCCCAAATTGAGTTCTCAAAGGACAAGATCTGTGCAGCATGCCAACTCGGTAAGCAAATCAGATCCTCCTTTAAGAACAAAGGGAGTAAATCTTCTTCTCGGTGCCTAGAGTTGCTGCATATGGATCTATTTGGTCCTATACCAGTAACAAGTCTAGGGGGAATGAAGTATACTCTAGTGGTAATAGACGATTACACTCGTTTCACGTGGGTCTTGTTCCTAAGTGGTAAAGATCAGGCTACTCCAAAGCTGATCAAACTACTGAAAAGACTCCAAAATGAGAAATCGTGTGGGATAGATAGAATTCGCAGTGATAAAGGTACTGAGTTCACCAATCAATCACTCGAATCATATCTAGATGACCTTGGTATTAAACACGAATACTCTGCAGCTAGAACTCCTCAACAAAATGGAGTTGCTGAGCGTAGGAACCGCACTTTGAAAGAAGCTGCGCGAACTATGCTCGCGGAATCAGAAATATCGCAGAAATTTTGGGCAGAAGCTGTCAACACAGCATGTTATACGCAGAACAGATCGATGATTAATAAGCGAGCAAATAAAACCCCTTATGAGATCTGGAATGGCAGTAAGCCAAATATTTCTTATTTCCATGTGTTTGGTTGCAAATGTTTTATTCACAACAATGGAAAGACTCATCTCACCGCCTTTGATGCCAAATCTGATGCTGGAATATTTCTTGGTTATTCTACAGTTAGTAAGGCATTCAGAGTATTTAATAATAGAACTCTTAATGTAGAAGAATCAGTGCATGTAAAATTTGATGAACCTACTGACTGTACACTATCCGATATACAAATAAACAACTTGAGTAATCGACTGGAAAGCACTTATATTGACGAAAATGTTGATGATGAGATTGATTACAGAAGCAGGGCTGACTGCTCCTTAGAACCAGAAATCCCTGAAGCTCAAGCAGAGGAGTCTGCTGGCCAACAAGCACTGCAGCCAGCCATCAATGAAACAGTGGCATCCACCTCTACTGCAGTTGAAGGAACCAATGAGAAAGATGGGACAATCAGAATCTCTGATTTACCTACCCACATCCAGTCAACTGAAGAACTCAACCCACTAGGACCTTCGCTCCGGTGGAAGAAGGATCATCCACCCGAGCAGGTCATCGGTAACCCTCTTGCTCCTCTACGCACCAGAGGACAAATGATTAACGAATTTCTTCATGCTGCATTCATATCTCATATAGAACCTAAGAAGATTGATGAAGCTATATTAGACCCAAGTTGGGTAGAAGCAATGCAGGAAGAACTAAACCAGTTTGAGCGAAACAGAGTATGGTATCTAGTACCACGACCACAGCATCACACTGTAATTGGCACCAAATGGGTATTTAGAAATAAATTAGACGAAAATGGAACAGTAATTAGAAATAAAGCAAGATTAGTTGCACAGGGCTACAGACAGGAAGAAGGCATTGATTTCGATGAAACCTTTGCCCCTGTAGCACGATTAGAAGCAATTCGCATATTTCTTGCATTTGCTGCATTTAAAGACTTTAAAGTCTATCAGATGGATGTTAAGAGTGCATTTCTTAACGGCAAACTCCAGGAAGAAGTTTATGTTGAACAACCTCCTGGATTTGAAAACCATCAGCAGCCATCTCATGTTTTCCGACTGAATAAAGCTCTGTATGGTCTAAAGCAAGCTCCCCGTGCCTGGTATGAAACTTTATCAAAATATTTGACAGAGCACAACTTTGTTATTGGCACGGTGGACAAGACCCTTTTTAAATTTACAAAGGGAGATCATACGTTGCTAGTTCAAATATATGTTGATGATATTATCTTCGGGAGTACTAACCCAAAACTGTGCGAAAGATTTTCTAAAATCATGCAGGAACAATTCGAGATGAGCATGATGGGAGAGTTATCATTTTTCTTAGGATTGCAAGTCAAGCAATCTAGTGAAGGAATTCTGATAAATCAGTCCAAGTACACCAAAGAGCTACTGAAGAAATATGGAATGAGTACCAGCTCAGCTGCTGCTACACCAATGAGCTCATCCGCCAAACTCGACTTGGACAATTCAGGAATACCAGTCGAAGTCACAATGTATCGTGGCATGATCGGATCTTTACTATACTTGACAGCCAGCCGACCCGATATTATGTTTGCAGTATGTATGTGCGCCCGGTTTCAAGCAAATCCCAAGCAGTCGCACTTCACTGCTGTCAAGAGGATCCTAAAATACTTAAAAGGAACCGAGAATGTTGGTCTATGGTATCCAAGAGACTCAACTTTTAATCTCATTGGATACTCAGATGCTGACTATGCTGGATGTAAAATTGACAGGAAAAGCACCAGTGGATATTGTCAATTTCTTGGTGATCGGTTAATATCATGGGGATGCAAGAAACAGACATCCATCGCAACCTCCACTGCAGAGGCAGAGTACCTTGCTGCTGGAAGCTGCTGTGCCCAACTGCTCTGGATTCAGCAACAACTCAGAGACTATGGAATTGAGTCCACAGAGGCTCCTATTTTCTGCGACAATACGTCTGCCATTGCCATTACATACAATCCAGTTCTTCATACTCGTACTAAACATATTGACATTCGTCATCATTTCATCAGAGATCATGTTATGAAGAAGGAAATACGGCTGGAGTACATTTCCACAGAACAACAGGCAGCAGACATCTTCACAAAACCCCTACCGGACGCTAAGTTTTCTTACTTTCGAAATATTCTTGGTTTAATTGAAATTACTTCTTGATTATTTTGATTGGGTAATGGATTCAGGGGGAATTTGTTAGTTTAATTGCATTTATTTAGGGGGAATTTCTGTTTTAATTTTATCATGGTTATTTAAGCTAAGCTGGTAATACAATGGTCAACTGCAGTGGGAGTATTCGTACCAGTAGGACTCTGCATCCAGTAGATGTTTTCCTACCAGTCGAACCTCACATACCAGTTGATGTTACCAAATAAGCTTTGACAAAAATAACCCTCGATACTAATTAACCTAATGAACGTCGGAATTCAAAATTACTTTTGTGTAAAATAAATTATTTCACTCCCGCCTAAATCCTGTCCTTTTATTTTTGGTTAAAATCTTTCTAATCGTTAGATGATTGCCACGTATACATGTGTCCGCTCATCTACAGTACGACGTTACATATATTTTTTTTCACCGCCTTTAGTTTTTCTCCTCTTCATCTTCTCCAAACATCTTACTGCTACAATCGTTTCTTTCAGAAAATTTCCTTTAACAGATTGCTGCTGCTTCTTCACCTAAATCATTCAAAATGACGAAGACTGTTCAACCAAGTTTTATCACAAATGCTGTTCACGTCGATTTTAACTCCATATACACTTCATCTGACGAGGAAACAAAGGATTTAATTCAAAAGCTGGATTCCTCAGGGCTATTAGTGATCCTAAGCCAGGCTCCCTCATTTTACCAGGATGAACTACAAGAATTCTTTGCCACAGCAACTGTTGTGGATGACACCGTTGTGGCATCCATCTCTGGGCAGTCAGTCACCATCACTCAACCAGAGTTTGCCACTCATCTGTGCCTACCCTCCACTGGACTCTCTGACTTTTCGACTATTCCGGCAGACCTGAGAGAAGAGATGCGGCTCACAGTGTCGGACTCTGACCATCGTATTCAACGACCTCCCTTCAGGAAGGTATTAATGAAGAGCCACTATCGACAACTGGCAGACATCATCTCAAAGGGGATCCTCTGTAAGGCAGGATCATTTGATATAATTACCCCTGAGAAGTTTGACGTCATGAGCGCCATATGCAAAGGGTTGGAGATCAACTGGTCAGCTGTACTATTTCAAATACTGACTAGTCTCGTCATATCTGGCAAAGGTCAATCCGGTTTTGCTCTCCCTCTAAGCAGTCTATTTGAGAGCAAACACATCAAGACAGGAGCTCTCTCTCATCTTCATCCAGGGAGACTCATCACTCACAAGTACCTTCAGCTTCATCGCCAACGAAGTGGCAGAGAAGGTGGAGCCACAAAGCGCCGTTTGACTCAAGTCATTAGTGACTCGGAACAGACTGTCTCTGAATCCGCTGAGTCTCCTCCTCCTCCTCCTCCTCCTAAGAAGCCAAGGACCAGAAAAATTGCTCCTCTAGTTGCCCGTCAGAGAGACACTGCCACATCTGACACTATCTCCTCTGCCGGACCTACAGGTGTTATTTCTGACAGAGAACCCAGCCCTGTCATCCCTTCAACTGGGGAACCCACTGCTGTATTAGCCATGGTGTCTGCTCCATTAATAGACACTCCTTCAGCTCAGGTGAGCTCTCAGCAGGCTCCAGGCTCCATCAGCTTCAGGACACCCAAGTCTACGTGTCCTTACTGTCATCCCAAGGCCACTCCAGCTGACAAAGGAAAATCTCTTATTGCTCCAGTGTCCACTCCTGTTGCATTCGAGATTCAAATGGTCATGGATGCCGTTAACGCCCAACTGGAATCCCAACTGGAGATTTTTGATCGTTGGGTAAAGGCTCGAGTACAGGTTCGCTTTGATGATATCGACCCAATTCTGGCTCAGGCAAAGCAAGATGAAAACAAAATCCTGACCTATCTTCAAATCCCCGAACCTGAGAAAAGTTTGAAGCTGCGTGATGTCTTTAGGATTATGAACTATGTGGGCGGACTCCAAGCTCTTGTTACATCCCGCGTTCAAATGTTTGATGGCCATTCAAGAACAGCGAATCATGATCGAGCAGTTCTAAACGCTCTAGGCCTCAAGCTGGAAATGGCTGAGCTTGCTCTTCATGATCTTCGCATATCCACTGGGATTCATACATGCTCCTCTTCTGAAATTATTGCAAGCCCTGATCAGCCAGATCTACAAATGGCTATTGCAAATTTAGAGGTTGTCCCTCCTACTGTGGAGCTTACTTCTACTGCTTTGGAGACCTCTCCTACTGGAGCAGACGCCACACCAACAACTTTGGAGGCAGCATCCTCTACTCCCAGCTCTCCACATGATCAACAGCCCCACCAAATGATTGTTGATCACACCAATGTCGATTCAGTTATTCAGAATGTGGTTCAGCTGGTCACCATCTCCTCTGCAAATAATGAACCAAGTGAATCCTCTCATTCCAATGATCATACTCAAGCGTCTGCTGCTGAGATTGATCAAGACAATGCTGAACTGGATGCTCAGCATGTGAAAGAAACTGGAACTATGGATATAGCTATCTCCGCTTCAACTGCGGCCCCTCATATTGACGCTACTACTTTGCCATCCACTGCAGTCGTCATTGCTCCTCCCAATGCGTTTGCCCCTGCTGCTGATATCCCGATGCTTGCCGGCGATCCGTCCATGGATCAGGAACTATCCGAGGGTTTCTTTGTCTTCACAAACCCTCTGGACGAGCCACCAAACATCGCTGCCCAGCTAGCTCATCTCTCCACCGCTATTACAGCACTGACCCATGATGTTCATAAGCTTAAGCAGGAAGAGAGGGCTGCAACACTTGTTTTAGGAACTCTTCAGCAGCAAACGGACTCTAAATTTCAGCAAGTCTACGCTGACCTAAGTAGTTTAACTACTACTGTCACTAGACTTCAAACCTTTGCTGAGAATGCGGTTGCAGAAGCAGTTTCTCATATTGGCCAGGCGCGTCTTCAGATCAATCAGAACAATGAATCTCTTCATACTGCCACCTCAATGGCTCTTGGAGAAAAGATTGACGACGCCAAAAAGATTTTGACTGATCAATTGGCCACCATGCAAGCAGCGTTTGCATCTCAAATTCAAGATATCTGCAACAGTCTGCCTGCTGCTCCTAAAATTATCCGCAGGCTGCCTGAACCCAGTCGAACTGCTCCCTCTTCTCAGAGAGCGTCAAGTTCAGCTGCTCATTCATCCCCTGCAACTGGAGCACTCCCTCAGTCCAGACCCACTGCTCAACAAAGATCTCGAAGTCCGCGCCAACCGCCTACCGAAAAACGCGACTATACCAAACATTGGTTAGGGCGCAAATAGTATCACTTTCTGACTCACTCTTACTTACTCCTATTTACTTACTGTGTTAAATTGACTGTCTCTCTGTATTCACTATTTAACATAAATGCATTCACATTTATTGCTACCTTGTTTTTCCTATAAATAGAGGTTCTTGTTTGATCACATAACACACATTCACTCATCATGCTTACTTTTAAGTTATTTCTCATTCCCTGGTTTTCTGTTAGATCCTTTCCTGCTTCATGGGTTTATTACTTATCTAAATCAACCCCTCATGGGTTGATTACTTATCTAACCCAGCTCTGATAAGCTTCAGCGCTTTGATCCTGTTCTGGTGCTCCTCATCAGTCAGGAACTACTAACATCAGATGCCTGGGTGCTGATGACAAAAAGGGGGAAGATAGAGATAGAGTATTCTCAACAGAGATAGAATATTTTTATTAGGTGATTCCATAAAAACTAAAGGAGCTGCCTGATGAATATTCATATGACTCTTCCTCTTCCCGACATTCTCTCTGAAACAAGGTGGATCGAGCTCTTCCTCTCCGCAACTAAGTGAATCGAAGCCCTCCGGTCCATGTTGTTTAATTAAAGAGATATTTGTCATGTATCATCTATTTTATGTAAAACTAGACTTGTCTTAGACTCTATTCAAAGTGTAAGAATTCATCTTATATAAAGATGAATCTCTCTCAATTGTCCAGTTTGATTACAACTTGTAATCTGCTTATATTTAATGAAAATTTCTTTTTCATGATGTCTTCAAGCTTTTTCAGGACTTTTACCTTATTTACTCTAGTAGGAAATCGATTACTGCTTAGTTTTGTCATCACCAAAAAGGGGGAAATTGTTGGGAAAACGATTTCTAAGTTTTGGTGATTACAAACACCTACTGGATATTAATGATCAACCGGATAAAGTCATCAACCGGATGAAGACATCAACTGGATAGAGACATCAACCGGATAAAGGCATCAACTGGATAGATACCAACCGGACAAGCTATCAACTGAATAAAGTCATCAACCGGATAAAGTCATCAACCGGATGAAGACATCAACTGGATAGAGACATCAACCGGATAAAGTCATCAACCGGATGAAGACATCAACTGGATAGAGCTATCAACTGGATAAAGACATCAACTGGATAGACACCAACCGGACAAGTTATCAACTGGTAAAGACATCAACCGGATGAAGACATCAACCGGGTGAAGATATAAACTGGATAACTATCAACTGCAAAGTCTCTCACTGAACAAGGACATCAACTGGTCTTAAGAGGATGAACGACCAGTTGAACAAAGAAACCAGCAGAAGTCTAAGCAACAAGACAAAGTAAGTACAACATTCTCTGACAAAGGTACAACAGAGCGGCGCACCCTGCTATATCTCCGCCACCATTACCGTCAGAGTGAAAAGAGCCGTTGTTTTCCAAAATAGGAAAGAAGACAACAGGTATTTGGAAAGCTAATCCATTCCATATACAAAAAGGCTACCGTTGGACAACAAAACCTATAAATACGTCCAAACAGAGAATGAAGAAGTGCTGAGCAACTTTCAAACTAAGAGAAATACTTCAAAGCAAGAAAGCTATACGACTGATATTTCAAACGTTCAGCAAAGAGCAGACAAACCGCAAAACTGAATCTGTGACAGATTATTTTCAATTGAAGTCTGCTGCTCAGAAACTCTCAAAGCTAGAAAGTTTTATTCTGTAGAGAGTGTTGTAAAATCACTTGTATCCAAAAGATAAGAAGAGTGTGATTGCTAGGAGTTTAGGCCAAGTGTGTTAGTGCCTAAGGAGGTTGTATACTGTAAAGTGTAAACCAAGTCTTCTAGTGAATCCTTCCTGCAAAGGAAGAAGGGGAGACGTAGAAGCGTTGTGCTTCGAACTTCCAGAAACAACTCTCGTGTTATTCGTTTACTGCTTTATTACTTCAGTTTTATTCCTCACAAGTTTTGTAGACGTCTTCCGCACTATAATAAGTGTCTACTGACTTGCCTGTTATTGAGAAGCAACTGTAACACTTAACAGTTTACAGTTAACCAGAAAAGAAATCGAAATTATATCTAGTGTTTATTCAACCCCCCCCCCCCTTCTAAACACTACCCCGATCCTAACAGCTAGTATGTGACATTATGTTGTATTTGGAACTGTTATGGCCAGGTTTATTAATCCTAAGATTGATTCGAGGATCACTTGGTAATTAGCTAACGGTTTGAGGTACGTTGAAATGAGTTTTATCATGACGTCTGGCAAAGACGTATAATGATGCTAATGTATGGCCTTATATGTCATTATTTGATTTATATGACTTATTTGTCACTATATGATTCTTATGTGACTATATGACATGATGAATGTTTTGGATTACATGATATGTGAAATTACATGATTTGTATATACTTTCACATGAGATTGCATGATATATTGAGTTGCATATGTCATTTGGTGCATAAATGATACATGGGCATATCATATTGATCTATCATTCCTTTGATATCCATGATTATGACTGAGTTGACTTACTCTGAGTGTCGGGTACGACGAGCATGGCGATGACATGCAGTATAGGTAGTAACTGTAGTCACGTGCAGGTGCGACCGGACCTAGACACGAGGGCTGGATGCAGTAACGTACATAGGATGAGTTTTCCTAGCGCAATGTACGTATATTGTCACCCTCTGCTCGAGCTTTGATGATTTGATGATACCTTCCTTTGGACTCCGATATTTGGTATCTTGAGATTCGATTCTTTGTACCCATTCATACATCGCATTCATACATGGTATGCATTGCATGATACTTTGTCATTCTTGACGTGATTCTATTTATTTCTCGTACTGGGTTCTGACCCCCGTAGTGGGGCCTGTCATGTCTTTGTTGTATGGGCATGACAGGTGGTACAGGTGGACATATTGCGGATGCTCGAGGTGAAGCATCGGTGAATACCGGAGCTTCTTGAGAGCGAGCTCAGGTTTATGTTTTATGTTTTGAGTCCCAGTAGTTGTTAGAATATTTTTAATTATGTTTTGAATTACCGGGGTATGCCCCGAGTATCTGTATTTTGAGTATTCTACTACTGGTTGATTTATACTTGATATGGATGTTATGCTCAACGTGTTAAATTGGAAACTGAAATTACGTATTTTCAGTATCACTATATATGTATCACCTAAAAGCGAAAAATTTTTTAGGGCCATTTGATAAGACCTTTGAAATAAATCTTTCGCTGTTTACGCAAATCAATTATTATGTGTTAATTAAACACCACATTAGGATCGGGCCCTCACATTATGGTATCATAGCATAGTCTGGGATATGCTCGAACTAGAATTAGGACACTGAGTATAGACACAAATGAATTGTTTGTGCATGTGTCTGTCTATCTGATTTATATGCTCTTGCCTGCTATGTTTACATGTTCGATAATGAAGTTTTATACATGTAATGGATTATTAAGCAGGGATAATTAGTGGTCATATCTCTGAATATTTTAATATGGGGAGTTGCATATAATGTAGGGAATTTGAATATGCTGAGTTGCATATAATGTAGGGAATTTGAATGCTGAGTTGCATATATTATGCTGAGTTGCATATAATTTTGAGAATTTTTATTTGTTAGCACTGATAGTTGCTGACCGGATGTTGATATAGAATAAGTAATGAGAACATCTCTGAGTTGAGATTTGTGTTTTGATGATTTGATGTACAGTTAGTGTTTGGACAGGTAGCAGCGATATAGACTTTAAGAGCCATCTATTGAACCTGTAGGCACTGTAAACTGTTACTTGAATTATATCATAGTGATAATTATTGAGACTTCTATTTATCACTTTGGGACTTAATCCTTGTGATTAGTGAGATGATACTAGAACTAGTTAAAACGCATTTTGTCGATTGACATCGGGAATTTAAGTCTGAAAGACCAAGGTTATATGTATGAGTTTACGTCAAAACCTGTGTACGCCAAGATGATAATTTAGAACTTGAGAATATTGAAACTAGCAATATTTCAACCGAAGAATGAAGTGTAGTTGTTGTGAGAAACAACGAGAATTGGTTTGAATGAGGACTTGGTTTAGGGGACTGTCGTAATTCAGTTCCAGTTTTTGTGTCCGAACTATGAATAAAAACTTCACTATGAACTCTTATAGATGAGACTATCTAGAGTAATGGTATTGATGACATGGAAAATGATAATTGATTATCGTGAACTTGAGAAATGGAAATATCTGTTTACTCTCAATAGTTATTCACTAGTGAAGAGATTAGATATTGACTAAGGAATTCGAACTGGATTAAAGATTAATGAAGTGACTATCATTGGGATAATCCATGTAGTCCTAGAAAAGTTTCAGAAGTATCACTCAAATTTATCCAGCTCTAGTAGTTCTAAAGGGACTATGAGATTGTAGAATACCAAATCTTTTGAGGTCATTGTGGATGTAAATATCTACTGATCCATTTGAAAGAATAAAATGAACTGTTATTGATTGTGGCCAATCAGAGCATGTCGGTTACGTGCTCAGGAACAGATGCAGCCATAACAACAAATACCCTGAGCTAGGGGTAGATATCATAGTTGTTATTCTTTTCGACTACTCAGTATCAGCAGCAGTTAATTATCTGTAGACCAGAGAGTATACATTGACAATGGGATTGAGATATCTCCAGGATATAGAACCATTTCGATTTCGGCAATGATAGAGATGCTATAGGAGTAGTGATCACAGATACATGTTGTGTATTCGATCACACTGCACGAGTTTGATTTGAGATAAAATCATTGGTTTCATATATTGCATCAAATGTGCGTTGATAATGATGATTGGGAAAATACACCAGCAGTGATAATTATTCTATACACACTTGTAATAGTGAACTGCAGATTACAATTTGTTGATAGTGTTGTGGATTTGAATTAAATGATGTTGTCGAAATATAGTTTTGATTGTATCAAGTGTATGGATACTCTGATAAATTTTGAGACATAGGAAGTTGATTTTATGGTGTAATGAATTTTCGACTGTTTTGTGACCCCAAAATGAAATATTGATAGCCACGAATAGTAAGCTAAGATACTGATAGTATCAGCTATGGAAATATTGTTGTTGCGGTATGTGGAAAATGAAGGATATTTGATAATAAACAGTTGATACTCCAGGAAGCGTCGAGGTTGACTGATATCTTAATGGTAAGGAACTTACCGAGATTTTCCTGAGGAAATAATAGAATCTCCACTAAAGAAGGAATTCGATTTTAACTTTTTGTTGATGTCAAAGAATAGATTAAATATCAAAAGCATTGTACGAACTGCCATCAACAGATTTGACAGATGCAGAAGATAATTGCAGAATCTCCTTGATACGAGTACATATGTTTGAGTATGTCACTTGAGGAAACAACAGCATTGTTCTTGAAGAAGAAAAATGATATTATGAAGATGTGTATCGACCAAGGACAGTTGAATCGGGCTACTGTCAAGAATAAATACTCACTGCCTAAGATCTATAAGTATTTGATCAGTTGTAAGGAACTTCGATGTATAAGAAGAATGATTTTAAATCTGGTTACCATCTGTTTAAGTCAGAAGAGAAAATGTTCTCTAGGCAATTGATCAAAGCAGATATAGGCATTTTGAATTTTTGGAAATGTCGTGTGGTCTGACAACTATACCCGTAGAGTTATGAATTTGATGAAGAAAATTTTCCGTAACTTTTGGGCGGAAGTGTAATCATATTCATCAGTGGTATACTAGTGTATACGAGATCCGAAAGGAACTACACAGAACACATGTGATTGATTTTTCAGACGCTTCGTGAAGCTCAAAGGGTGTACCAAGTTATTGAAATGTAAATCATGGTTGAATCAAGTGTTGTTTTGGGATAGGTGATATCATATCACCAGATACCTGTTGATTCCAGTAAAGTAAAGATAGTACTAATTTGGCCAAGACCAATCATTGTACTCAAGATGAAAAGTTTTATGAATTTTGACAGATACTACAGGCTTTTACGGAAGGATATTCTAGGATAGCCTGTCTTATGAACCAATTGACCAAGAAGAAATTTGAGTTTTATTTGGTCAGATGAATGTGAAAGCGGTTGTCATAATTAAAATGGAAGTGAACTACATCCCCAATGTTGATTTGGTTAACTGGTTCAGGGAGATATGTAGTTGTGCAAATACGTATGTCAAAGATTTGAAGATATGTTCTAATGTATCATGAAAAGATGATTGCATATTCTTGAGATATAAGCGATGACTGGATTTATTAAAGAATTTGACTTTGATTGTCAATATAAATCAAGGAAAATGAAACTAATAGCAGATGCACTGAACCTAAAAGTGCAAGGTGCAATGGTAGCATCGATGTTTGCTTTGCAGTTTGATAACATCTGATTTTGACGATCGGAAAGACTCGAAGGACAGACCCATACATATATTGAGTTAAGAAATTGGTTCTGTCTTATCAACCAAGTAAATTTAGTATGTCATTTAGTGGTGGTTGCGAATGAAAAATCAGTATATAGCATCGAATTTTACTGATTTGAAAGACGTATTACAGCAGAAAGCACACTATAGAGAACATAGTGTTATTCTGGGAATGATGAGATGTATCATTCTCGAGATCTTATTTATAATGAGATGGTATAAAGAAAGAAATTTTTGAATTTTGTGGCAAATTGTTTGACATGCCAGCAGGTCAAGATAAAAATACGAGACCTAATGGGATAGTACAAGATTTGTAAGTACCACAATGAAATTGGGAAATTTCTAGTTTTGAGTTTTATAGCTAAAATATTTACAAACAGAGATTGTGAAACAAGTTGAATCGGAATTGATTGACTATTCAATACAAGATATTGATTTCATATGATAGTCTATATGTCTATGAGAAGACGACATGTGTAAGATATGGATAATGTGGTTTAGTTACAGTGGTTTCTGTAATAAATGTATCTGATTGAGATCCGATGATAATATCAGAATTCGAAACTATTTTCGGAATGTAATGGATACTAAGTTAGCAATGAGTATTGCTTAGCATACCTATCCAGATGGATCAACTGAGAAAATATCCAGACTTTGGAAGTTATGTCTCGATTAATAGTGGTGATTTAGTGGGAATTGACAGAAATCATCATTCACCAGTAGAATTTTCCTATAATTTAAGTTTCAGAAAACTTTTGGGATGGCATCGGTTCAGGTTTTGCAGAGCCAAAATTACCGATCGCTGATGTGATGATAGAAAATTGATAAGAAATTTAGGCATACTTAAGATTGTTGAGAAAAAAATGCGAGGAACGATAAAATTTCTGCGGAAACGATTAAAATTTGGCTTGAGGTGAGCAGATTAGCTATGCCAAAGAGAAATATATCGTTAGACTTCGAGTTGAGAATCAGATAAATATGGAAATATTACATTTGCGATGATCAATATGATTCGTTAAGTGAGGTTTGATGTTGCCTCGATATTTTGAACTTTGTGGAATCATATAGAACTTTGATTAAGTGGTAGATCGTTGAGACGACCACAGCAGTTGTCATTGATACATGATGATCCTTAAGTATCTATGAATGAGATTGAGACATCTCATATGTTTTGATTTATTGAGTTATACTTGGTTTTGCGATTTCGAGGACGAAATCTTTTTAAGAGGGGAAGAAGTGTAAGGCCCCGATACTAATTAATCCGGATTAACGATGATTAAGCAAACCCGGATAATTAAAAGTGCAAACTTTAAATTAAGGTGTCCCGACTACGATGAGTCAACCAACTAGTGGAACATGTTTTAGTGCATGAGCATGTGCATGATCACATGGCACTTGGAGAACACATGCCACTAATTAATTTTACTCATGTTTAATACATGATTTTGGACCAATAATCTTACAAGATAATGATGTATTGACACATGAATTCCACAATACATCAAATAAAATAAAAATCACACTTGTGAGCATTGGAAGCCACGCCCCATGTCTTCATTTCAGCTTTGGATTATTTTCATAATTCAACATCTTTTCTCCCTCTTCAATCCCCAAAAACCACTCCACCTTCTCTCCTCCTTCTCTGTTATTTTCGAAATTCCAGCCTCTTTTTCCTACCAAATTCTTGTGAAATCTTGAATGCATGTTACATGCAATTGATGATTTAGAAACCCCAAGGCAAGGGTGTTAGTAAGATGCAAGAATTTTCAATTTTGGAGCAAGTTTGGAGGAGTTCAAGCTAGGAAGGAGCCATGGTGAAAATGTTTTGGGTCTACAAGGGTATGGACTTGTCCTTATTTAATTTTAGTTGAATTTTGTTAATTTGGAGTCGAAAATTTAAGAAGAAGCATGAATGTGTTGATGTCTTTTTGGTAAACCAGAATCTGCAGAAATGTTGTTGCATGCAGTAGGTAGCTCCGAAATTTCGATTTACCTAACTTCTGATTCTGACTTTGAGCCTCAAACAACAGTTGTAGATATATGTGTTTTCGTACTGTGGTTAACATTTGAGACGATTTGGACTTAAAATGAATGAGTTATGATGTTTTTACCACAAGGTGCACAATCTGGAACATGCATGTAGGCGGGTTGCACATGCAGTGTGTTCTTGGTAAATTTGGGCAAACTGTGCTACGATTTTGACCTTGGTGTCTGAATAAAAGTTGTAAAACTTTGAGTTATCGTGCATTAGAAACTGGCCTCACATGATTTGGAGTTTATTTGTGCAAGATATGCACTTTTCCCTAGACCTGCTCACTCTGTCAAAACAGAGTGTATAAGTATTTTTAAAAACTGCCATACTTTGCTTTGCATGTGCCTCTAGATGAGCGAACTAGCTTCTGGACTTCAAATATGAACTGTAGTACTTTTAGTTTTCGTGATTTTCCAACTAGCCTCATGTCATTTGGACGTCATATGAATTTATTATGAATTTTATACAAAACTGGGTCAGGCTGGAATTTGGTAAATTGTCCTGTTTTTCCAGCAGATTGTTCTTGACCATTTTACCTAGGCTAAATGAACGAATTTGAAGATGAGTTGAACTGATGAAATGGTCATTTTTGAGTTAGATTTGAAAATAAATTGGACCCATGTGATTTTATTAAGTATCGGACAAGTTATGAGCCGATCTATACGGTTGCGCAGGCTGAAATTTAGAGAATTGGTTTTGGGTCTAAGTTTGAGTTTTATTTTGATATGTTTAAGGCTAGTATGTGACATTATGTTGTATTTGGAACTGTTATGGCCAGGTTTATTAATCCTAAGATTGAGTCGAGGATCACTTGGTAATTAGCTAACGGTTTGAGGTACGTTGAAATGAGTTTTATCATGACGTCTGGCAAAGACGTGTAATTATGCTAATGTATGGCCTTATATGTCATTATTTGATTTATATGACTTATTTGTCACTATATGATTCTTATGTGACTATATGACATGATGAATGTTTTGAATTACATGATATGTGAAATTACATGATTTGTATATACTTTCACATGAGATTGCATGATATATTGAGTTGCATATATCATTTGATGCATAAATGATACATGGGCATATCATATTGATCTATCATTCCTTTGATATCCATGATTATGACTGAGTTGACTTACTCTGAGTGTCGGGTACGACGAGCATGGCGATGACAGGCAGTATAGGTAGTAACTGTAGTCACGTGCAGGTGCGACCGGACCTAGACACGAGGGCTGGATGCAGTAACGTACATAGGATGATTTTTCCTAGCGCAATGTACGTATACTGTCACCCTCTGCTCGAGCTTTGATGATTTGATGATACCTTCCTTTGGACTCCGATATTTGGTATCTTGAGATTCGATTCTTTGTACCCATTCATACATCGCATTCATACATGGTATGCATTGCATGATACTTTGTCATTCTTGACGTGATTCTATTTATTTCTCGTACTGGGTTCTGACCCCCGTAGTGGGGCCTGTCATGTCTTTGTTGTATGGGCATGACAGGTGGTACATGTGGACATATTGCGGATGCTCGAGGTGAAGCATCGGTGAATACCGGAGCTCCTTGAGAGCGAGCTCAGGTTTATGTTTTATGTTTTGAGTCCCAGTAGTTGTTAGAATATTTTTAATTATGTTTTGAATTACCGGGGTATGCCCCGAGTATCTGTATTTTGAGTATTCTACTACTGGTTGATTTATACTTGATATGGATGTTATGCTCAACGTGTTAAATTGGAAACTGAAATTACGTATTTTCAGTATCACTATATATGTATCACCTAAAAGCGAAAAAATTTTAGGGCCATTTGATAAGACCTTTGAAATAAATCTTCCGCTGTTTACGCAAATTAATTATTATGTGTTAATTAAACACCACATTAGGATCGGGCCCTCACAAATTATGTTCATGTGATTGATTATTGTAATAATTGATCTTGTATGAGAATGTAATTAGCATTGTGGTGAAGTGCTTTTAAAAATACCATGTTGAGATATTTTATTCATCATGCTAATTGTTGGGGTACAAGTTAATTAAAGGACTTTAAACCCTTACCCCACCACATTTCATTTCACTTTATCTTTTAACACTCCATATCCCCAAATCATCTCCCAAAACCCTCTCTTTTCCCCCCAAACCCGTTTTTGCCTTCAAGGTGGACAAGAAGTTCTTGTAAAAGCTCCACTCTTGTGATTCTTGGTAAGATTTAAGACCTAGGATGTATTTATATCACTCCTTGTTGATCTTGTAGTGTTTGATTTGAGTTTGGAATGGTTTTGAAGGGTTTTGAAATGGGTTTGTTGGGGTTGGTATGATGTTTGAAAGGATGTTTGATTTTTGGTGGTTTAATAATGTTTGAGTAAGGTTTTGAGTGTTTTTATGTTATTGAGGTTGGTGAAGTTTTGATGTATAAAAAAATGGTGGATTTTCGAAGTGCAGAGGCTGGCGATCGATCGCCCGTTTTTGGCGATCGATCGCGAGCCAACAGTAGGCTCCAGAAGCCTTTGGCGATCGATCGCCACTTTTGGGCGATCGATCGGTGATGATGGCGATCGATCGCGCCAAGTACGGCGATCGATCGCCGAAGACGAAATTTTTCACCCTCTTCCAGTATGATCTCGCGATCGATCGGGCCTGGGCGGCAATCGATCGCGAGTTGTAAAAATATGTTTTTTTGATTATTTTGTGGGATTTTTGAATATTGGACCATAATTGGCTCCTAATATTGATTTGTATGGTTGTGTAGAACCATCCCAGGTACCCACGACTTCGAAGAGATAAAGTGCTGCAACTTCACCATATTTTGAAAAGGTACGTAAGAAACGTACGGGCATCAAATGGTAACATATTCCTAAACTATCACTATGCATTGATTGCATAAGTATTTATGATGATGATTATGATGAATAAGTTTATAATGATGATGTTGTGATAAATGAAGATGATATGATGTTACGATGACAATTATGATAAGATGATGATGTTAAGAGATGATGATGCTTACAAGATGATAATGTATGTTTAACTATGCTATTTAGAATGGTTGAATGTCCGATGGCTATTATGGGCAAGCGAGGAAGGTACTTGCCGCTCACATAACTAAGCGAGGGGTACATCCGCTATCAAGGCGTAGCGAGGGGTATCATCCGCTAAGCGAGGGGGTACATCCACTATCAAGGCGTAGCGAGGGGTATCATCCGCTGAACAAAGAGATACATCCGCTATCAAGGCGTAGCGATGGGTATCATATGATGTGTTATGTCGAGCGAGGGGGCCAATTGTGCCGCTGTCATAATAGAACCCGGACAGTCCCATTTCTAATTAATATAGTTTGTTGTGAGCATATATGTGAAGTATGATTTTAATCATTTATGTCAAGAACTAATGATCATATGCATAACTATGAAACAGGGACAACCAAAGAGGGATAATACGATTAACCAGGAAGTATATGTTATCAATTATTTCTATGCATTTATTTATATGCCATTCACGTATGATGCTAAGTAACGATGTACATGCTCATTATGGGTTGTTCCTGTAGGTACACTTTTGGACCAAGACGGTGATATCCCCGAAATGATTAATTGCAACTTGGTGCATTAATTGTGTTTATATGATTAATTATGATGGTAATTAATTATGTGTTGGAATTATTATGTGGAAATGTTTAGTCACATGGTAGATGTGATCGGGTTGCATTTCAGGGTGCATGTGATGCATGTTAGATATCTGGGGTGTTTTAATGACTTCATGTGTGGGTAGTCATTTTTGAGGAAACATGCATTTAATTGTAATTGTGGAGCATAGTGGTGTTATGCTTTTAAATATCATGTTGGGGTGTTTTATACACCGTGGTATTGTGGGATGCACCCTATTTTAATTAAACCCAATCCCCTTTTATACCCTTATAACCCCCCCACCTTTACCAAATCACTCTTACTTTACCAAAATCAATTCCCACAAACCCTCCCCCTTCATTTTCGTTCTTGAGCTTTGGGGTGAAGAGAAGTCCTTGCAAAATCTTGTTTTGTGGAGTTTATTGGGTGATTTGAGATCCCCAAGAGGTATGGACACCTCATGGTTGTTTTTGTAAGGTTTTGTTTAAGTTTGGTATGATTTTGAAGTTTGAAATGGGTTTGTGTTGGGTTGTTGTGGGTTTGGTTATATGTTGGATTTATACTTATTTTGAAGTATATTTTGGTGGTTTATGTTGCATTTGATGTTGTTGGTTTGTTGGGTTAAGTATTGGTATGGATTGGAAGGTTTTTGGGAGCAAAAATGGTGAAAATCGCATGTCTGTGCGAGGCGATCGATCGCCTGAAAAGAGGCGACCGATCGCCAAGGGACAGTAGCATTTTTGCGGGTTAGGCGATCGATCGCCTAAAATGAGGCGACCGATCGCCGAGAGGCAGTAGCCAAATCGAAGGATAGGCGATCGATCGCCATGTTTGGCGCGATCGATCGCCGCAGTGGAAATTTTGAGGCGACCGATCGCCTGAGGGAAGCGATCGATCGCCGCCTGTGGAATCTTGGAAAATGGTTTCTTTTGTCAAATTTTTGGTATTTGGCTATTATTTGGCTTCTAATATGGGGTTGTGTGATTGTGTAGAACCATCCCAGGTAGCAACGCAACCAAGGAACTGAAGCCATATCAAATCCACTTTTGGAAAGGTACGTAGTGGACGTACGGGCACCCCAACGGTACATGTATCTTATATACTCATTGTTTATGCATTGTGGATGCGAGTATATATGTGGTATTGCATTGTGGATGCAAATACATGTTATGCATGATGTTTATAGATGCATATGATGATTATCGGTGCACATCCCATGAGTCGTGGTCATCCCTTGATGATTTTAATGCTTGCCGCTATTTGTTTGGTTCCGCTAAATGTGAAGCGAGGGGTGGGAGCGCCGCATGTCACATTTGAGCGTGGTTATCATATAGGGCGAGGAAAGGGTATTTGCCGCTCAATGTGAGGCGAGGGGTGGGAGTCCCGCATGTCCATTGAAGCGAGGTTATCCTATGACGCCTATATGTAAATAAGCGAGGGGCATTAAAATACATTGTGATGGACAGACTAGGGATTGGTGATCAGTATTTGGTATTGATGAGCTGGTATATGTCATGACATGTTTAGACCATTAAAAATAATCTATTGATTATACTCATGAGTTATGGTACAGGGACAACCAAACGGGAAGCGTTTGAAATGCATGGGGAAAACAGGAAGTGTTTTATTATGATTATGCATTTACGCTTTATCTTCATATTGTGTTGAATATGAATGATTATTATTGCTCATGTTTGGGGGTTGTCCTTGTAGGTACCTTTTTGGCATGATAGAAGGGCTAGACGGGTTGAGATGGTGAGCTTGTTGAGGATGCTTTTGGGACTTGAAGGACAGGATTATTTTGGATAGTATCTACTCTAGGAGTAGTATAAAACTATAGTTGAACACATTCATTGATTGGAATGTAATTAATCCATTTGGTAGTCCTTATTTTTTGGCATGTAATGCTTAAGCTCATAGACTCAACACGTTCTTTTACACTCTGATCTTTTATATTAGCTCTATTATGCCTTGATTCCGCACTTAAGGATTAGGGTCCTTAAATTAGTGGTATCAGAGCAGTGGTTAGAGAACCCGGGAACGAGTGAAGGGTAGCCTTAGCATGATTGGCTAGGTGCTTACATTTGAAGCATGTTTATGCATGTGGTGCATATTAATGTATATCCTGTTATACTAACGTGCTTATTCTCATTCCTGTTATCTAACGGCATAACATATATATTGCTTTGGAATTGTTGTTAACATTTGTGTTACAGCATGGCTGCTAATGAGGAGGTTGGAGATGTTGGTAGTGTGAACGCAAGCGTTGGACAAGTGAACCCTCTACCTCCACCGGCCGTAGGCATGGAACCCGTAGCTCAGTTATTACTACCGGGTGAGATCAGTTTGACGCAATTTCTGTCTTACCCTCCGCCCCGATTTGAGGGGACAGAGTCCGGAGAAGAGGCTGAAGAGTGGCTGGAAAGACTTGAACAGATCTTTGTATCGGTTCCTTGTGCTGTTACAGCTTGGCTGAGGCTGGCGGAGTTTCAGTTAGCAAAGAAACCTCTAATGTGGTGGAGGAGCACGGTGATGGAGCTAAGAGCACTAGGTGCTGTGATTGATTGGACACTCTTCAGGACTAGGTTTCTGAACCGGTACTTCTCCGCAGCGGCGAGGCAGACGAAGGAGGATGAATTTACAAGTTTGAAACAGGGGAACATGAAGGTGTCAGACTATGCCACGCTGTACTATTCGTTGCTGAGGTATGTTCCCCACATTGCCACCAATGGGCACGCAAAGATGAGGAACTTTATGAAGGGGTTGCGACCGGAGCTCTATGACCGGGTTATTACTAATAACCCAACTTCTTTTGATGATGCTCTCACAAGGGCGGAGCTTGCCAAGCTTGGAGTGGGAGCTTATCCTAGTGCTATGCCACCACCAGTACCGCAGCAGAGGCAGACTAGTGACAGCTTGAGGCCTCGGGGAGAGCCATTTAAACCCCGTGGTGCCTCTTCATCTTCACGGTTTGGTGGAAAGAAGTACTTTGGTCAGAAACAGGATGGCAAGAAGGGCAATTGGTCCGCCAACCGAGGATCCACGCAAGGAAATAGGCCGGGAGAGCCTAGATGCGACAATTGTGGAGGGCCACATTCTTCAAACAAGTGTCCTGCCTGTTATATCTGTGGCAAGATGGGACACATCGCTCGGTATTGCCCCACCCGGGGAGGACAGTCAGAGTTTCAGGGCAACAGGCCGAGGTTTGATGATAGGACTGTGCAGCAGAGGCAGCTGTTTGGGCCTCGACCATCGGGAGGTCAGTCAGTGGGACCACCCCAGGGGCAGGTGTATGCACTGACCAGGGAGTAGACACAGGCAGCCCCAGAGGAGGTGATTGCCGGTACGTGTCATTTATTTACGTACCCTGCTTTTATTTTGATCGATACAGGTGCCTCCCACTCTTTTGTATCGGTGGGTTTTGTGGAAAGACACCATATGCGCACGTCTTCTTTACCCACGCCTCTTTTGGTCTCGACACCCACTGGAAGAAATGTCGTTGCTGATCAGTTTATGGCAGACTGCCTCATTTATTTTGAGGGCAACGAATTGAGGTCAGACTTGATTGTGTTGGGCATGTCAGACTTTGACTGCATCTTGGGTATTGATGTTCTGAACAGATATCAGGCAGTGGTAGATTGCCGGCAGAGGACAGTGAAGTTCAGACCTGAGTTGGGCAGTCAGTGGACTTTCTATGGCAACGGTTCTCGTGCGAAGATTCCGTTGATTTCAGCGATCAAGATGACTCAGTTGTTGGAACGTGGCCACACGGGCTATCTCATTTATGCCGTGGACACGTCTGGAAAGAGTAACGAATTGAGAGTTGAGGATGTGCCAGTGGTAGCAGAGTTTGCTGATGTATTCCCAGAAGAGATCCCAGGATTCCCACCGGCTAGGGAAGTTGAGTTTGGGATCGAGCTGTTGCCAGGGACATCCGCTATCTCTCGTGCACCTTATAGGATGGCACCGGCTGAGTTGAGAGAGTTGAAAGAACAGTTGCAGGATCTCCTGGACAAGGGATATATACGCCCGAGCGTGTCGCCATGGGGCGCACCAGTTCTCTTTGTGAAGAAGAAGGATGGCTCGATGCGGTTGTGTATCGATTACCGGCAACTGAATAAGGCTACAGTGAAGAACAAGTATCCTGGATCGACGATCTGTTTGATCAGTTGCAAGGTACCAGGGTGTATAGCAAGATTGATTTGAGATCCGGGTATCATCAGATTCGAGTCAGAGAGGAAGATGTGCAGAAGACAGCATTCCGGACCCGATATGGACATTATGAGTTCCTAGTGATGCCGTTCGGCGTGACGAATGCTCCAGCAGTCTTTATGAGTCTGATGAACAGAGTGTTTCAGCCGTATCTTGATCAGTTCGTCATTGTGTTTATTGACGACATTCTCATCTACTCCCGGAGTGAGGAAGAGCATGTAAAACACTTGAGGACAGTGCTCCAGATTCTCAGAGAGTACCAGTTGTATGCCAAGCTCAGTAAGTGTGAGTTTTGGTTGAGCAGCGTAGTATTTCTGGGGCATGTCATATCGAGCAGTGGGATATCTGTAGATCCCGAGAAGATTGAGGCTGTGATGGAGTGGGCTGCCCCCACTTCTGTGCCTGAGATCCGGAGTTTTCTGGGTTTGGCCGGTTATTATCGACGCTTTGTCGAGGGCTTTTCAAAGATTGCCAAGCCGTTGACACAGTTGACCCAGAAAGGAGTACCTTTCTTTTGGTCAGAAGCTTGTGAGGGAGCTTCCAAGAGTTAAAGCACCGGTTGACGACGGCGCCAGTGTTAGTGATCCCTACGGAGAACTCCAGATTTGTTTTGTATACTGATGCATCACTCCAGGGCCTTGGGTGTGTTCTGATGCAAGATAAGCATGTGGTAGCTTATGCATCGAGGCAGTTGAAGCCGCATGAGACCAGATATCCAGTTCATGACTTGGAATTGGCGGCTATCATCTTCGCCCTGAAGATTTGGAGGCATTATTTGTATGGTACGTCGTTTACCATATACACGGATCACAAAAGCCTCAAGTTTTTATTCACTCAGGCAGAGCTGAACATGAGGCAGAGGAGGTGGATGGACCTACTCAAGGACTATGATTGCGAGATAGAGTACCATCCCGGGAAAGCCAATTTGACAGCAGACGCTTTGAGCCGGAAAGTGAGGAGTTCTGCTGAGGACGTCATCCATTTGTCAGCCATGATGACCTCCTATTGCCATCTGGGCTATGATTTTGACATTGATGCATCACCTGTGTATGTATCGACCTTGTTAGCTGAGCCAGATATCTATGAGAACATCAGGAGAGCTCAGAGGTCAGACGATGAGGTTCAGGTGGTTATCTTTAGTACATCTTGGTCAGCCAACGAAATTCAGAGTGGCCGATGACGGGTCTTTGAGATTGGGTGACCGTTGGGTGGTTCCGAGTACGCCGGAGTTGCGTAAGGGGATCTTGGAGCGAGCTCATAGTAGCAGACTTAGCATCCACCCAGGCGGGAAGAAGATGTATAAAGATCTGCGTGGCCAGTTTTGGTGGAAAAGGATGAAGAGTGACGTCGCCGCTTTTGTAAAGAGGTGTTTGATCTGCCAGCAGGTTAAGGCAGAGAGACAGAGACCTGGCGGCGAATTGAGAAGCTTGGAGATACCGAAGTGGAAGTGGGAACACATTTCCATGGACTTCGTGACTCATTTGCCGAGGAGTGCTTCAGGCTTTGATGCTATTTGGGTGATTGTGGATCGATTGACTAAGGTAGCTCATTTTATCCCCTATAGCATGACTTTCACCTTTTTGAGGATGGCGCAGTTGTATATTAGAGATGTGGTGAGATTGCATGGGATCCCCGTTCCCATAGTGTCAGATCGAGACCCGCGATTCACATCTCATTTCTGGGAAGGCCTTCAGTCAGCCTTGGGAACTGAAGTCAGATTGAGCACTGCTTATCATCCTCAGACGGATGGCCAGACCGAGCGCACTATTCAGACGCTCGAGGACATGCTGAGAGCTTGTGTTTTGGAGTTCGATGCCTCTTGGCAGGATTCAGTGCCTTTGGTAGAGTTTTCTTATAACAATAGCTACCAGGCGAGTATTCAGATGGCTCCTTTTGAAGCTCTCTATGGCAGACGGTGTAGATCACCCTTATGTTGGGATGATTTGGACCGCAAATCGGTCGGAGGACCGGAGTTGATCCGAGAGATGGAAGAAAAGATAAAGACGATAAGGCAGAAAATGAAAGCGGCCCAGGACAGACAGGCAGCTTATGCAACTAAACGGCGGAGACCGTTGGAATTTCAGTTGGGAGATAAGGTCTTTTTGAAGATCTCGCCTTTCAGAGGCGTTGTACGATTTGGGATGCGCGGGAAACTGTCTCCGAGGTATGTTGGACCGTACGAGATTTTGCAGCGCATTGGCACCTTAGCTTACCGACTAGCTCTGCCGCCTTCTTTATCTGACATACATGATGTGTTTAGTGTATCGATGCTGCGGAAGTATGAGCCGGATCCGTCGCATGTTTTACAGCCTTCCGAAGTTCAGTTAGAGTCCGATGTGTCTTATGTGGAACGGCCTGTCAGAATTCTGGATGGAGCAGACCGTAGACTTCGGAACAAAGTGATACCTATGATCAAGGTTCAGTGGGATCGCAGGGGTGTCAAGGAGGCTACGTGGGAGACGGAGCGGCATATGGTGCAGCACTACCCGGAACTATTCTCTGGTATGTGTTTATGTTTAGTTTCCTTTTGGGGTAACTGCATGTGATTTCGAGGACGAAATCTTATAAGTAGGGGAGTATTGTGATATCCCCGAAATGATTAATTGCAACTTGGTGCATTAATTGTGTTTATATGATTAATTATGATGGTAATTAATTATGTGTTGGAATTATTATGTGGAAATTTTTAGTCACATGGTAGATGTGATCGGGTTGCATTTCAGGGTGCATGTGATGCATGTTAGATATCTGGGGTGTTTTAATGACTTCATGTGTGGGTAGTCATTTTTGAGGAAACATGCATTTAATTGTAATTGTGGAGCATAGTGGTGTTATGCTTTCAAATATCATGTTGGGGTGTTTTATACACCGTGGTATTGTGGGAGCACCCTATTTTAATTAAACTCAATCCCCTTTTATACCCTTATAACCCCCCACCTTTACCAAATCACTCTTACTTTACCAAAATCAATTCCCACAAACCCTCCCCCTTCATTTTCGTTCTTGAGCTTTGGGGTGAAGAGAAGTCCTTGCAAAATCTTGTTTTGTGGAGTTTATTGGGTGATTTGAGATCCCCAAGAGGTATGGACACCTCATGGTTGTTTTTGTAAGGTTTTGTTTAAGTTTGGTATGATTTTGAAGGGTTTTGAAATGGGTTTGTGTTGGGTTGTTGTGGGTTTGGTTATATGTTGGATTTATACTTATTTTGAAGTATATTTTGGTGGTTTATGTTGCATTTGATGTTGTTGGTTTGTTGGGTTAAGTGTTGGTATGGATTGGAAGGTTTTTGGGAGCAAAAATGGTGAAAATCGCATGTCTGTGCGAGGCGATCGATCGCCTGAAAAGAGGCGACCGATCGCCAAGGGACAGTAGCATTTTTGCGGGTTAGGCGATCGATCGCCTAAAATGAGGCGACCGATCGCCGAGAGGCAGTAGCCAAATCGAAGGATATGCGATCGATCGCCATGTTTGGCGCGATCGATCGCCGCAGTGGAAATTTTGAGGCGACCGATCGCCTGAGGGAAGCGATCGATCGCCGCCTGTGGAATCTTGGAAAATGGTTTCTTTTGTCAAATTTTTGGTATTTGGCTATTATTTGGCTTCTAATATGGGGTTGTGTGATTGTGTAGAACCATCCCAGGTAGCAACGCAACCAAGGAACTGAAGCCATATCAAATCCACTTTTGGAAAGGTACGTAGTGGACGTACGGGCACCCCAACGGTACATGTATCTTATATACTCATTGTTTATGCATTGTGGATGCGAGTATATATGTGGTATTGCATTGTGGATGCAAATACATGTTATGCATGATGTTTATAGATGCATATGATGATTATCGGTGCACATCCCATGAGTCGTGGTCATCCCTTGATGATTTTAATGCTTGCCGCTATTTGTTTGGTTCCGCTAAATGTGAAGCGAGGGGTGGGAGCGCCGCATGTCACATTTGAGCGTGGTTATCATATAGGGCGAGGAAAGGGTATTTGCCGCTCAATGTGAGGCGAGGGGTGGGAGTCCCGCATGTCCATTGAAGCGAGGTTATCCTATGCCGCCTATATGTAAATAAGCGAGGGGCATTAAAATACATTGTGATGGACAGACTATGGATTGGTGATCAGTATTTGGTATTGATGAGCTGGTATATGTCATGACATGTTTAGACCATTAAAAATAATCTATTGATTATACTCATGAGTTATGGTACAGGGACAACCAAACGGGAAGCGTTTGAAATGCATGGGGAAAACAGGAAGTGTTTTATTATGATTATGCATTTACGCTTTATCTTCATATTGTGTTGAATATGAATGATTATTATTGCTCATGTTTGGGGGTTGTCCTTGTAGGTACCTTTTTGGCATGATAGAAGGGCTAGACGGGTTGAGATGGTGAGCTTGTTGAGGATGCTTTTGGGACTTGAAGGACAGGATTATTTTGGATAGTATCTACTCTAGGAGTAGTATAAAACTATAGTTGAACACATTCATTGATTGGAATGTAATTAATCCATTTGGTAGTCCTTATTTTTTGGCATGTAATGCTTAAGCTCATAGACTCAACACGTTCTTTTACACTCTGATCTTTTATATTAGCTCTATTATGCCTTGATTCCGCACTTAAGGATTAGGGTCCTTACAAAGACTAAGGGTCGGGTTGAGACAGTGAGCTAAATGAGCATAAAAGAAGATAGATTACAGGATTTCTTTTTGGATAGTTTCTACTCTAGGAGTAGTATAATTCTATCGATACACTTCATTTTGAGGATGTAATTAATTTAACTTTTGAAAATTTATTCTTGGCATGTAATCTGATTAGCTCAAACTGCAACCGGAACCCTAAGATGTCATTAATGCGTGTTTAGTCCATAATTTGTGTATTAAGATGATGTTAAGGTAGGAAGACCCTACATTAGTGGTATCAGAGCAGTGGTTAGAGAACCCGGGAACGAGTGAAGGGTAGCCTTAGCAATAGGTTGGCTAGGTGCTTACTTTTAACATGTTATGTTATATATGAAGTATATGGCTGTTATGATAACATGTTATGGCTTTCTAACGATGTATATATGAACTGCTTTTGGGTCTTGTTGTTAACCCTTGTGTTGCAGTATGGTAGCAAATATCGACATTGGCGACGCGGTAAGTGTTAATGCTAGTGCGGGGCGCACGAATCCCCTACCCCCGCCAGCCCTAGGCGAAGAGCCATCCGAGCAACAGTTATTGCCGGGAGAGTTGAGTTTGACTCAATTCCTAGCGTATCGGCCCCCGACATTTGAAGGGACTGAAACAGGGGAGCGAGCCGAGGAATGGCTAGAAAGAATAGAACAAATATTTGTGGCAGCCCCGTGTGCAAAGACGGCCTGGATAAGGCTAGCAGAGTTCCAATTAGCCAAGAAGGCACTGATGTGGTGGAAGACCACCGTGATTGAACAGGAGGCACAGGGTCAAGAAGTAAACTGGAAACTGTTTAGAACTAGATTTCTGGCCCGATACTTTTCAGCGGCTGCACGTCAGGCTAAAGAGGATGAGTTTACTAAATTGAAGCAAGGTACCATGCCGGTGTCAGATTATGCCCTCCACTACTGTTCTCTACTCAGATATGTACCTCATATCGCCGCCGACACTCAAGCAAAAATGAGGAACTTTATGAAGGGCTTGAGGCCGGAACTTTATGATAGGGTGATTACATATGGCCCTACTTGCTTTGACGATGCACTTACACGGGCTGAGTTAGCCGAACTGGGGGTTGGTGCATACCCTGATGCTGTACCACCTCCAGCACCCCCTCAGAAATCTACTTCCGACGATTTGAAGCCAAGGGGTGATCCGTTTAAGCCTGGGGGGAACACTTCAGCGTCTAGATTCAGTGGTAGGAGGCCCGAGAACCGATGGAAAGGAAACCGCAGGAATGACGCCCCACCAAGAAGAGGACAGTCTCGGGGAGGCAGTGTTGGGGAGGTCCAATGCTCTCTTTGTGGGCAACCACATCTGACAAAGAATTGTGTAGGATGTTATGTTTGTGGCGACAGAGGCCACTTTGCTCGATAGTGTCCCAACAGGGGAAGGCAGCAGAACTCTACGGGGAGGTCTACGGACAGAGCAGCACAGCACAGACCCCCATATATACCGAGGCAGTATGGAAGTCAGCCTACGGGGCCACCTCAGGGGCAGGTGTATGCATTGACGAGGGAGCAGGCTACAGCGGCTCCGGAGGAGGTTATAGCGGGTACGTGTCTTTTATTTACGCACCCTGCTTTTATATTGATCGACACAGGTGCGTCACACTCTTTTGTGTCGACGAGTTTTGTGGAAAGACACCACATATGTACTTCTCCGTCGCCCACGCCTCTTGTAGTCTCGACACCCGCTGGAAGAAGTCTGATTGCTGATCGGATTGTCTATGATGGCCTCATTTATTTTGAGGATAACGAGTTAAGGTCGGATTTGATCGTTCTTGGAATGTCAGACTTTGACTGTATTATGGGTATTGATGTTCTGAATAGGTACCAGACAGTTTTGAACTGCAGGCAGAGGACTGTCCGATTCAGATCTGATATGGGAGTACAGTGGATATTCTATGGGGATGGTTCTCGTTCGAAGATTCCGTTGATATCTGCTGTCAAGATGGCACAGTTATTGGAACGAGGCCATACAGGATATCTTGTCTATGTTGTTGATATTTCTGAAAAGAAGGAAGAGTTAAAGGTTGAAGATGTGCCCGTGGTGGCAGAGTTTCCTGATGTATTTCCTGAAGAGATTCCGGGCTTTCCACCGGAAAGACAGGTCGAATTTGGAATTGAATTACTACCGGGGACGTCAGCCATTTCTCGTGCCCCGTATAGGATGGCACCAACGGAGCTAAAGGAGTTAAAGGTTCAGTTGCAAGAGCTCCTTGACAAGGGCTACATACGCCCTAGCGTATCGCCCTGGGCTGCGCCTGTTTTATTTGTTAAGAAGAAAGATGGATCGATGCGTCTATGCATTGACTACAGACAACTGAACAAAGCCACAGTGAAGAACAAGTATCCGCTTCCGAGGATCGATGATTTATTTGACCAGTTGCAGGGTACGAGACTCTACAGTAAGATCGATCTGAGGTCGGGGGTACCATCAGATTCGGGTAAGGGAAGATGATGTGCAGAAGACAGCTTTCAGGACCAGATATGGGCACTATGAATTCTTAGTCATGCCCTTTGGGGTGACGAATGCCCCAGCTGTTTTCATGAGTTTAATGAACAGGGTATTCTAGCCATATTTGGACCAGTTCGTCATAGTATTCATTGATGATATACTTATCTACTCCCGGACTGAAGAAGAACATGTGGAGCACTTGAGGACAGTACTTCAGATCCTTAGGAATCATCAGTTATATGGAAGCTTAGCAAGTGCGAGCTTTGGTTGGACAGTGTGGTGTTCTTGGGTCATGTTATATCTAGCAGTGGGATATCTGTGGATCCAAGGAAGATTGAAGCTGTGATGGAGTGGGCTGCACCCACTTCTGTACCCGAGATACGAAGCTTCCTTGGTTTAGTGGGTTATTACCGACGTTTCGTCGAGGGATTTTCTAAGATTGCTAAGCCGTTGACACAGCTGACTCAGAAGGGAGTCCCGTTCTTTTGGTCCGAAGCTTGTGAGGAAAGCTTCCAAGAACTGAAGCGTCGTTTGCCTACGGCACCTATTTTGGTAATTCCGTCTGAGAATAAGAAGTTTGCCTTGTACACGGATGCGTCATTGCAGGGTCTGGGCTGTGTATTGATGCAGGACAAACAATTGGTGGCCTATGCTTCCAGGCAGTTGAAACCTCATGAGACTAGATACCCAGTTCACGACCTGGAACTGGCGACCATCATTTTCGCCTTGAAGATTTGGCGACACTATCTGTATGGTACTTCATTTACCATTTTTACAGACCATAAGAGCTTGAAGTTCTTATTCACCCAGGCAGAACTGAATATGAGGAAAGAAGATGGATGGATTTACTCAAGGATTATGATTGTGAAATTGAGTATCATCCAGGTAAAGCAAATATGATAGCAGATGCCTTAAGTCGAAAGGTGAAGAGCACCGCTGAGGATACTATGAGCTTATCAGCTATGATAACTTCTTATTGCCATTTAGGCTACGATTTTGATGTGGACACGTCGTCGGTGCGAGTGTCGACCTTATTGGCTGAGCCAGACATATTTGAGGCCATTAGGAAAGCTCAGAGGTCGGACGATGCAATTCAGAGATGGTCATCGATAGTACTCCAAGGGCAACCATCAAAGTTCCGAGTGGCTGAGGATGGTTCCTTGAGACTTGGCAACCGTTAGGTGGTGCCAAGGACACCAGAATTATGCCAAGGAATCTTGCACCGTGCCCACAGTAGCCGGTTCAGTATCCACCCAGGAGGAAGGAAGATGTACAAGGACCTATGTGGTCAATTTTGGTGGAGACGCATGAAGCGTGAGGTGATTGCTTTTGTTAAGAGATGTCTGATCTGCCAGCAAGTAAAGGCAGAAAGACAGAGGCCTGGTGGTGAGCTGAAGAGCTTAGAAGTACCTAAATGGAAGTGGGAGCATATATCTATGAACTTTGTGACCCACTTGCCAAGGTCGGCCTCTGGATTTGATGCGATCTGGGTGATCGTAGATAGGCTGACAAAGGTAGCCCATTTCATCCCTTACAGTATGACTTTCACATATATAAAGATGGCCCAATTATATGTGCGGGATGTGGTGAGATTGCATGGTATTCCAGTCTCGATAATGTCTGACAGAGACCCGAGGTTCACTTCACATTTCTGGGAGGGTCTCCAGACAGCTTTGGGCACAGAGATAAGACTGAGTACGGCCTATCACCCTCAGACAGACGGTCAGACAGAGCGCACTATTCAGACGCTCGAGGACATATTGAGGGCATGTGTTCTAGAGTTTGATACTCCGTGGCAAGATTCAATACTACTAGTGGAGTTCTCTTATAATAACAGTTATCAGGCGAGCATTCAGATGGCTCCATTCGAGGCTCTTTATGGACGACGATGTAGGTCACCGCTGTATTAAGAGGACTTGACTAGCAAAGCGGTCGGAGGACCGGATATGATCAAGGATATGGAAGAAAAGATCAAGATGATACGCCAAAAGATGAAAGCGGCCCAGGATAGGCAAGCAGCCTATGCTAACAAGCGACGACGACCGCTAGAATTCCAAGTAGGAGATAAGGTTTTCTTGAAGATCTCACCCTTCAGGGGTGTCGTCCGGTTTGATATGCGGGGAAAGTTATCTCCGAGGTATGTTGGGCCATATGAAATATTGCAGCGCATCGGTACTTTGGCCTACCGTTTGGCTCTACCACCGTCTTTATCCGGTATTCATGATGTCTTTCACGTTTCTATGTTGAGGAAGTATGAGCCAGATCCGTCTCATGTATTGCAGCCTTCAGAGGTTCAGTTGAGTTCAGATGTATCCTATATTGAACGACCGGTTAGAATTCTGGATCGTGAGGATCGCAGACTACGAAGCAAGGTTATACCGATGGTCAAAGTTCAGTGGGATCGTCAGGTGTCGAGGAGGCTACGTGGGAGACGGAACGGCATATGGTGCAGCACTACCCGGAACTATTCTCTGGTATGATTTATGTTTAGTTTCTTTTTGGGTAAGTGCATGCGATTTCGAGGGCGAAATCTTATAAGTAGGGGAGTAATGTAATGCCCCGAATTGATTAATTGCTTTTAAGACATTAATTATGTTCATGTGATTGATTATTGTAATAATTGATCTTGTGTGAGGATGTAATTAGCATTGTGGTGAAGTGCTTTTAAAAATACCATGTTGAGATATTTTATTCATCATGCTAATTGTTGGGGTACAAGTTAATTAAAGGACTTTAAACCCTTACCCCACCACATTTCATTTCACTTTATCTTTTAACACTCCATATCCCCAAATCATCTCCCAAAACCCTCTCTTTTCCCCCCAAACCCGTTTTTGCCTTCAAGGTGGACAAGAAGTTCTTGTAAAAGCTCCACTCTTGTGATTCTTGGTAATATTTAAGACCTAGGATGTATTTATATCACTCCTTGTTGATCTTGTAGTGTTTGATTTGAGTTTGGAATGGTTTTGAAGGGTTTTGAAATGGGTTTGTTGGGGTTGGTATGATGTTTGAAAGGATGTTTTATTTTTGGTGGTTTAATAATGTTTGAGGAAGGTTTTGAGTGTTTTTATGTTATTGAGGTTGGTGAAGTTTTGATGTATAAAAAAATGGTAGATTTTCGAAGTGCAGAGGCTGGCGATCGATCGCCCGTTTTTGGCGATCTATCGCGAGCCAACAATAGGCTCCAGAAGCCTTTGGCGATCGATCGCGCCAAGTACGGCGATCGATCGCCGAAGACGAAATTTTTCACCCTCTTCCAGTATGATCTCGCGATCGATCGGGCCTGGGCGGTGATCGATCGCGTGTTGTAAAAATATGTTTTTTTGATTATTTTGTGGGATTTTTGAATATTGGACCATAAATGGCTCCTAATATTGATTTGTATGGTTGTGTAGAACCATCCCAGGTACCCACGACTTTGAGGAGATAAAGTGCTGCAACTTCACCATATTTTGAAAAGGTACGTAAGAAACGTACGGGCATCAAACGGTAACATATTCCTAAACTATGACTATGCATTGATTGCATAAGTATTTGTGATGACCAGGGATTATAGGTGTTAATCCCGTAGTGTTAATAATCCCTAAAGTGGTTTTACGTGGCGATTTGGGATTTAATCGAGGTGTTGGGCCTTCTGGGCTCGTTTATTTGGGTAGTTGGGATCGTTGGATCCAGAGGTTGAGATTGTATTCACATTACGGTGTAAAACCTAAGAGTTGGGTTTTTGATGTGTCTCGGAATCTCGGGTGCTATGTGAGCACCGGTAGGGGATTTTGGAGTTAGAGAGAGAGTTTTTGAAAACAGATGATTTTTAAGGAATCATGATGTATTTGTGGGGCTATTAATTTTTCGGGGTATTTTTGCTATAAATACCATTTGAACCCAAAATTTTACATTTAATTTCATTTTCAGCCCTCTCCTTCCTCTCTCTTTCCCGTCCGCGCGATTTCCCGATCTCCCCTGCCTCCGCGCGCAAAAGCGCTTCGTCCGCCGCCGTCCGGCCGCCGTTCGCCGCGTGCGACCTATCACCGTCTTCGTCTCGACGAGGCGCTCCTTTCCCCTCTGTCAATTGAAGGTTTCGTCGCGTCCTGGAGTCGGATTTTACAGAAAGGCGTCGATCCCCAAAAGTTAGGGTTCTTCGATTTTGGTCCGATTTCTTCCGATTTTCGTTTGGGTAATCTCCCTAACCCCTTGTTCGTCTTTTTCATGTATTTCCATGCCTTTATTGTTTCGAATTTCCCCAATTTCGTAGGGATTAAATTTCGAATTATTGGGGGTTTTTGGCAAAGGTGATGATTCTTGCCATTGATGGTTTAATTCACATCTTAGGTGTATTATGATGCTTAAGTGGGATCGAATTAAGATGTTATGGTTCGAATTTGAAGAATTGTTAGGGTTCGAATTTAAAGGCTTGTTTGGGTTTCGAATTTTAGGGATTTGGATTTCAAATTTGGGGGTTTGGCATGTGGGATGATTATTCATGCTATGGATTGATTAATTGACATTTTAGATGAATTATGGTATTTTATTGGGTTCGAAATTGTGAGATTAAGGTTCGATTTTTGTAGGGCATTCTTGAACAAATTTCGATTGTCTCATTTATTTCCTTCCCTGCATGTACCCTGCCCCGGGTCTTTTAAGAGGATAATTGTCGTGTATTGACAATGTTGTGGGGGATATGGGTGTGCTTGAGCATAGGTTGCATGTTCGTAAATAATTGTGAATTATTTATCGTGTTAGCACATCATTCCTCGGGGCATGGAACTCGAGCAAGGCTTGGCTCGGACTTCGGAGATTTAAGGTACGTGCGACGTACGAGCATTACTATATATATGTGAAATGCATAAGGTATTTTTTTGATTGCATTGAATGTTTTGCGTATGGTTATACATATATGTTGATATAGCCAAGGAATGACCCAAATCTTGATATCGCCGCTTGTAGCGTGCGTGACACTAGAGTAGGATGACTCTTGCATGATATATGGGGGTACTGGGTTTATATGACTATATTATGAGACATTTGAGATGTCTAGGTTTGTAGAATCATGCATTCTTCGTAAGACATTTGAGATGTCTAGGTTCGTAGAATCATGTATTCATTATGAGACATTTGAGATGTCTAGGTTTGTAGACTCATGTATTCATTATAAGACACTTGAGATGTCTAAGTATAATGAAGGAATGGTAAAATAAATGCTAAGGCATTTGAGCTATCTGTGATTGATAGCAAGGTTGTGAAATCAGTATTAGATATTGTGATATCTGTAATTGCATGTTTAATGAATTTGTAATCACTATATGTTGATATTCGAGGATCAGGCATGCGATGTGTAAATCAATGTGTTGATTTACTGATTTATGAGATTTGATGAGTTTGATGTTGTGAGAACAGGGACAGTACACGGAATCCCGGATGAGGATGTTGCCATCCAGGGAGTATCATTTAAATTCATTAGCATTTACCTTTGTTGTAAATTATGAATTTCATTATTATGATTATGGGATTTTGTGTATTGGTATGCTCACCCCGTTGGGGGCTGTCTCTGTTGGGACAGGTGGACAGGTACATCGATGGCTATGGAGCTGAGCTCGAGCTGTTGATTTGAGGTACTCCCAGGATCGTGGTACCAGGGCTTAATGGAGCACGGTATCGTATAGAGTACCTATATATACACCTGAGGATTTATACATATTCATGATGCTCGCATGTGAGCACGATTATACTTGTATATGGATTGTATATAAAGGCAAGAGCCTTTCTCTCTTTCATTTAAGGTTGCATGCAATTAGGTTGAATTGCTAGAATGATATGAGAGTCATTGGTGTATTATGTGGGTGTTGGAACCCACTTTTGTTGACATATGTGTGGTGTCTTCCCTGGCTGGGAATCTACTTGTATTACTGCTTTCTGTTGAGTATTATGTGTTCCCTGGCCGGGAATTTTGTTATGTGTTGTACTCTTTTTTTTTTTGGGATAGCTCTATTTATGGGGAGACTCTGCCCAAATTTTTATAAAAGTTTACAATGTGAAAAGTGGCACCAAGGGGTTGGTAAAAGGGCAAACATATGAGTCTTTCATTGGCAGGCAATGATTAAGTATCATCAGAGCTTCCCGATTGACATTTATAGAAAGCATGTACCACACATAGTGGTTAATACACTAATCAAGGTTTAAGGGCTTGGGGTCCTTACATTAGTGGTATCAGAGCAGTGGTTGCTCATTGGGGCTGTTAAGGGCCTAGGAAGTTATTGATAGCACATATTTATGCATGATGGCATTAATGTTGTATGACATAGCAAATTGTTTATGTGCTATTATGATATGAAAAGTGGTATTGCTAACCATTGTGGTTGCAGGAATCGTGTGGAACACGATAGGATGACATTTATGGGGATGTCTGGCACTCCGTGTGTTATGTGCCAAGGAAGCTGGTTTTAAGAAAATCAGATAAAGGGATATTTCCGAGGTAACATGTATTTTACGTTGTCTTGTTGACACATGATGAATGCAAAGTGGTGCATTGAGGTTATGATATATGTTATTGTGCATTGTTTTTGCATATGCATGTCTTGAGTCAAAGTTATCTTAGTAAGGATTTTAATGGCTTATGCTAAAGTCTATATGAAGCGATGAAGAGTCCCGCTTATATGGAGTAGCAATGCTAAAGTCCATATGAAGCGATGAAGAGTCCCGCTTATATGGAGTAGCAACGCTAAAGTCCATTGGAAGCGATGAAGAGTTCCGCTTACATGGAGTAGCAACGCTAAAGTCCAGTGGAAGCGAGGAAGAATTCCGCTTTCCTGGAGTAGCAAGAAGCATTAAAATGTACTAATGATAAGGGCTCAGGATGAAATAAGGATTTAAAGAAGGATATCATGACATTTATTTGTGAAACCATACATTCTCATAATGTGTTTTTATTATGAATTGAATGTGGATGCATAGCGTATATGGCTATTGTTGTTAACCCTGATGGTTGCAGGTTACAGGAAATATGGAGTATAAAAAGGAATGATGATTATACATTCCAGGAGTCCTGCTTATGACAGTGAGAATTTTTATACTTACGCTTGACCGCTAAAAATGTGGAGCGGGCGGGGATGCTCGCTTGCACATGGAGGCGGGGTATTCCATACGAAGCGAGGATGAGATACCGCTTGTATGAAGAAGCTTATGCTTGTACCGCTAAAAATGTGGAGCGGGCGGGGATGCTCGCTTGCACATGGAGGCGGGGTATGCCATACGAAGCGAGGATGAGATACCGCTTGTATGAAGAAGCGAGGATGAGATGCCGCTTGTTAGGATGATGATTCATTCCTTTGTGATGACACGGATGATAGCGGTGATGTGTCCCGCTGTGTCGATTTATATTCATTTCTCTATGAGGACACGGTTTATAGCGACGGTTCATTCCGCTATATTTATTGGCGATGGTTCATTCCGCCAGGTGTATTTATAGCGACGGTTCATTCCGCTATATCTATTGGCGATGGTTCATTCCGCCAGGTGTATTTATAGCGACGGTTCATTCCGCTATATCTATTGGCGATGGTTCATTCCGCCAGGTGTATTTATAGCGATGGTTCATTCCGCTATATCTATTGGCGATGGTTCATTCCGCCAGGTGTATTGATAGCGATGGTTCATTCCGCTATATTGATTGGCGATGGTTCATTCCGCTATATTGATTGGCGATGGTTCATTCCGCCAGGTGTATTTATAGCGATGGTTCATTCCGCTATATCTATTGGCGATGTTTCATTCCGCCAGGTGTATTGATAGCGATGCCTCTTTCCGCTACTATGTGGACGATGATTCATGCTCAGGGTATAGCGAGGTTTCATGCCACTTATTATCTGACGAGGTGTCATACCGTCGATTCTATAGCGAGGGATCTTGCCGCTATGTACTCAGCACAGGATTTTTGCCGCCTTCGAGCGATGGGTGCTGATTACGCACTATTATTGAGCGACGGAGACAGGTATGACGCTATATTGCTAGCGATGAGGTATGAGATATTGCTATTTTATTAGCTTTATTGTAGCTGGCATGCATTGATATACATGTTTTATTATGCCTATTTTACTAGCATGATAGTGGATGACATACGCTGATGTACATGTATCGTCACTAGTGGGCAATGTTTTAGATGCCATGAGTTGGCATGTGTCGTCACGGGATGACGATGACGATGGTGTAGGAGATGTCTTATTAGACATGCATCATCGTTACGATGATCGATGCGTTGAGTATACGTATTCAGTGGTATGCCTTGGGTGCCAGTACCGAGCACAAGGTGGTGTGTGCGACACCGATGGACGTGACCCTTATACCGAGCGGGTTGCTCGAGGAATGGTTGGATGCGCTGTACATGTGATTGTACCGCAGCTTACGATTGGGGGATCATTTTACGAGTGGTGATACCCTAGAAGTATGCTCGTTGGATTGGCTTTTTGGCCATGTTTTTGACGATAGGAGTAATCGTGGAGGAAATTACTCGCTTTCTGTCGATGTGACATGTGGTGGACATGGTCACACCACCCTTGAGGGTGTAGGATGGGTCCTAAGGGAGTAGGATCAGGTTATGTTAAGTACATAGGGACATTGGGTTGTCCAGGGTGTATCGGCATTGAGGAATGTTGGATAAAGACCCACTACTCTATTGAGTTTTCCTCCCATAGTATGTTATACCATGTGGAAACGTCCGTCTTATTGGTAGGTTTGAGGTAAACCTAAAGAGGCAGAGACTAGGTTGTCTGCCGCGTGTGTGTAGCACCATGATGGGCTTGCTAGAGCCGTTACACTGCTCGTTGGAACCAAGTTTGGCAAATCGTAAGGTGATACGATGAGGATTGTGGTGGACTCTAGTAGTCACCATGTCATTGAGGTTAAGGTTGTTCATGCCTCACTGAAACGTGTATACGTTTATGTTTAATCTTGGAGACTTGTCTGGGACAGCTCAGGATGTTGGAGTACCAACAAGAGAGTCATCAGGTTGTTATTGACTCAATCTAAAGGAACCCGTGTATTGGGATACAATGGGTGTTATTGTATCCAGTTTTTCCGAACGATGGTTCGAGACTTGTGGATCTCGAGTTCGATGGCACTTCCCTTGCGAGGAAGGAGGTAGTATTATACCTATTTGGGAATCTTGAAAGATTCGGTAAGTTGGTGCAAGTGGTGTTGATTTTGGGAATCACACCGTGTATTATTAATCGTCGATTATCATCCTCCACTGAGTAAGGAATGACTCAGAATTGACGGTTGTGTTTGGGGCTTAGGGATATGTGGTAGATACCCGAGCCGAGTGCATTGAGTATGCATGCGATATCAGTGCTTAGGCAGGTATACCGGTGAGTATACGGATGCCAGTTATTGATTTCCTCTCTGTTAAGCATAGAGTTATGCTATTTTGGGATGGTTAAATCTCTGATGAGAGATATGGAACACCTTGAGATTGGGAATCTCCATGGCACGATGATTATGAGGAATGATCGTGAAGTTAGTTGACTCCCTTGAGGAGGGATTTTCTTGTGAGGGTTAAGGTACTTCCCTTGTTGGTGTTTTCCTTCGAGTTATGCGACAGCCTTCCCAAGTTTGGATTGTTAAATCCGAGGATTTTCAAGGGATGGCAGGATTTCGGATTGGTTGAGTGTCGCTGACGACACAAGCGTTGAGGATGCAATGGGTTTATTGCATGCCCCTTAAGAATTTTAAACTCTGCGGAGTCTCGGTTGTTATTTATGATCAGGACGTGATTCTTGGAACATCCGGAGGTGGACATCTTGTGAGATGTCTTTTGTTTGAATTTGTGGCCGTGAGTTGCCCAAATTAAGTTGCAATGAGGCGACTACTCCTTCGATGGAGGAAGTTTGAAAGTGGAAACCAGGTTTGGTATGTGTACACCGTGGTTGTACTAGTGTTTCCCCTCGTAACGATGTATGTTAGACATCGTAAGTCATAGTAAAAGATGTCATTGGATGATATCTACGATAGAATCAAGAGCGATTCGAATCCTTGCAGTTTCAGTTGACTAACTGCTTTTGGACTGTTAGCGTTGAGTTGTGCTGACGCTCTTTGACGTTATGATGGATTTGGAAGTCTACTCCACTCCAGAGTTTGACACGAGGTCAACGTTCTTACGGTTGAGGTGTCATTCAGGATGTGTTCGTACTGTTGTATTAGAACGAAGGATGACTGTCCGATCTACAGTCGTAAGTATTGGTTGATTTGCAGTCATGAGAGGCTGACTTTTGGGATGACCCGCATCGAGGTACGTTTTACCTCTTGGGTGTTATGTTGGTTTTGGTATGTCGCTCTGTTTCAGAGTTAGATGAGAGGTAAGTATCCTCGCGTTTATTAATACGATTCTGATATGGTCAGGAATCGAGGTTATGGCTTCATGTTGTTGTGTAGCCTGGGTGTTACGTGATACACCAGTGCTAATTTCGAGGACGAAATTCTTTTAGTGGGGGATATTGTGATGACCAGGGATTATAGGTGTTAATCCCGTAGTGTTAATAATCCCTAAAGTGGTTTTACGTGGCGATTTGGGATTTAATCGAGGTGTTGGGCCTTCTGGGCTCGTTTATTTGGGTAGTTGGGATCGTTGGATCCAGAGGTTGAGATTGTATTCACATTACGGTGTAAAACCTAAGAGTTGGGTTTTTGATGTGTCTCGGAATCTCGGGTGCTATGTGAGCACCGGTAGGGGATTTTGGAGTTAGAGAGAGAGTTTTTGAAAACAGATGATTTTTAAGGAATCATGATGTATTTGTGGGGCTATTAATTTTTCGGGGTATTTTTGCTATAAATACCATTTGAACCCAAAATTTTACATTTAATTTCATTTTCAGCCCTCTCCTTCCTCTCTCTTTCCCGTCCGCGCGATTTCCCGATCTCCCCTGCCTCCGCGCGCAAAAGCGCTTCGTCCGCCGCCGTCCGGCCGCCGTTCGCCGCGTGCGACCTATCACCGTCTTCGTCTCGACGAGGCGCTCCTTTCCCCTCTGTCAATTGAAGGTTTCGTCGCGTCCTGGAGTCGGATTTTACAGAAAGGCGTCGATCCCCAAAAGTTAGGGTTCTTCGATTTTGGTCCGATTTCTTCCGATTTTCGTTTGGGTAATCTCCCTAACCCCTTGTTCGTCTTTTTCATGTATTTCCATGCCTTTATTGTTTCGAATTTCCCCAATTTCGTAGGGATTAAATTTCGAATTATTGGGGGTTTTTGGCAAAGGTGATGATTCTTGCCATTGATGGTTTAATTCACATCTTAGGTGTATTATGATGCTTAAGTGGGATCGAATTAAGATGTTATGGTTCGAATTTGAAGAATTGTTAGGGTTCGAATTTAAAGGCTTGTTTGGGTTTCGAATTTTAGGGATTTGGATTTCAAATTTGGGGGTTTGGCATGTGGGATGATTATTCATGCTATGGATTGATTAATTGACATTTTAGATGAATTATGGTATTTTATTGGGTTCGAAATTGTGAGATTAAGGTTCGATTTTTGTAGGGCATTCTTGAACAAATTTCGATTGTCTCATTTATTTCCTTCCCTGCATGTACCCTGCCCCGGGTCTTTTAAGAGGATAATTGTCGTGTATTGACAATGTTGTGGGGGATATGGGTGTGCTTGAGCATAGGTTGCATGTTCGTAAATAATTGTGAATTATTTATCGTGTTAGCACATCATTCCTCGGGGCATGGAACTCGAGCAAGGCTTGGCTCGGACTTCGGAGATTTAAGGTACGTGCGACGTACGAGCATTACTATATATATGTGAAATGCATAAGGTATTTTTTTGATTGCATTGAATGTTTTGCGTATGGTTATACATATATGTTGATATAGCCAAGGAATGACCCAAATCTTGATATCGCCGCTTGTAGCGTGCGTGACACTAGAGTAGGATGACTCTTGCATGATATATGGGGTACTGGGTTTATATGACTATATTATGAGACATTTGAGATGTCTAGGTTTGTAGAATCATGCATTCTTCGTAAGACATTTGAGATGTCTAGGTTCGTAGAATCATGTATTCATTATGAGACATTTGAGATGTCTAGGTTTGTAGACTCATGTATTCATTATAAGACACTTGAGATGTCTAAGTATAATGAAGGAATGGTAAAATAAATGCTAAGGCATTTGAGCTATCTGTGATTGATAGCAAGGTTGTGAAATCAGTATTAGATATTGTGATATCTGTAATTGCATGTTTAATGAATTTGTAATCACTATATGTTGATATTCGAGGATCAGGCATGCGATGTGTAAATCAATGTGTTGATTTACTGATTTATGAGATTTGATGAGTTTGATGTTGTGAGAACAGGGACAGTACACGGAATCCCGGATGAGGATGTTGCCATCCAGGGAGTATCATTTAAATTCATTAGCATTTACCTTTGTTGTAAATTATGAATTTCATTATTATGATTATGGGATTTTGTGTATTGGTATGCTCACCCCGTTGGGGGCTGTCTCTGTTGGGACAGGTGGACAGGTACATCGATGGCTATGGAGCTGAGCTCGAGCTGTTGATTTGAGGTACTCCCAGGATCGTGGTACCAGGGCTTAATGGAGCACGGTATCGTATAGAGTACCTATATATACACCTGAGGATTTATACATATTCATGATGCTCGCATGTGAGCACGATTATACTTGTATATGGATTGTATATAAAGGCAAGAGCCTTTCTCTCTTTCATTTAAGGTTGCATGCAATTAGGTTGAATTGCTAGAATGATATGAGAGTCATTGGTGTATTATGTGGGTGTTGGAACCCACTTTTGTTGACATATGTGTGGTGTCTTCCCTGGCTGGGAATCTACTTGTATTACTGCTTTCTGTTGAGTATTATGTGTTCCCTGGCCGGGAATTTTGTTATGTGTTGTACTCTTTTTTTTTTTGGGATAGCTCTATTTATGGGGAGACTCTGCCCAAATTTTTATAAAAGTTTACAATGTGAAAAGTGGCACCAAGGGGTTGGTAAAAGGGCAAACACATGAGTCTTTCATTGGCAGGCAATGATTAAGTATCATCAGAGCTTCCCGATTGACATTTATAGAAAGCATGTACCACACATAGTGGTTAATACACTAATCAAGGTTTAAGGGCTTGGGGTCCTTACAGTATTTATGATGATGATTATGATGAATAAGTTTATAATGATGATGTTGTGATAAATGAAGATGATATGATGTTACGATGACAATTATGATAAGATGATGATGTTAAGAGATGATGATGCTTACAAGATGATAATGTATGTTTAACTATGCTATTTAGAATGGTTGAATGTCCGGTGGCTATTATGGGCAAGCGAGGAAGGTACTTGCCGCTCACATAACTAAGCGATGGGGTACATCCGCTATCAAGGCGTAGCGAGGGGTATCATCCACTGAACAAAGAGATACATCCGCTATCAAGGCGTAGCGATGGGTATCATATGATGTGTTATGTCGAGCGAGGGGGCCAATTGTGCCGCTGTCATAATAGAACCCGGACAGTCCCATTTCTAATTAATATAGTTTGTTGTGAGCATATATGTGAAGTATGATTTTAATCATTTATGTCAAGAACTAATGATCATATGCATAACTATGAAACAGGGACAACCAAAGAGGGATAATACGATTAACCAGGAAGTATATGTTATCAATTATTTCTATGCATTTATTTATATGCCATTAACTTATGATGCTAAGTAACGATGTACATGCTCATGATGGGTTGTTCCTGTAGGTACACTTTTGGACCAAGACTAAGGGTCGGGTTGAGACAGTGAGCTAAAGGAGCATAAAAGAAGATAGATTACAGGATTTCTTTTTGGATAGTTTCTTCTCTAGGAGTAGTATAATTCTATCGATATACTTCATTTTGAGGATGTAATTAATTTAACTTTTGAAAATTTATTCTTGGCATGTAATCTGATTAGCTCAAACTGCAACCGGAACCCTAAGATGTCATTAATGCGTGTTTAGTCCATAATTTGTGTATTAAGATGATGTTAAGGTAGGAAGACCCTACAAAGGATGCAATCAAAATCTGTCATATCTAACACAATCAAATCAGCTTGTAGTCCATACTCAGTCTCAATTTGAATATCACAATCAGACACACTCTGACAAGCCATCACAGTAGTTCCCATGGGTGTCGAAACATAATGAGGCATCAACAGTGGAGACGAGCTTATATGATACCGGTCAATAAAATTTTGTGCAACAAAAGAATGTGATGCACCAGTATCAATCAAAAGTAAAGCTGGATAAGTAAACAAAGTACACTTACCCGCTATCACAGCATCAGGAGCTGCCTCTGCTTCCTCCCTGTTCAATGCATACACTTGAGCCTGAGGTGGTCCTGTCCTCTGTCCTCCACCAGACTGTGGTACACCCTGTGGTCTCTGTTGTACTGTATTCTCTGACATGGGTCCTCTTCTCTGTTGTCCACCCACTTGAGGACAATCACGGATCACATGTCCTGGCTTCCCACAACGGAAACAAACCACTGTATCAAACTGTGGAAAATTTCTTTGAAAATGTGGCCCTCCACATTTAAAACATTGTAATCCTCGTCCACTACTACTACTACTTCCTTGGGACTGTCCTTTTGAACCTCGTTCACCACCCTTTCGCATTGTAAACCGTTTTCCACTAAATCGAGAGGAAGATGCACCACCTCGTGGTGATTTAAATGGTTCTCCTTTAGGTCTCATACTCTCAGATGTAGGTGGTTGGGCTTGTCCAACATCTTGTATACCCCTACGGCAATCTCAGTCATCTCGGCTCTAGTCAATGCTTCTTCATATGATGTAGGGTTATTGGACATGACCCTATCAAACAATTCAGGCCTCAAACCTTTCACAAATTGTCTGATCTTTGCCTTTATGTTTACAGCAATATGTGGCACATACCGGAGCAAAGAAGAATATTGTACAGCATAGTCCGATACTGTCATTGATCCATGTCTCAAGTTTGTAAATTCATCATCTTTCCTCTGCCTTGCAGCAACAGAGAAATAATGATCAAGGAACTTCGTTCTAAACACATCCCAGTTAACTGTCTATCCTTGAGCCATCAGCTCAAGCACTGTGGATTTCCACCACATCATAGCTTTCTTAGCTAATTGGAATTCATCTAAGCGTAACCAAGCAGTCTTGGCACATGGTGCTGATACAAATATCGGTTCCACACGTTCCAGCCATTCCTCCGCCAGTTCCCCTAATTCAGTCCCCTCAAACCTGGGTGGCTGATAACTCAGAAATTGCGTCAACGTCAATTCCCCAGGCAACAATACATGTTCCACTGGCCCTTGCTCAATTGGTGGTGGTGGCACAAGCGCCATCCTCACACTAGCATTGACACTCATGGCATCCCCAACATCCTCATTATACCCTCTGTCTGTCATAACTGTATATCAAGGGTTAACAATAACATTCAAAATGATAAAACATGTTAGAAGAACATTACATTACAAATCCTAACATGATATTACCATTCTCAACATGTTTTCAAGTGTTCAGGTAACTCCCTAATACACTTCCTCTACCCATGTTCATCCCGTTCTCGAACCACTGCTCTGATACCACTAATGTGGGGTCCTCGTTACTTAATCCATTATGTATCATGTTAACATACATATGTGAGTCTGAATTAAGTAATAACAGGCACTGATTAAGAGTATCGTACTAGTTAAGTTGTTACAGGGTTTATAAAAACCTATCCACTACACATCATATGTACAAACAACAACCTACTACAAGATAACTCCTAGGCAGTGGTTCAGCTCGCAGCGGAAAATGACTCACATCCCGTCCTCCCACATCTATGAGTCCCTACAGAAACAGTTACACAACGTGAGTATAGATAATAAATATTTCAGTGCGATATCAAAACACAATATCAATATCAATGATAAAGCACAATAAATCATCTAATGTGACATGTCTCAACAATCACCCTATTATCACGAGCCCAATATGATATGCCTATTCAGCTCAATATGTCAGTGGAACCACATCACATCTTCATATTAGCAGCACATATCATAGTACCGTACTCATCTGTGATAATAGCCAGAGCATATACCCAAACCAGGCGTATATCTCTCAAGCCAAAGCATATGTAGTATATCTATCGTGGTAACGATCCCTGCCAAAGCATATACCCAACCTGGCATATCTATCAAGGCAATGATCTTACCAAAGCATATACACATATCTATCAAGGCATCCATCCCAATCATATGAAATCCATGTATGTACATGCATATGATACTACCAATCATATGACACAAAACTAACATAATTCATATGATATCAAAACCATAACATCATCATCACATAATATCTATACTCCGTACGTCAACACGTACCTGTACTGCGACACAAATGATTTAAATTAGGCGTCACTGGCTAATTGCCTCGTTGTCCCGTCCCTTGAGATGATGCTACAACAATGCCAACAATATATCATGTTATCATAGGCATTAAAATCAAATTCTCTAAAAATATAACATTTTTCAACATTCTGGCTCTGGCGATCGATCGCTACTTCTCACCGATCGATCGCCATACTGTTCTGCCCCCTCGCGATCGATCGACATTACCTCGCGATCGATCGCCAAAGTGTTCTGTTTCTGGCGATCGATCGCCACATTTTTACCGATCGATCGCCACATACATTAACCGCCTTAGTTTTGTTCTGGTCGCGGCGATCGATCGGCACAAAGCTAGCGATCGATCGCCGATGTCCAGAAAAATTAGAACATGGCGATTTTTCAGCTTATCTTCCTAGCTCTTCTCCTATAACTCGAAATTCAACATGTAAACAAGTTTCATGCACTCTCTAATAACATAACAACATGTTTCCACCATCTTAGAATCCAATTCTTGGCATATAAACATGTTATGATTCTAAGCTTGCATAGTTTGGATTTCATTTCACATAACTCCTACACCACTACACAAATCAATCTTAAAAGCATAAATTCCTTACCAAGATTGTACAATTTCACTTCACACAACTTCCTAGCTCAATTCACACGTGAATCCCAAGCTCAAACCAAAAAGAACTTGAAAGAGATGGAGAGGAGCTTGTGTAGTGTTTTTGTAGGTGAAAGATGAGAAACTATGTGATTCTCCTCCCTAAATCACTTGATATAAGGTCATTAGCTCCCTAAATCACTTGATATCATGTCATTTGGAGTTAATGACATGTTAAGTAACATGTACATGAAGATGAAATCCAAATTCAAATGCAACTCCAATTCAAATTAAATTCACATGCATATTCAAATGCCTACTAGTTCATGTTGCTTGATATGTTACTATTCAAATCATTGTACACCATGTTTCATTCCTTGCCATATATCATTTCATACATGTATTAGTTCATTCTTGGTTCCACCCGAACCCCCATTATCATACCGCCATTTGATATAATTACACCATAATCATATCATATGTGTATAAAACAAATCGAGGCATTACACATGCAATCCTAATCCATTAGGACTTATTCCACACCCTCATGGTGGGTGTAACCATGCCTACCCCTCATCACAACAACAAGCGAGTAGTTTCCGCAATGACTACTCTTACCACTAATCACTTGGCCTTAGCCATCCCAGCGAGCATACCCAAGGGTATCACTGCTCGACAAATATTACCTCTATAACATGATGTGGTACCCTCACCGGTACAATGCATCCAATGCGCCATCGAGTAAACCTGCTCGGCAAAAGGTCTCATCAACTAGTGACCCAAACTCTACCATGTGCCCACCGTCGGCACTCAAATCATACAACCAAATACATAAACAAGAATGTATTATTCACCAAAACGACGCTACACGTCTACATAGAACACCATCTATATCATCGCCATCCTGTGACGGTATATGTCAACATATGACATTCAAATATCATTGTCAAACATACGACGGTACATGTCAACGACATCCATAACCTCATCGTCAAACACATGACGGTATACATATAACAACACATAGTATTCACAATAATGCTAACAAAAGTAATATGCCGTACCTCATCGCTATCAAGATAGCGGAATACCTGTATCCATCGTCCACCAGCGGTACACAAGCAACATCTATCGCTCGTAGGCGGCATAATCCAGTGCTACGCACATAGCGGTATAACCCATTGCTATAGAATCAGCGGCATGATCCCTCGCCATAAAGTCAGCGGCATGAAACATCGCTATAGATATCCGGCGGTATGAACCATCGCCATAGATGTAGCGGAATGTACCATCGCTATATGATACCTGGCGGCATGAACCATCGCCAATAAAATACCCGGCGGCATGAACCATCGCCAATAGAATACCCGGCGGCATGAACCATCGCCAATAAAATACCCGACGGCATGAACCATCGCCAATAAAATAGCGGAATAATCGCGGACTCAAGAGGTACTCACTCTCATATAGTATTTTGTTCCCGATCGCATCACTACGTCATGACAGCGGCATCATCGCTTCGACGTGATAGCGGCATGTATCATCGCTTCGACACGACAGCGGCATCATCGCTTCGACATGACGGTGGTACCATCGCTTCGACGTGACAGCGGCATTTACCATCGCTTCGACACGACAGCGGCATTTACCATCGTTCCGGCATGACAGCGAAAATACCCCTCGCTTCGACATATTTGCGGCATAATATCCCTCGCGATAGTAATATGACAGCAGCATTATCCTTCGCTTCGACATATTTGCGGCAAATATTCTTCATCGTTATAATATGACAGCGGCAAGTGTTCACATCGCTATGCCATGCATGCAACCGTAATGCATATCCCGTATTCCAATAATTGTTTCGGTACGACAGCGGCATCATCACTTCGACGTGACAGCAGCATTTACCATCGCTTCGACACGACAGCGGCATCATCGCTTCGACGTGCATGCAACCGTAATGCATAACCTTTATTCCAATAATCATCGCCATGAGTGTATTTTAATGCACCTCGCTCCAATATTTAGCGGTAAAGCATTAAAATCATCACTCCGATGTATATCTATGCAACCGTAATGCATAGTCCATGTCTCATATGACCCTGCAACCACCATGGTTAGCAATAACATATTCCAATTATGAACACATATCATAAATGCACATAAGCAATATAGTTGTGCCACGCAACACTAACTACCATCATGCATAAGTATGTGCTTCTCATTCCCATTATCATTTTCCTAGGCCCTCAACAGCCCCAAAGAACTAACCACTGCTCTGATAACACTAATTTAAGGACCCCCGTGCCCTTAACCCGTTATTAGTGTATTAATCCATACCATTAGTGCATATAATCATACTATCATGGGGAAAAGCCATGTTCAAGTGCTACACCATGTGCTATTCAGAAAATTTCTTGCATTCTATCCGCATAATATTCAAATTCCCCAACCACGATTATTTATATAACATGCACCCTTATAATACACTAACATGCTCTCAGTTCATTTGGCAATTCCATATTTAATTGCATGCAAACCATGAATGAATAGAGAAGAGCCGTAGCCCATTTATACATTCCATATACACGTAAGATGTACTCACATAAGAGCACCCAATGAACACGCGTGTATCTAATGTATAAAAGACTCTACCGGATACCGTTACTGGCACTTCAATCCTGGAAGCACCTCTCAAGCACAGCTCGATCTCAACTCTGGATCCATGCACTTGTTCAACCACCTCTGGTACCTCGATCCTGGAAGTACCTCAATCAACAGCCCGAGCTCGACTCCAAAGTTGCTGCTACACCTGTAACACCTGTCCCAACAGAGACAGCCCCCACACGGGGTGAGCATACAATACCACCAATCAAATAATCATAACATTGCAATTCATAATTTACAGAATGTAAATGCCATAATTTAAATGATACTCCCTGGAGGGTAACACCCTCATCCGGGATCCCCTGTATTGTCCATGTTCTCAAAATAACCAAACTCATCAAATTCCCAAAGCCAGTTAATCGCCACATAGATTAACTAATATCGTTCTATTATGCCAGTTCCATAATCAATATAGTAAAATCATTATATAAAAGACCGTAGATATCACATAAATCTAATCAATGATTCCATGTTCCTATTTCATTGCTCGCCCTACAATAGCGGCATTCTAAACCCCGCGCACGCTCAACAATAGCGGCGTCATAACCGATGGTCGCTCAAAGGCGACGGCATCCCAAATCATTGCTCGCTCGATAGCGGCACCGTATGGTTCCCAATGTATAACCATTTGACGCAAATACCATTTACCATGCATATCGTTATCCATTCATAGTAAATATCATGCACCATGCATTTCCATACCTATTCGATGCAATTACCACATGCCACATATTTCAATGTCCATATAATGCAATTAACACACACCACGTGTTCCAATACCCGTTTAGTACAATTATCACACACCATGCATTTCACAGTTGCAACACTGTAATAGACTATGCTCGTACGTCATACGTAACTTAAGTCTCCGTAGTCCAAGCCAAACCTTGCTTGAGTTCCATGCCTCGAGAAATATGTGCTAAAACACATAAACAACTCACAATCAAGAATAAGCATGCGATCACGTGCCCACGCACGTTTGCAACCTCAAAACCCATCGTCAATCCATGACGATTACCAAAATAAAAGCCCCCCGGCTAAGCATGCATAATACCCAAAATATACCATTTAACAAGTTTAAAAGATATCCCAGAATTCAACCTGGAATTCCGTTAATTAATTTTGGCTCCAACCAATCCATTTTAAAAGTATAGCATTCCCATTGGAATATAGACATTGCCCCGGAAACGGCCCCTTTAAACCCCGATTCCAAAATCCCGACATTTCCAAAATTTTAAAAAAAAACAAAGGAAACAGGGCCGCGATCGATCGGCGCCAAGCCGCGATCAATCGCCACATCCTACTGCCCGAAAAAAAACATGCCGCGATCGATCGCCACATCTCACGATCGATCGCCGAGACCCTCGCGATCGATCGCCCACTTTTCGCGATCGATCGCCGCTACTGCTCGTCTCCTTCCCAAATCAGTAGCATGTCGCGATCGATCGGCGCCTAGCCGTGATCGATCGCGACCTGCGGGTTTCCGAAAATTTCGAGCTTCAATGGTGTTTTTCACACCCAAACTCAAAACCAACACCCCTAACTTCCTCAACACTCCCAATACTCCATTTAAACTCCATAAAAACACTAAAATTAACATTTTAGATTTTAACCCAAAACCCCCAAACACAAATCCAACCCAAAAGCTCAACCATAACACACCATACCACTATCAAATCGAAGACAAAGACGAGGGGAAGAAACTTACCAACTTATCTTCGAGAAATCCGGCTCCTAGGACGAGCCTCCATCGATTTTGCCCAACAAAGGGAAAGGGGAAAGGGTTTGGGGTGAGAGAGTGGCGTGAGGGAGAGGAGAGAAATGGATTCCGAATGACGGAATCCCGAGTCCAACTGGTATATATAGCAAAAATGCCCCAAAATACCAATACCTCCACAAACACATCATGATTCATTAAAAATCATCTGTTTTCAGAAACCCTCTCTCCAACAACAAATCCCCTGACTGGACCCAACATAAGACACCCCGGACTCCAAGTCCCACTAAAAACCCAATTCATAGGTTTTCCACCAAAATGAGAATACAATCTCAACCTTTGGATCCAACGATCTCAAATGCCCGATTTAACAACCTCGGGAGACCCAAAACCGCATTTAATTCCTAATTGCCACAATTAAAAATCCATCAAGGATTAATACCACACCGTGATTAACACCATTAATCCCCGGTATCACAATTAATCTTGCAAGATAGTGATGTATTGACACATGGATTCCACAATACATCAAATAAATAAATAAAATCATGCATGGCATTGAATCTCACGCCCATAACTTGCCATTTCAGATTTTTGGTCTCAACTTTAGCTAGCCATTTCTCTCTCTTTAAAATAAAAACCTCCACCTTCTCTCCTCTAGCAATTTCGAAAATTGCAGCTCTTTTCCTACAAAAATCCTCTTGAAATTGTGAGTGCATGTCACATGCAAAGATGGTTTTGAATGCTACTCATCTTGAAGAACAAGATGTACCAGAATTTTCAAGTTTGGAGCAAGAAGATGCAAGATTTTCGAGTAGCAGCAGATTTGGGGTAGGATTTTCGATCTTGGCTTGGTTTTGTGGATGATCAAGCTTCAAATCTTGAAGATAAATGAAGGTATATCATCATCCTTGAGTTTTATCAACATGCATGTATGATTGAGGGTCGAACCATGGTGTTCATTTACGAAGAAGTTGCTGTCAAATTGTAGTCTGCTAAGACCAGTGCATGAACCGTCTGATATGTCGAGTTTTTGGCATAGTTATGTTTCGAATTTGAAGATGACTCCCCTGATAGAAGTTGTATTTTTTTGTGTTAGCTTTAATTGGCCACAAGAATCAGCTAATTTGGATTTAATATGAAAAGGTTATGGTCGTTCTACCAACATGTGTCAAATCTGGAAATTCACTGCATGCGAGTTTCATGCATTTTGTTCTTCGTATTTCTGGGAATAAATGGCTACGAATATGAAGTTTTAGGATCTAATAAGTGTTGTAGTGTTCGAGGTTATCTTGCATTTGGAATTGGCCTCACTCAAGTTGGAGCTCATATGAAAGAATTATGCTAATTTTACCACATACTGCTCAATCTGGAAAAGGATTTCATACGAGTTTTTAGGCTTGTACGTTTTTCAAATAATGTACATCAAGATGAACTTTTTAGCTTACAGCGCATAAGATATATATTGTAGTATGTTTTGTTCTCGTGCATTAAAAACTGGCCTTACATGATTTGGAGTTTCCGTGTGTAAGATATGCACTTTTCCCTAGAACCGCTCACTCTGTCAAAACAGAATATGAGTATTTTTAAATCTGGCATACTTTGCTTTGCATGTGCCTCTAGATGAGCGAACTAGTTTCTAGACTTCAAATATGAACTGTAGTAATTTGAGTTTTCGTGATTTTCCCACTATCCTCAAGTCATTTGGATGTCATATGAATATATTACAATTTTTATACGAAAATGGGTCAGGATGGAATTTGGTGAATTGTCCTGTTTTTCCAGCAGATTGTTCTTGGCCATTTTACCTAGGCTAAATGAACGAATTTGAAGATGAGTTGAACTGATGAAATGGTCATTTTTGAGTTATCTTTGAAAATAAATTGGACCCATGTGAGTATCGGACAAGTTATGAGCCGATCTCTACGGTTGAACAGGCTGAAATTTAGAGAATTGGTTTTGGGTCTAAGTTTGAGTTTTATTTTGATAAGTTTAAGGCTAGTATGTGACATTATGTTGTATTTGGAACTATTATGATCTGGTTAACAGATCTCGAGATTTATTCGAGGAGTACTCCGTAGATATAGCATTGGTCCGAGGTACGTAGAAAATGGGTTTTATCACAATGTCTGGCAAAGACATGTGATGTTCCCGGGTATGATTTACTTGTCAGTACTTGTTCCTTATGTGACTATGTGATAAGTTGATCTGCAGTATGTGAATTACATGGTACATTGACTGCATGATATATGATGACATGAGATTTGAGGTGCATCACATGAGATTATGATATTGCATGATGCATTGACACGCATGGACATTGAGCATGTCATGTTGAGCCTATCGATTCGTTTCTTGGTACCTATATCTTTTCTTTGGTATCTGTGATGCGTGTTTGGGGATGATGGGCAACCGTTGGCTCGGCAGGAGAGAGAGTGAGCTGAGTGATGCCGGAGCGACGAGCGTGCCGACGTCGCCCAGACACGAGGATGATGGACCGTCGATGGCTCGACTGAGAGATAGATCGGAGCGTGGAGCGCGGAGCGCGGAGCGTGTCACATCCTGCTCGAGCACTGATGAGTGATTGATGATCTTCCTTTGGACTCCTGAGATATGGATATTCGAGATTTGATACCCTTCATATGCATTTGCATTCATGCACGGCATGCATCGCATGTTATTTGTCATACACTGTGATATTATCTATTTCTCGTACTGGGTTCTGACCCCCTTCGCGGGGGACTGTCATGTCTTTGTTGTATGGGCATGACAGGTGGTACAGGTGGACGTACTGTGGGTGCTCGAGATGAAGCATCAATAAATACCAGAGCTCCTTGAGAGCGAGCTCAGGTATATGGTTTATGTTTTGAGTCCCAGTAGTTGTTTAGTAATTTTACTTATGTTTTAAATTACCGGGGTATGCCCTGAGTATCTGTATTTTTAAGTATTACTTTACTGAGAAATTATATGTAATGCTTATGCGATGAATATCATGTTAGATGTAAAACAGGAAATACATATTTTCACTATTCGGAAATGTTTTAGAAACAAACTGCGAAAAAAATTTGAGGGTCACTTTTTGAAAGTTTTTAACTAAATCTTCCGTTGTTTACGTTAATATAACAATCGTGTGTTAATTAAACCTCTGATTAGGACCAGGCCCTCACAATTGGTATCAGAGTATAATCTGGGATATGGTCGAACTAGAGTTAGGACACTGAGTATAGACACAAATGAATTGTTTGTGCATGTGTCTGACTATCTGATTTATATGCTCTTGCCTGCTATGTTTACATGTTCGATAATGAAGTTTTATACATGTAATGGATTATTATGCAGGGATAATTAGTGGTCATATCTCTGAATATTTTAATATGCTGAGTTGCATATAATGTAGGGAATTTGAATATGCTGAGTTGCATATATTATGCTGAGTTGCATATAATTTTGAGAATTTTATCTGTTAGCACTGACAGTTGCTTATCAAATGATGATGTAGACTAAGTGATGAGAACATCTTAGACTTGAGATTGTATATGATGATTTGATGAACAGGTAGTTTGGACAGGTAGCAGCGATATAGACTTTAAGAGCCATCTATTGAACCTGTAGGCACTGTAAACTGTTACTTGAATTATATCATAATGATAATTATTGAGACTTCTATTTATCACTTTGTGACTTAATCCTTGTGATTAGTGGATGCCACTAGAATTATTTAAAACACTTTTTGTCGATTGACATCGGGAATTTAAGTCTGAAAGACCAAGGTTATAAGTATTACGTCAAAACCTGTGTACGCCAAGATGATAATTTAGAACTTGAGAATATTGAAACTAGCAATATTTCAACTGAAGAATGGAGTGTAGTTGTTGTGAGAAACAACGAGAATTGGTTTGAATGAGGACTTGGTTTAGGGGACTGTCGTGATTTAGTTCCAGTTTTTGTGTCCGAACTATGAATAAAAACTTCACTATGAACTCTTTTAGATGAGACTATCTAGAGTAATGGTATTGGTGATATGGAAAATGATAATTGATTATCGTGGACTTGAGAAATGGAAATATCTGCTTAATCTCGATAGCTATTCACTAGTGAAGAGATTAGATATTGACTAAGGAATAAGACACCAAGGTGGTGCGAAGTAATTAGAATTGGATTAAAGATTAATGAAGTGACTATTATTGGGATAATCCAAGTAATCTTGGAAAAGTTTCAGAAGTATCACTCAAATTTATCCAGCTCTAGTAGTTCTAGAGGTACTATGAGATTGTAGACTACCAAACTTATCGAGGTCACTGTGGATGTATTATCTACTGATCTATTTGAAAGAATAATAGGAACTGATATCGATTGTGGCCAGTCAGAGCATGTCCATGAAGTGCTCAGGAATAGATGCAGCCATAACAACAATCCATAACAACAAATACCCTGAGCTAGGGGTAGATATCATGGTGGTTATTCTTTACGACCACTCAGTTTCAGCAGCAGTTAATTACATGTAGACCAGAGAGTATACCTTGACAATGGGATTGAGATGTCTCCAGGATATATAACCATTTCGATTTTGGCAATGATAGAGATGCTAGTGATCACAGATACATGTTGTGTATTGGTCACACGGCACGAGTTTGATTTGAGATAAAATCATTGGTTTCATATATTGCATCAAATGTGCATTGATAATGATGATTGAGAAAATACACCAGCAGTGATAATTATACTATCCACACTTGCAACAATGAACTGCATATTACAGTTTGTTGATAGTGTTGTGGATTTGAATTAAATGATGTTGTCGAAATATGGTTTTGATTGTATCAAGGGCATGGATACTCTGATAAATTTTGAGGATATCGTAAGTTGATTTCAGGGTATAATGAATTTTTAACCGTCTTCTGGATACAAATGAAATGTTTATCGCCACGAATAGCAAGCTAAGATACTGATAGTATCAGCTATGAAAATTTTGTGGTTGCAATACTTGGAAAACGAGGGATATTTGATAATAAGCAGTTGATGCTTATCAAAAAGAGTCGAGGTTGACTGATATTATAGAGGTAAGAAAACCTACCAAGATTTTCCTGAGGAAATGAAAGAATTTTCACTAAAGAAGGAAATTGATTTTAACTATTCGTTGATGACAAGGAATAGATTTGATATCGAAAGCGCTGTACGGAATGTCATCAGCAGAGTTGACAGATATATGAATAGTTGCTGAATATCCTCGATACTGGTACATATGTCTGAGTATGTCACCTTGAGGGAACATCAGTATTGTTCGTGAGGAAGAAAAATGAAATGATGTAGATGTGTATCGATTAAAGGTAGTTGAATCGGGCTATTGTCAAGAATAAATACCCACTACATAAGATCGAAAAGTAACTGATCAAGTTGTAAGGAACTTTAATGTATAAGAAGAACGATTTTTACTGTGGTTACCATCAGTTTGAGTCAGAAGAGAAAATGTTCTCTAGGCAATTGGTCAAACCAGATATAGACATTTTGAATTTTTGGAAATGTCGTGTGGTCTGACAACTATACCGGTAGAGTTATGAATTTGATGAAGAAAATTTTCCGTAACTTTTGGGCGGAAGTGTAATCATATTCATCAGTGGTATACTAGTGTATACGAGATCCGGAAGGAACCAAACAGAACACACGTGATTGATTTTTCAGACGCTTCGTGAAGCTCAAAGGGTGTACCAAGTTATCGAAATGTAAATCTTGGTTGAATCAAGTGTTGTTTTGGGATAGGTGATATCATCTCACCAGATACCTGTTGATTCCAGTAAAGTAAAGATAGTACTAATTTGGCCAAGACCAATCTTGTACTCAAGATGAAAAGTTTTATGAATTTTGACAGATACTACAGGCTTTTACGGAAGGATATTCTAGGATAGCCTGTCTTATGAACTAATTGACCAAGAAGAAATTTGATATTCGTTTGGTCAGATGAATGAGAAAGCAGTTTTCATAACTGAAACTGAAATGGACTACAACCCCAATGTTGTTTTGGTTTAACTGGTTCAGGGAGATATGTAGTTGTGCAAATACGTATGTCAAATATTTGAAGATATGTTCTAATGTATCATGAAAATATGATTGCATATTCTTGAGATATAAGCGATGACTGGATTTATTAAAGAATTTGACTTTGATAGTCAATACAAATTAAGGAAAATGAAACTAGTAGCAGATGCACTGAACCTAAAAGTGCAAGGTGCAATGGTAGCATCGATGTTTGCTTTGAAGTTTGATAACCTCTGATTTTGACGATCGGAAGGACTCGGAGGACAGACCCATACAGATATTGAGTTAAGAAATTGGTTCTGTCTTATCAACCAAGTAAATTTAGTATGCCATTTAGTGGTGGTTGCGAATGAAAAATCAGTATATAGCATCGAATTTTACTGATTTGAAAGACGTATTACAGCAGAAAGTACACTATAGAGAACATAGTGTTATTCTGGGAATGATGAGATGTATCATTCTCGAGATCCTATTTATGATGAGATGGTATAAAGAAAGAATTTTTTGAATTTTGTGGCAAATTGTTTGACATGCCAGCAGGTCAAGATAAAAATACGAGACCTAATGGGATATTACAGAATTTGTAAGTACCACAATGAATTTGGGAAATTTCTAGTTTTGAGTTTTATAGCTCAAATATTTACAAACAGAGATTTGAAACAAGTTGAATCGGAATTGATTGACTATTCAATACAAGATATTGATTTCATATGATAGTCTATATGTCTATGAGAGGACGACATGCTTAAGATATGGATAATGTGGTTTAGTTACAGTGAGTTTCTGTAATAGATGTATCTGATTGACATCCGAGGATAATATCAGAATTCGAAACTATTTTCAGAATGTAATGGATACTAAGTTAGCAATGAGTATTGCTTAGCATACCCATACAGATGGATCAACTGAGAAAATATCTAGACTTTGGAAGTTATGTCTCAATTAATAGTGGTGATTTAGTGGGAATTGATAGAAATCATTATTCACCGGTAGAATTTTCCTATAATTTAAGTTTCAGAAAACTTTTGGGATGGCATCGGTTCAGGTTTTGCAGAACCAGAATTACCGATCGCTGATGTGATGATAGAAAATTGATAAGAAATTTTGGCATAACTTAAGATTGTTGAGAAAAAATGCGAGGAACGATAAAATTTCTGAGAAAACGATTAAAATTTGGCTTGAGGTGAGCAGATTTGCTACGCCAAAGAGAAATATATTGTTAGACTTCGAGTTGAGAATCAGGTAAATATGGAAATATTACATTTGCGATGATCAATATGATTCGTTAAGTGAGGTTTGATGTTGCCTCGATATTTTGAACTTTGTGGAATCATAGAGAACTTTGATTAAGTGGTAGATCGTTGAGACGACCACAGCAGTTGTCATTGATACATGATGATCCTTATGTATCTATGAATGAGATTGAGACATCTCGTATGTTTTGATTTATTGAGTTATACTCAGTTTTGCGATTTCGAGGACGAAATCTTTTGAAGAGGGGAATAAATGTAAGGTCCCGATGCTAATTAATCCGGATTAACGATGATTAAGCAAACCCGGATAATTAAAAGTGCAAATTTGAAATAAGGAATTTTGGACTACGATGAGTCGACCAACTAGTGGAACATGTTTAGTGCATGAGCATGTGCATTATCACATGGCACTAGGAGAACACATGCTACTAATTAATTTAACTCATGTTTAATACATGATTTTGGACCAATAATCTTGCAAGATAGTGATGTATTGACACATGGATTCCACAATACATCAAATAAATAAATAAAATCATGCATGGCATTGAATCTCACGCCCATAACTTGCCATTTCAGATTTTTGGTCTCAACTTTAGCTAGCCCTTTCTCTCTCTTTAAAATAAAAATCTCCACCTTCTTCTCTCCTCTAGCAATTTCGAAATTGCAGCTCTTTTCCTACAAAAATCCTCTTGAAATTGTGAGTGCATGTCACATGCAAAGATGGTTTTGAATGCTACTCATCTTGAGGAACAAGATGTACCAAGAATTTTCAAGTTTGGAGCAAGAAGATGCAAGATTTTCGAGTAGCAGCAGATTTGGGGTAGGATTTTCGATCTTGGCTTGGTTTTGTGGATGATCAAGCTTCAAATCTTGAAGATAAATGAATGTATATCATCATCCTTGAGTTTTATCAACATGCATGTATGATTGAGGGTCGAACCATGGTGTTCATTTACGAAGAAGTTGCTGTCAAATTGTAGTCTGCTAAGACCAGTGCATGAACCGTCTGATATGTCGAGTTTTTGGCATAGTTATGTTTCGAATTTGAAGATGACTCCCCTGATAGAAGTTGTATGGTTTTGTGTTAGCTTTAATTGGCCACAAGAATCAGCTAATTTGGATTTAATATGAAAAGGTTATGGTCGTTCTACCAACATGTGTCAAATCTGGAAATTCACTGCATGCGAGTTTCATGCATTTTGTTCTTCGTATTTCTGGGAATAAATGGCTACGAATATGAAGTTTTAGGATCTAATAAGTGTTGTATTATTCGCGGTTATCTTTCATTTTGAATTGGCCTCACTCAATTTGGAGCTCATATGAAAGAATTATGCTAATTTTACCACATACTGCTCAATCTGGAAAAGGATTTCATACGAGTTTTTAGGCTGGTACGTTTTTCAAATAATGTACATCAAGATGAACTTTTTAGCTTACAGCTCATAAGATATATATTGTATTATGTTTTGTTTCCGTGCATTAGAAACTGGCCTTACATGATTTGGAGTTTCCGTGTGTAAGATATGCACTTTTCCCTAGAACCGCTCACTCTGTCAAAACAGAATTATGAGTATTTTTAAATCTGGCATACTTTGCTTTGCATGTGCCTCTAGATGAGCGAACTAGTTTCTGGACTTCAAATATGAACTGTAGTACTCTGATGTTTCGTGATTTTCCCACTAGCCTCAAGTCATTTGGACGTCATATGAATATATTACGATTTTTATACAAAAATGGGTCAGGATGGAATTTGGTGAATTGTCCTGTTTTTCCAGCAGATTGTTCTTGACCATTTTACCTAGGCTAAATGAACGAATTTGAAGATGAGTTGAACTGATGAAATGGTCATTTTTGAGTTATCTTTGAAAATAAATTGGACCCATGTGAGTATCGGACAAGTTATGAGCCGATCTCTACGGTTGAACAGGCTGAAATTTAGAGAATTGGTTTTGGGTCTAAGTTTGAGTTTTATTTTGATAAGTTTAAGGCTAGTATGTGACATTATGTTGTATTTGGAACTATTATCATCAGGTTAACAGATCTCGAGATTTATTCGAGGAGTACTCGGTAGATATAGCATTGGTCCGAGGTACTTAGAAAATGGATTTTATCACAATGTCTGGCAAAGACATGTGATGTTCCCGGGTATGATTTACTTGTCAGTACTTGTTCCTTATGTGACTACGTGATAAGTTGATCTGCAAGATGTGAATTACATGGTACATTGACTGCATGATATATGATGACATGAGATTTGAGGTGCATCACATGAGATTATGATATTGCATGATGCATTGACACGCATGGACATTGAGCATGTCATGTTGAGCCTATCGATTCGTTTCTTGGTACCTATATCTTTTCTTTGGTATCTGTAATGCGTGTCTGGGGATGATGGGCAGCCGTTGGCTCGGCAGGAGAGAGAGTGAGCTGAGTGATGCCGGAGCGACGAGCGTGCCGACGTCGCCTAGACACGAGGATGATGCACCGCCGATGGCTCGACTGAGAGATAGATCGGAGTGCGGAGCGTGTCACATCCTGCTCGAGCACTGATGAGTGATTGATGATCTTCCTTTGGACTCCTGAGATATGGATATTCAAGATTTGATACCCTTCATATGCATTTGCATTAATGCACGGCATGCATCGCATGTTATTTGTCATACACTGTGATACTATCTATTTCTCGTACTGGGTTCTGACCCCCTTCGCCGGGGGCTGTCATGTCTTTGTTGTATGGGCATGACAGGTGGTACAGGTGGACGTACTGTGGGTGCTCGAGATGAAGCATCAATAAATACCAGAGCTCCTTGAGAGCGAGCTCAGGTATATGGTTTATGTTTGAGTCACAGTAGTTGTTTAGTAATTTTACTTATGTTTTAAATTACCGGGGTATGCCCTGAGTATCTGTATTTTTAAGTATTACTTTACTGAGAAATCATATGTAATGCTTATGCGATGAATTTCATGTTAGATGTAAAACTGGAAATACATATTTTCACTCTTCGGAAATGTTTTAGAAACAAACTACGAAAATATTTGAGGGTCACTTTTTGAAAGTTTTTAACTAAATCTTCCGTTGTTTACGTTAATATAACAATCGTGTGTTAATTAAACCTCTGATTAGGACCAGGCCCTCACAAATTTGGTAAGTATATATAGCATGGTTTCAGATTTGAAACACACAATTCACCAAAACACAACTACTAATCTCTATAAACTTTCTCTCAACCCTTTACTCTCTCTTGTCTCTTTCCTTGTTTTGGCTTGGATAATCTGCTTGAAACTTGTAATTCACTTGTAGTTCAATCTACTTGGTAAGAAGTTAATGATTCTAAGTTTGATTATGTAGGTATCTATGAGTTATGTGAACTTGAGTACCAAGTGTTCATGATTGGAATTACTACTTGTTATTATGCAAAGAATTGAGTTCTATGATGATAGAAACATGTTTATATGAGCCTAGAGATTGCATGAAACATGTTTGAATATGAATTTTTGAGTAGTAGAAGAAGAACCATGAAGATATCGCCATGTTCTGAATATTTCAGACATCGGCGATCGATCTCGAGCCCTATGGCGATCGATCGCCGAGAACAGAGCAAAAAGAAGGCGGTGAAAACATATGGTGATCGACCGGTGAAAATCAGGTGATCGATCGCGAGGAAACAGAACACTTTGGCGATCGATCGCGAGATAGTGGCGACCGATCGTGCTGAAACAGAACATGTTGGCGATCGATCGGGGAAAATGGCAATCGATCGCCAGGGTTAAGTTTTTGAAAAATGTGAGATTTTTGTAGAATTTACTTTTGAAGCCTATTGTAACATGTTATATTGTTCATATTGCTGTAGCATCATCACAATGGACGGGGCAACAAGGCGGTTAGACATTGACGCCTACTTTATATCTTGTGTGTCGTAGAATAGGTACGTTTTGACGTACGAGTATATGATATTGTTGTGATGATGATGTGAGCATGGTATCATATGATTAGTGACATCATATGCATGTGCATTCATGATATTGATAGTGTTGAGATGGGTGCCACGATAGATGTGTACCATATGCTTTGGCTGAGATCGGTGCCACGATAGTTATGCCAGTGTTGAGCATATGCTTTGGTTGGGATTGTTGCCACGATAGGTATGCTACATATGCTTTGGCATGAGAGATATACGTCGGTTGGGTATATGCTCTGGCTGTTATAACATGTGAGGACGGTACTACGATATGTGCTGCTAATATGAAGATGTGAGGAGGTTCCACTGACATATTGAGCTGAGATAGGCATATCATATTGGTCTGGTTATAACAGGATGAGGAATGAGACATGTCATGACATATTTGCATTTGATGATGCATGATACAGGACAATCACATTTGATGTTTATAGTGCTTTATCATTTAAGTTTTTATTGATATCGCACTGGGATGGTTGTTTATCTATACTCATGTTGTGTGATTGTTTCTGTAGGAACTCGTAGACGTGGGAGGACGGGATTGTGAGTCTATTCCGCTGCGAGTTGAACCACTGTATAGGAGTTGTACGAGTCTAGGTTGTTTTACAGTACAAATGATATGTATATAATGACATGATTTTGTAAGTATTGTAACAACCTACATAAGTAAACTCTTAATCAGTGTATGATTTATTTAATTCTTATTCACTTATGTATAATGAACTGATACATAACGGATTAAGTAACGAGGACCCACAATGAAAATGGTTTTTTTGAATAACTATTTGTTGTGTGTAGAAAACTATATTCAGTGAATATGATTTGAGGTTGTTTTGTGAACTGATAATGTTCTTTGTTTTGTGTTTCTCGCTTACGACGAGGGTAAAAGTAAGCACACTTTCGGCTCGTTGGCGACGAGAATAAATAAACGCATTTTTTTTGCCAGAAGGCGGAGGGGGTATAAAATATGTCGACACCCTTCCTGCGGGTATAGTATGGAATGATATCATCGTGTCACCTTCTTATTTGAGTATGCAATTCATTACAACGTGGCTATGGTATTGTTATTATGTGTTATATGATTATGTTCATTAATTGTTGGTTATCTGTGTAGTTATTTCTGTTATGAATCTGATTTCTGAAAGTTGGCTTTGTTAACTGCTCAGATTAACATATATGTGTAAAAGTTATTTTGATATGAAAATGTATTATTTTTCGTCACATTATGGAAAAATGATGATTTTATTGCTTTTGCCAAATATTTTATTATGCTTACTACAAAATGATGCGACTCACATTTACCTGTAATGTGATATATTACAGATAGTGTCGAGGATATTGATGAGATGGACAGGGAACGTATTTAGAAGGATATTGAAGTTTAATTATTATAAGAATGGAATTTCAATTGTTTTGAGCACTTTGATACATTATTGTTCTGTTTTTAGCTAGTTTTTGAGAATTTTAGTTTTTATTCTGATTTGGGGATTATTGCTGATTTTAATGGTTGAGTTTAAGTTGATTTTACTTGTTGGTTTGGATTTGAGTTTTAGTTTGATCACGGTGTGCGATTATTAAGGGGGACTCTGCCCGTTCTTTTAGAAGTCAAAGTAAATATTTATTAAGTCAACAGACGTTAGTTCGTTATAAAATTTGAACGTTTCAACTAAAAAGAAATTCGAATTGATAACTAATTTTTGAATTGAGTGGAGCCTTGTGTTCAAGCAATTGAACACGGCGGAGCTACCCGTTGGGGCGGGCCGTCACAATATTACTTTGTATCCCATAAATGACATTCGATGGATATGTAATATGCCAAAATGTGGACCAATAAGTGGCATATATATATATATATATATTCTAAACAAATATGTATAAAATATATATATATATACACGCACATATATAAAATATACAGTAGACACTCCGCACACAATACACAAAAAAACCACCTGCACACGAGACTTTTAAACTTAGGAATCATCGATTCCTTTCTTTCTTCTTTTCCTTGTTCCTTTGGTCGACCCTTGCTACTTTCTTTCCGCAAAACCTACATGGAAACAAGTATCTTGAAGGTGAAAGATGATAAAAACCGAAATTAAGCAAGAAGAAACAAGAAAAGAGGCAAGAAACTCAAGGTTAAGCAAAACAGCAGTGAATTGTCTTATGTCGCAAGCGCCGGACGTTTTCGGTTGATGTTTTGGCTTCAAATCTCGACCACTTGAAGGTAAATATGTATATGTTGAGATTATAAACAGAAAGTGCTCGAAGTATTGAATTTAGATTGGAGTTGAAGTTGAGTTTCCTGCTGTCAAACATGATCTGTACATATTTCAGTTTTATATGGTCTGTCATTTCGAATTTTAAGTATGGTTAAGCTTCGAATTTGAAGATGGTGTCCATAATAAAAATTGTAGTATATTGAGTTAGCTTTAATTGACCACCAAAATCACTCAATTTGGATTTAAGATGAAAACTTTATGGTTATTTTACCATATTGTGTACAATCTATAAATTTAATGCATGCGGGTACACATGCAATGTTTTCTTCGATTTTCTGGGAATAGCTGGCTTCTAATTTGATGTTTACGTCAGAATAAGAGTTGTAGTGTTAGGTGTTAGCTTGCATGTGGCCTTAACTCACTCAATATGGAGTTAGGATACGAAAGTTATGCTAATTCTACTAACATCTATGCAATCTGGAAAATGCAATGCATACGAGTTGCTAAGCTGTTATGTTTTGCTAAACATGTACCTAAAGATGAACGAATTGCCTTAAAGCTGATAAAAGATGAATTGTAAAATTTTGGGTTATCTCGATTCTTCTGCTGGAAAGCGATACATTTGGATGTCGTATGAATTAATTATGAGTTTTCTACGAAAAGTGGTCAAACTGGAACTTAGAGTTTTCCCAATTTTGCATAAGTATTGTTTAGACCCACTTTGTCTTAGGTAAATGAACAAATTTGGGGAAGTGTCAAACATTTGAAATGTCATATTTTGAGTTAGGTTTCAAACTAAATTGGACCCACGTAATTTGGTTAAGTGACAGAAATGTTATGAACGGATTACTCTGAGCATGTAAGGTGAAATTTTAAGACGTTTGCTATGGGTCAATGTTTGGATTATAAACTTTATATTATGAAGTATTTGATACACTTTTGATGATATAATTGAGGTGTAAATAACCATGTTGTTATATCCCGAGGTCAATTTGTAAGGCCTCGCTACCTTAAGTATGGATTTAAGTGCAATAAGAGAGCTAAACATGCATAAATCATAGTATAAGGTTCATGTTGCTGTCTTGAGCTTAAGGATTACAGTGCCACAAATAAAATTTCAAAAAGGATTATTTACATTCTCGCAAAATGAATGTTAAGACTATAGCTTTACACTACTCATAGAGTAGAGACTATACAAAATAATCTTGTCCCGCTATACCAATAGCACTCCTCACGAAGCTCACCGCATCAACCCGGTCCTTAGCTCTCCATGTCAAAATGCACCTACCAGGACAACCCCCAAATCATGAGCATATAATAATCCATATTCAACACAATATGATTATAAGGCATAAATGCATAAACAGTAAATACAAAGCACTTCATGTATTCCAATGCATTTAAAACACCCCTTTTTTGGTTGTCCATGTACCATAACTCATAATCATAATCAATGGATTATATTATGGTTCCACAAATGTCATGACATATTACCATTCCAATAAAACCAATAACCAATCCCTAGTCTTGTTATAACATTGTATTTATGCACATCGCTTGTCATTACCGCAGCATTAATACCCCTCGCTTCGACATATTATCGGCATTGAATAACCTCGCTCAAATGTGACATGCGGCAATACCCTCGCTTCAACATTTAGCGGCAAATATTCTTTCCTCGCTACGATATGACAGCGGCAAGTATTCTATCATCGCTTCAAATGACAGCGGCAAAGCATTTAAAATCATCACTCAAATATAACAACGACTCATGAGATATTCACCAAGTATCCAACATACATATATGCAATCACAATGCATAATCCAACATGTATTAGCATCCATAATGCACAATCCAATATATACTTGCATCAACAATGCACAATCCAATAGGTATATAAAATACATATTACTGTTGGGTGCACGTACGTCTCTATACGTACCTTTGTTCCAAAAGTGGAGAAGTTGTAGAACTTTATCTCCTTGGTTGGTTGTTACCTGGGATGGTTCTACACAATCACACAATCCAATATTAGAAGCCATATAATAGCCCGATACCAAAAATCCAACAAAAAAACCAAATTTTCAAAATCTGCCCACTGGTGATCGATCGCTATGTCGAGGCGATTGATCGTGAGCCTTACCGATCGATCGCTTCGACATAGCGATCGATCGCCAGACTCACTGGTTCAAGGCAATCGATTGCTCCATATATCGATCGATTTCTAAATGCACAATTTTGCTACGACTTGCTGGCGATCCCTTTTAACGATCGATCGCCACACCCTGTGTGCGCGATTTCCACCATTTTTGAGCATAAATCCATGGCTTCTACAACATATACCTCAAACCAAAACATCCCAACAACTCAACACCATAATAACCCCATAAAACCAACATAAAACACCTCAAAAACCATAACCCAACCACATACAACATATACCCAAAACAAACCCATTTTTCCCCAAATATTTCAACACATTTCAAAACAAAACTTCATAAAACCAATAAGGAGGGATCCATACCTCTTTATGCTTCAAATCCTACCAAGAAATCCAACAAATGGAGATTTTGCAAAGGTTTCTCCCCCTCTCCTTTGGGTTGGATGATTTTGGGGTTGGGGGTAGGGTTTGGAAGTGATTTGAGAGAAGTGAGTGGAGTGTTGGGGAGTTGGGTTATTAGGGGGTTTAATTAAAATTATTCCCGGTATTATAGCATGATGTTATAAAATATCCCTACATGATATTTTAAAAGCATTTTCCAAAAATGCACCATAACCTCAATTAAAACATGCTTTACCAAAATAATCAACACCCAACCCAAATAAGTCATGCCATAACTCAAATTCCCAACATGCATCACATGCACCCTGAAACCCATTACCAGGTCAGCCCACCGAATAACTAAGCATTTCACCATAATAATTAATTCAACACCAAATTAATTAATACCATAATTATCACATACACATAATTAATGCCCAAATACACATAATTATTTCGGGGATATCACACAATTTTAGAAGTATGGAAAAAAATTCTCGATTTTTGTTTAACTCGATTGAAGTACGTAGAAAACCGGTTCTATTACGATATCTGACAAAGACATGTGATGTTCAAGGGATATGATTTACTTGTCATTACTTGATTCCTATGTGATTATATGACATGTTGAATTGCAGTATATGTGATTATATGATACATTGAACTGCATGATATGCGATTACATGATATATCATATGAGATTACACGATACATTGAGATGCATGGACATTAGACATATCATGTTGATCCTAGCGATTCTTTGATACTTGTATCATTTCCCTTGATATCTATAGTATGTGGTCGTGGGGATGATGGTACATTGATGGCTCAGTTTAGTTAGTAACTGTAGTGCCGAGTGTGCCGCTGTTGCCCATACACGAGGGATGATTGACCACCAATGGCTCGACAGAGAGAGATGTTGTATCCCCGAGTGTGTCTCTATCCTAGCTCGAGCTTGATGTTGTTGATGATGATTCCTTTGATTCCAGATATATCTACACTTTTAGGTTGCTACCCCGTACACAAGTTGCATTCATGCACGGCATGCATCGTATTATACTTTGTCATACTATTGTGATTTTATCTGTTTTTGTACTGGGGCTACTGACCCCTTTTGTGGGGGCTGTCATGTCTTTGTTGTGTAGGCATGACAGGTAGTACAAGTAGACGTCCTGCGGATGCTCGAGAGGAAGCATCTAGGAGTACCGGAGCTCCATAAGAGAGGGCTTAGGTTTATTTTATTGAGTTTAAGTCACATTACTTTAGTACAGTGGTTTTAAAAACTATATCCATTTCACCGGGGCATACCCCGAGTAGATGTATTTTGAGCATTTAGTATCTGGAGACTTTATATTGGATTTTATATTTGTTGGATTATGTGTATGAAGATGAAACTAGTATTTTATATTTCAGAATTTAGTATTAACAAATAAATTATTGATTTACTACCCCTATATTTAATTACTAATCGATATTAAAGTAATTATATTGAATCGTAGATTAAATTCATATATTGACTATAATTTGGAAAAAAAAAATTCTTAATCTTGCAAATTTTCTTAAGCATGATATACATTCTAATATTGAGATTTTTATTTTCGGAGTTAAAACCTTAAAAGAAGTTGCAAATATAGAAATTAAAAACTCATTGAAATACTAATTCTATAAATAACTTAACTGTTTTCCCAATATTTCATAGCATGTAGAATATTATTTACTATATTAGTTACAGTTGCTTCTAAAATATCAAAATTAATGATTGTAAAAAAATTATATACGAACAAATATGTTTCAAGATCGAGTAAATGAATTAGCAGTTCTAATAGTCGAAAATGACTTATTAGCTAAACTTAGTATACAAGTTTAATAAGAAATTTTACATAAAAAAAATGCAATAAGCAACTTTAGTTCAATATCCACTTTTTTTTTTATTTTCTTAGTAAATGTTTTATTGTTATAATTTATCTAAGACCTCCAAAAAGTTTGAGCCGTCGTGGATTAAAAGGATAGCAAATATCCTTCCAAGACAACCCGTTAGTTCGACTAGGAGATTCCTTCGAAGGTTAATTTAATATTGTATAAACATAATAAATTTAAGACTAAATACATAAATTTTATATGGAGGGAATAAACGACAAGAATTTTTTTCATGGGAGAAGATAAATGTGTCAGATGAATTTTCAGCTGAATAATTTCAGATTATTTAGGAAAGCAATTTAAAAGTTATAATATTTATTTAAATTCTTGTAATTTAAATATTAAGACTAAAAAGCTCGCGCCTTTTAACACATTAAACTCGTTTATTACGGTCAATCATCATTGCTTTGGATGCCTTTTCCCGCCGCATACTCATTTTTTATAAAGCTACCATTAGAGTTCTTGCTGACCCTGCCATTAATATCAATTTCCAACCCTATTTACAAATACACACAGACAATATATATATATATATATATATTGTCTGTGCCTGTGTGAGGCCGAGAAACACAGATAGAAAGAAAGAAATGGAGTTTTATCTATAATATAGTATAAGGAAAGCAAAAAAATCTGAAGATAGAAGTCAACAAGAACAGACGAGCAATAGATACGACGACTTTGGCTCGAATTTATTACCAACCATAATATCATCTTCGGCTCACATAATAGGACAATGTAGCAGCCATGGATTTAACAAGCCCAAAACCACCAACCAAAACAGAGATTCTTAATATAGATCACTCTCCCTGTGTGTGTGAATCACACAATCCGAAGTAGGATACGACACACAGGTCAGCACGTAGCCCTGCTCCATTTGGTCATCATCAAGAAACGAGCCATCCGACTGGTCAACAGCACCCGTCACTACTTTACCTGCACAAGTGGAGCACGCACCAGCCCTGCACGAGTATGGGAGATCAACTCCAGCAGCCTCTGCAGTGTCAAGGATATATGCGTCATCAGGGGCATCAAACACGATCTCATCGCCTTCTGGTCCAATCAACTTGATCTTGTATGTTGCCATGGCAGATACTCTGAAATCTGGTTTGGCTTTCAAGCCAAAGGTTTTGGTGATCCTCTTCGCAGAAGCCAAAGAGGAGGGGGTGTTGACGAAGGCTCTCACTTTTCTGTTTTGTGGAGCTGGAGCACTTTTGAACATGCAGATGACAGGAAGTCTTGCAGTTGCCATTTCCTGAAAAGGTCAGTTTAAGAATTTAAATTTCGTACACACAGAAAAATGATAGATGAAAAAAAAATGTTCAAGCTGATCAAATGTTTCATCGTATGAAATGTGTACCATAATGTGTGCATTCAATTTGTTAAAGGATGACAATAGACAAGAATGTCATCCATTTCTAACAACTGAGCAATAAATGTTCGGAGCAATATGAGAAGGGCAAGAAAGTTGGTCTCTGCCCTTCACTCGAAGCTCCGTGATCACTTGCTATAAATCCCATTTATAAGAACTTAAATAGAACTCAAGACTCTCTTTTGCTTCATCATGCGGAACACTCGAAATGGTGAGTCTTAGCGCAAAGGTAAAGTTGCAGTCATGTGACATAGAGGTCACGGATTCGAGTCGAGGAATCATCCTCTTACAACGCAAGGGAATGATGCATACATTAGAGCCAAAGTGGCCTGACCTCTTCCCGGACCCGCACATAGTGGGAGCTTCGTGCAATGGGTTTGCCAAAATGTGGAACATTCAACAATCAAGATTATATTCAAATTCGTTTGCAGAAGAAAGCATTGAGAAAAGTGATCAAAGCTATGAAAGTTTAGACAGGAAAATACAAGTCGTGACAGGGGGGAAACGAAAAGCAAAACAAAGTGTATAATTGTGTTATTCTCGTTTAGTACACCAACCAAGATAAAATAATCTTGTTACAATTTATTCAAAGCAGCAAACCAATACTGACCAAGTGCTCAAGTCAAGGTGTCAAAAATTCTAAAACAAACAATTTAAACCACCATAAAATTCAGCTTTTATATAAACCAATGATAAATAAAGCTGAACCTACTTAAACAATTACTTATTATTATAAAATCGACTCACTATCCAAATGAAAGACAATCGATCGTCTACCCAAGAAGATAGAGAGTCCCACTTATTCTAGAATCTGATCATTCTGTTGCATGTGTATGTGAACTCTGTGAACTATATTGTTGTAGAGGCCAAGGGGAGGAGAGATCGCCCCTCCCTCTTAAATTTTCCATATAGAGGGTAGACAAATATTGTTTATATATCATGCATATACATAAATAAAATTTCACTCCAATTAATTTTCGAGCTTTAATTTTGCCATCTATGAAAGTTCTTGTTCCGCCACTAATAGTTTCACAAATATTAGACTCGGAGAAGAGAATTAACAATTATATTGAAAAATCACCTTTTTTCCACAACATAAACGAAGTACACCGAGAAACAAATATTTGAAAGCGACTTTTTTTTTAGGAAGATCATGAGAAAACAATCGCATCAAATATTAAAATACTCAAAATTCATTGGTACTTTTTTTTTCCCTTTAAATCATCGCGAACAAGATTGATCAAATTTATAAAATAGCAGTATACTTCCAAAGAAAACCAACAAATAAACATCTAAACACAGATTCCAGCAAACACAAACGATGTTCTTACAGTATGTCCCTAAAACCCATAATAAAAAAAATCAGAACTCAATCTTTGCAGAATTTCCTCCATAAAGTATCTCGTTTCCAGTTTAAAATCTTATAGGTAAACATTAGACCCCGCAGAGAAACTCGTCACACCGACAAACATTAAAAAAGGCACACAGAAACAACTATGATATTTCTTGATTTAAAAAAAAAAAAAAAACCTACGATCTGTCTTCTAAAACCGCAGAAAGCTATATATTAAAAAAATGAAGAAGCCTTACAGAACTCAAGATCTCACCCTGGTAGGCAAATTTTACGCCTGGGTTACGAAAAATGGAGGCAAACTGCAGAAATTGACGTGTTTTGAGAATGTGGGCGGCGAGTATTTGATACCTTGAATACTGGAGCAGTCTACTAAGGTGGCGCTGGCAGCCGTAGGTGGTTTCGTCTCTTCAAAATGCTATTAAATATTTTACGGTGCATGACCTAATCGATGGACCAATACATTGAATTAAAGGGTAAAATGATAAAATCACAAGGATCGTCTAATAATATTTGATTAAAATTATTGAAATAAAAATATTTTATTGTTGTAATAAAATAAAACTATTTTATTTTTCTTGCTCAATTGAATGTTAAAACTACAAATGTTTTTTATGGAAAAATGAAGATAGATACCAATACGAAAAGATAAATTCATGATTTTTTATTCATTATTTATTTTTGAATTTTAAATCCCTCCTTCAAAATAAATTTTAGCATATAAATCGAATATTGGCCTATGTGTTGGGGGCGTGCCAGACACTTGCATGTGCCAACAAAAATTATCTAACTTCTAAATAAGCTATGTGATACTTAATTCGATCGTTGGTTAAGATCTCCTCGATATAGCTTGAAAAATAATAAAATTAACTAATGGTGCATTTTTGGTTGAGAAATTTGATGTCATTGATTTCAAATCTATTGACTTGTTTGGATGAATTTATATATTGTTTATTCTTTTTCTTCTTTTTATCATGTAAGGGGAGTGGCCAATGTATTGTACAATTCTCGAACCTAGGCATTCCCAAAGTGGCAAATGTGAGCATTACCAGCCAGGCTATGCCTGGAGGCGTGTATTTCAAAATCCACATTTTTAATAATTTATGTTAATGTAATTGTAATTTTGATGGATTTGAAATGCTCCTAAGATATGTGTCATTTCAAACCCAAAATTTCAAATACATTTTCAAATCAAATCTCAATTCAAATGAAAATTCATCCATCCAGACACAACCTAAAAGAGTTGCACGAAATGAGAGAGAAAATTCATCAGTAAACATGAACACATTGTTATGTTTTTCTTTTGAATTGAGACATACAAACTAGAACAAGCTAGAATTTATGGTTGACGGAACTTACGAACTGACCTTAAAATAACTGAAATTTACAAGCTAAAATTACAATGATCAAGCTAAAATCTAAGAGTGAAAGTTGCAGGAATTCCAGAGAGATTTGAATGATTTTGTGTTTCGTTGTCGAGAGTCTCTCCAATGATTCATTTCTTCCTTTTGTCTCACAACCTTAGGCCATTTCTTGGCAGTTCCTTGGCCAATTCGGTGCATGACTTCCAGCGTGAGTTAGTGGATGAAGGTAGTGGTTTTGACTTGGTCAATTATTTTCTCTTCGCTAACCACCTACTTATTCTATCCAAATCCACGAGTTGTCTTGGACTCGGCTCCTCCATTTCGTCGTAGTTGGTTCCTAAACCATGTCACTTGTTTAGGACCTAGTTCAATGACTATCAGTGATAACCATAACCTGGTCAATCCTTAGCTCCACGTGTCATTTCACCAATTCCTTCTGTAAGGCCTCGAATATCTTAAGCATTTTATTTGGACAAGTGTGCTCAATTAAACAAGAAGAAATGAGGTTTCCATATCAATAACCCTGGGCATTCGATGGGTTTACAAAATTCACATTCAAATTAATTACATCTTCAATACAAGAACGTGATAATCTAGTAGTTCATCCTACTAGTTCAAAAGATTCTATTCAAAATATCACCGCCCTCTATATTGACGAAGTCTTTACCCTCTAAGCCCATCAGACTCTATCATTGCCTCAATCTTCTTTGCCAAAAGTCCTACAGGAGTAACCCACCGTCCATGAGCAAATACATCGTTCATTAACAAAATTCAAGAGCAAATATAAATAATTGCATAAGACATTTATCATGTATACTCCCTGAAATGATGCATCAACATATTCTCGTCGATCGTTCTTGTTCCATAACTCATGTGCATAATCATCAGCTCACAATATAAATGTTCAACTCCATAATTCATTCATATGTAACGATACATATCGATATCCACAAATCTCACACAACTATTCCGGTCTTGTTATAACATCGGTAATTTAGTACCCCTCGCTTCGACATATATCGGCATTATATAATACCCCTCGCTTCGACAAGATAGCGGCGTGATCATCGCTTCGACATGACAGCGGCAAGTATCATATTTCCATCACTTCATATGACAGCGGCAAGTACCCTATTCCTAGCTCGAATATAAAACCACACGGAACATCCAAACATACTCAAACACATATCAATGCACATTGCATAACTACAATAGCATAATTGCACCACCAATTGCTCGTACATCATTCTACGTACCTGTTTGGCGTTTCCACAAAATATATGATAATTGAAATTATCCCCTTCGTTGTCCCTGTGCTTGGGAAGGCTCTACACAATCCAACAATAACATATTAAAAGCCAAATAATAGTCAAATACCAAAAATCTTATTAATTTAAACACAATCCAATTATTCCACCATTCTATGCCTCGCGAAGTGCTCGATCGATCGCGAGGCGATCAAACTTGACACCAAATCGATGCCCTCCTCGATCAATCGAGAGACTCATCGATCGATCGAGAAGTCGCCTCGATCGATCGGGAGCTGCGCTCGATCGATCGAGGAAGTGTTTTCTCCTCAGACAAAATCTCTGCTGCTCGCGATCGATCGAGGATTTTTGTTCGATCGATCGTCGAGCTCTGTTCTTCCGAGGAATTCCCATTTTCCTGCATATCTAACCATACCATGCGCATATACATGTGTGATATCCCCGAAATAATTATGTGCATTTGGACAATAATTATGTTTATGAGATATTTATGGTGTTAATTAATTTGGTGTTGAAATTAATTAATATCGTGAAATGCTTAGTCATGCGGTGGGCGTGACCTGGTAATGCATTTCAGGGTGCATGTGATGCATGTTGGGAATTTGGGTATTGGCATGGTTATTTATTGTGGATAAAGATTATTTTGGTAAAGCATGTATTTAATTGAGGTTTTGGTGCATTTCCGAAAAATGCTTTTAAAATATCCTGTTGGGATATTTTATACATCATGCTAATTATTGGGGTACATATCTTTGTTAGCCCCCCAACACTTATACCCCCCACTACCCCTCATAACCCCACTTCCCAACCCTATCCCCAAAACCCCTAACCCGATTTTGGCAAGAAAATGAGGAGGGAACCTTTGCAAAATTCTTATTTGTGGGATTCTTGGTAGGATTTGAAGTCCATAAGAGGTATGGATTCCTCCTTGTTGATTTTATGAGGTTTAATTTTGAAATGGTTTTGGTTTTGGGATTTAAAATGGTTTGAATTTGGGTTTGTGTTGTGTTTGGTTGGGTGTTGGATTTTTGGTGGTATTAAGGTGTTTATTGAAGGTTTATAGTGTTTTGATGTTGTGGGTTTGTGGTTATTTGAGTTGGTGTGGATTGGGGAAGAAAAATGGTGTAAAAATGGTGATTTTCGGGTTACAGGTAGCGGCGATCGATCGCCCATTTTTGGCGATCGATCGCCCGCAAGCAGTGCGCGGCAGAAGCTTTTTTGCGATCGATCGGTGGGTCTCGCGATCGATCGTGCCAAACATGGTGATCGATTGTCGAAGACAAGAAAATGTTGGCTCGAGCAGTGTGATCTCGCGATCTATCGGGGCACTGTAGCGATCGATCGCGAGTCACCAAAAGTGTGCATTTTGGTTATTTTTGTGGAGTTTTTGGTATTTGACTATGTTAGGATCGGTCCGGAGTGTTTAGAGGGGGGGTGAATTGTGATGACCAGGGATTATAGGTGTTAATCCCGGAGTATTAATAATCCATAAAGTGGTTTTACGTGACGATTTGGAGTTTAATTGAGGTATTGGGCCTTCTGGGCTCGTTTATTTGGGCAGTTGGGATCGTTGGATCCAGAGGTTGAGATTGTATTCACATTACGGTGAAAAACCTAAGAGTTGGGTTTTTGATGTGTCTCGGAATCTCGGGTGCTGTGTGAGCACCGGTAGAGGGTTTTGGAGTTAGAGAGAGAGTTTTTGAAAACAGATGATTTTTAAGGAATCATGATGTATTTGTGGGGCTATTAATTTTTCGGGGTATTTTTGCTATAAATACCATTTGAACCCAAGATTTTAAGAGAAAATTCATTTCAGCCCCAACTTTCTCCTCTCTCCCGCGCGCGCCCCTTTTCCGTCACCTCCCCTGCCCCGCCGTTTCAGGCGCTCCGCCAGCCGCCGTCCGGCCGCCGATCGGCGCGTGCGACCTACCCACGGCTTCGTCTCGACGAGGCGCTTCTTTCCCCTCTGTCAATTGAAGGTTTCGTCGCGTCCTGGAGTCGGATTTTACAGAAAGGCGTCGATCCCCAAAAGTTAGGGTTCATCGATTTTGAACGATTTTGCTTCCGATTTCGTTGGGTAATCTCCCTTAACCCTTGTTCGTCTTTTTCGTGCATTTCCATGCTTTATTCGGTGGTTAAGGTTCGAAATAATTTTCGAAAATTGTAGGGTTTGATTTCGAAAATTTGGGGGTTTTTGGCAGGGGTATTATTTCGTGCAATTGATCGATTATTGCATGTTTTAAGAGTATTATGATGCTTGATTGAGATCGAATTGAGAAGCTTTGGTTCAAATTTGAAGAATTTTAAGAGTTGGGATTTAAAGGCTTGTTTGGGTTCGATTTTAAGGGGGTTGAGTTCGAAAATGGGGAGTTTTTGTCAAGGGATGTTGATTCTTGCTTGGATAGCTTAATTGACATTTTAAATGAATTATGGTATTTTATTGGGTTCGAAATTGTGAGATTAAGGTTCGATTTTTGTAGGGCATTCTTGAACAAATTTCGATTGTCTCATTTATTTCCTTCCCTGCATGTACCCTGCCCCGGGTCTTTTAAGAGGATAATTGTCGTGTATTGACAATGTTGTGAGGGATATGGGTGTGCTTGAGCATAGGTTACATGTTCGTAAATAATTGTGAATTATTTATCGTGTTAGCACATCATTCCTCGGGGCATGGAACTCGAGCAGGGCTTGGCTCGGACTTCGGAGATTGAAGGTACGTGCGACGTACGAGCATTACTATATATATGTGAAATGCATAAGGTATTTTTGATTGCATTGAATGTTTTGCGTATGGTTATACATATATGTTGATATAGCCAAGGAATGACCCAAATCTTGATATCGCCGCTTGTAGCGTGCGTGGCACTAGAGTAGGATGACTCTTACATGATATAAGGGGTACTGGGTTTATATGACTATATTATGAGACATTTGAGATGTCTAGGTTTGTAGAATCATGCATTCTTCGTAAGACATTTGAGATGTCTAGGTTCGTAGAATCATGTATTCATTATGAGACATTTGAGATGTCTAGGTTCATAGACTCATGTTTTCATTATAAGACATATGAGATGTCTAAGTATAATGGAAAGCAAGGTTATGAAATCAATATTAGATATTGATATATCTATTTTTGCATGTATATGAACTTGGAATCATTCATTATTGATATTGTAAATCAGGCATGCGATGTGTAAATCAATGTGTTGATTTACTGATTTATGAGATTTGATGAGTTTGATGTTGTGAGAACAGGGACAGTACACGGAATCCCGGATGAGGATGTTGCCATCCAGGGAGTATCATTTAAATTCATTAGTATTTACTTGTGTTGTAAATTATGAATTTCATTATTATGATTATGGGATTTTGTGTATTGGTATGCTCACCCCGTTGGGGGCTGTCTCTGTTGGGACAGGTGGACAGGTACATCGATGGCTATGGAGCTGAGCTCGAGCTGTTGATTTGAGGTACTCCCAGGATCGTGGTACCAGGGCTTGATGGAGCACGGTATCGTATAGAGTACCTATATATACACCTGAGGATTTATACATATTCATGATGCTCGCATGTGAGCACGATTATACTTGTATATGGATTGTATATAAAGGCATGAGCCTTTCTCTCTTTCATTTAAGGTTGCATGCAATTAGGTTGAATTGCTAGAATGATATGAGAGTCGTTGGTGTATTATGTGGGTGTTGGAACCCACTTTTGTTGACATATGTGTGGTGTCTTCCCTGGCTGGGAATCTACTTGTATTACTGCTTTCTGTTGAGTATTATGCTTTCCCTGGCCGGGAATTTGGTTATGTGTTGTACTCTTTTTTTTTTGGGATAGCTCTATTTATGGGGAGACTCTGCCCAAATTTTTATAAAAGTTCACAATGTTAAAAGTGGCACCAAGGGGTTGGTAAAGGGCAAACATATGAGTCTTTCATTGACAGGCAATGATTAAGTATCATCAGAGCTTCCCGATTGACATTTTATAGAAAGCATGTACCACACATAGTGGTTAATACACTAATCAAGGTTTAAGGGCTTGGGGTCCTTACATTAGTGGTATCAGAGCAGTGGTTGCTCATTGGGGCTGTTAAGGGCCTAGGAAGTTATTGATAGCACATATTTATGCATGATGGCATTAATGTTGTATGACATAACAAATTGTTTATGTGCTCTTATGATATGAAAAGTGGTATTGCTAACCATTGTGGTTGCAGGAATCGTGTGGAACACGATAGGATGACATTTATAGGGATGTCTGGCACTCCGTGTATTATGTGCCAAGGAAGCTGGTTTTTTTTAAGAAAATCCGGTAAAGGGATATTTCCGAGGTAACATGTACTTTATATTGTCTTGTTGACACATGATGAATGCAAAGTGGTGCATTAAGGTTATAGTATATGTTATTGTGCATTGTTTTTGCATATGCATGTTATGAAATATAAGAGGTGTATTTCTTGAGTCAAAGTTATCTTAGTAAGGATTTTAATGGCTTATGCTAAAGTCCATATGAAGCGATGAAGAGTCCCGCTTATATGGAGTAGCAATGCTAAAGTCCATATGAAGCGATGAAGAGTCCCGCTTATATGGAGTAGCAACGCTAAAGTCCATTGGAAGCGATGAAGAGTCCCACTTACATGGAGTAGCAACGCTAAAGTCCAGTGGAAGCGAGGAAGAATTCCGCTTTCCTGGAGTAGCAAGAAGCATTAAAATGTACTAATGATAAGGGCTCAGGATGAAATAAGGATTTAAGGAAAAAGAATGTCATGACATTGCATATCCATACATTCATATAATGCGTTTTTATTATGTATTGAATGTTGATGCATAGCGTATATGGCTATTGTTGTTAACCCTGATGGTTGCAGGTTACAGGAAATAAGGAATACGAAAAGGAATGATGATTATACATATGTACGGGCATCCCAAGGGCAACATGTATTATGTGGTTAGTCATTTAACACAAGGTAAATCAAGGTATGCATAAGATAGTGCATTATGATATGATACATGTTGATACGCATTGTTTTGCATATGTATATTGTGAAATATAAAGTGAGGATTTCAATGCTTACACTAAAGTCCATATGAAGCGAGGAAGGATTCCGCTTATATGGAGTGGTGAGAAGCATTGAAATGCACTATTGATATTTCACGAGTCCAGGTTATCCTAGTGAGGATTTCAATGCTTGCGCTAAGGTCCATATGAAGCGAGGAAGGATTCCGCTTATATGGAGTAGTGAGAAGCATTGAAATACACTACTGATAAGTGACTCAATTCGAGGTTTATTGATAGCGATGGTTCATTCCGCTATATCTATTGGCGATTGTTCATTCCGCCAGGTGTATTGATAGCGATGGTTCATTCCGCTATATTGATTGGCGATGGTTCATTCCGCCAGGTGTATTTATAGCGATGGTTCATTCCGCTATATCTATTGGCGATGGTTCATTCCGCCAGGTGTATTGATAGCGATGCCTCTTTCCGCTACTATGTGGACGATGATTCATGCTCAGGGTATAGCGAGGTTTCATGCCACTTATTATCTGACGAGGTGTCATACCGTCGATTCTATAGCGAGGGATCTTGCCGCTATGTACTCAGCACAAGATTTTTGCCGCCTTCGAGCGATGGGTGCTGATTACGCCCTATTATTGAGCGACGGAGACAGGTATGACGCTATATCACTAGCGATGAGGTATGAGATATTGCTATTTTATTAGCTTTATTGTAGCTGGCATGCATTGATATACATGTTTTATTATGCCTATTTTACTAGCATGATAGTGGATGACATACGCTGATGTACATGTATCGTCACTAGTGGGCAATGTTTTAGATGCCATGAGTTGGCATGTGTCGTCACGGGATGACGATGACGATGGTGTAGGAGATGTCTTATTAGACATGCATCATCGTTACGATGATCGATGCGTTGAGTATACGTATTCAGTGGTATGCCTTGGGTGCCAGTACCGAGCACAAGGTGGTGTGTGCGACACCGATGGACGTGACCCTTATACCGAGCGGGTTGCTCGAGGAATGGTTGGATGCGCTGTACATGTGATTGTACCGCAGCTTATGATTGGGGGATCAGTTTACGAGTGGTGATACCCTTGAGGTATGCTCGTTGGAATGGCTTTTGGCCATGTGATTTGACGACAGGAGTAATCATGGAGGAAAGTACTCGCTTTCTGTCGATGTGACATGTGGTAGGCATGGTCACACCACCCTTGAGGGTGTAGGATGGGTCCTAAGGGAGTAGGATCAGGTTATGTTAAGTACATAGGGACATTGGAGTGTCCAGGGTGTATCGGCATTGAGGAATGTTGGATAAAGACCCACTACTCTATTGAGTTTTCTTCCCATAGTATGTTATACCATGTGGAAACGTCCGTCTTGTTAGTAGGTTTGAGGTAAACCTAAAGAGGCAGAGACTAGGCTGTCTGCCACGTGTGTGTAGTACCATGATGGTCTTGCTAGAGCCGTTATACTGCTCGTTGGAACCAAGTTTGGCAATCGTAAGGTGATGCGATGTGGATCGTGGTGGACTCTAGTAGTCACCACATCATTTGAGGTTGTGCGTGCCTCGCTGAAACGTGTATACGTTTATGTTTAATCTTGGAGACTTGTCTGGGACAGCTCAGGATGTTGGAGTACCAACAAGAGAGTCATCAGGTTGTTATTGACTCAATCTAAAGGAACCCGTGTATTGGGATACAATGGGTGTTATTGTATCCAGTTTTTCCGAACGATGGTTCGAGACTTGTGGATCTCGAGTTCGATGGCACTTCCCTTGCGAGGAAGGAGGTAGTATTATACCTATTTGGGAATCTTGAAAGATTCGGTAAGTTGGTGCAAGTGGTGTTGATTTTGGGAATCACACCGTGTATTGTTAATCGTCGATTTTCATCCTCCACTGAGTAAGGAATGACTCAGAATTGACGGTTGTGTTTGGGGCTTAGGGATATGTGGTAGATACCCGAGCCGAGTGCATTGAGTATGCATGCGACATCAGTGCTTAGGCAGGTATACCGGTGAGTATACGGATGCCAGTTATTGATTTCCTCTCTGTTAAGCATAGAGTTATGCTATTTTAGGAGGGTTAAATCTCTGATGAGATATGGAACACCTTGAGATTGGGAATCTCCATGGCACGATGATTATGAGGAATGATCGTGAAGTTAGTTGACTCCCTTGAGGAGGGATTTTCTTGTGAGGGTTAAGGTACTTCCCTTGTTGGTGTTTTCCTTCGAGTTATGCGACAGCCTTCCCAAGTTTGGATTGTTAAATCCGAGGATTTTCAAGGGATGGCAGGATTTCGGATTGGTTGAGTGTCGCTGACGACACAAGCGTTGAGGATGCAATGGGTTTATTGCATGCCCCTTAAGAATTTTAAACTCTGCGGAGTCTCGGTTGTAATTTATGATCAGGACGTGATTCTTGGAACATCCGTAGGTGGACATCTTGTGAGATGTCTTTTGTTTGAATTTGTGGCCGTGAGTTGCCCAAATTAAGTTGCAATGAGGCGACTACTCCTTCGATGGAGGAAGTTTGAAAGCGGAAACCAGGTTTGGTATGTGTACACCGTGGTGTACTAGTGTTTCCCTCGTAACGATGTAGGTTAGACATCGTGAGTCTTGATAAAGATGCCATTGGATGATATCTACGATAGAATCAGGAGCGATTCGAATCCTTACAGTTTCAGTTGACTAACTGCTTTTGGATTATTAGCGTTGAGCTGTGCTGACGCTCTTTGACGTTATGATGGATTTGGAAGTCTACTCCACTCCAGAGTTTGACACGAGGTCAACGTTCTTACGGTTGAGGTGTCATTCAGGACGTGTTCGTACTGTTGTATTAGATCGAAGGATGACTGACCGATCTACGGTCGTAAGTATTGGTTGATTTGCAGTCATGAGAGGCTGACTTCTGGGATGACCCGCATCGAGGTACGTTTTACCTCTTGGGTGATATGTTGGTTTTGGTATGTCGCTCTGTTTCAGAGTTAGATGAGAGGTAAGTATCCTCGCGTTTATTAATACGATTCTGATATGGTCAGGAATCGAGGTTATGGCTTCATGTTGTTGTGTAGCCTGGGTGTTACGTGATACACCAGTGCTAATTTCGAGGACGAAATTCTTTTAGTGGGGGATATTGTGATTACCAGGGATTATAGGTGTTAATCCCGGAGTATTAATAATCCCTAAAGTGGTTTTACGTGACGATTTGGAGTTTAATTGAGGTATTGGGCCTTCTGGGCTCGTTTATTTGGGCAGTTGGGATCGTTGGATCCAGAGGTTGAGATTGTATTCACATTACGGTGAAAAACCTAAGAGTTGGGTTTTTGATGTGTCTCGGAATCTCGGGTGCTGTGTGAGCACCGGTAGAGGGTTTTGGAGTTAGAGAGAGAGTTTTTGAAAACAGATGATTTTTAAGGAATCATGATGTATTTGTGGGGCTATTAATTTTTCGGGGTATTTTTGCTATAAATACCATTTGAACCCAAGATTTTAAGAGAAAATTCATTTCAGCCCCAACTTTCTCCTCTCTCCCGCGCGCGCCCCTTTTCCGTCACCTCCCCTGCCCCGCCGTTTCAGGCGCTCCGCCAGCCGCCGTCCGGCCGCCGATCGGCGCGTGCGACCTACCCACGGCTTCGTCTCGACGAGGCGCTCCTTTCCCCTCTGTCAATTGAAGGTTTCGTCGCATCCTGGAGTCGGATTTTACAGAAAGGCGTCGATCCCCAAAAGTTAGGGTTCATCGATTTTGAACGATTTTGCTTCCGATTTCGTTGGGTAATCTCCCTTAACCCTTGTTCGTCTTTTTCGTGCATTTCCATGCTTTATTCGGTGGTTAAGGTTCGAAATAATTTTCGAAAATTGTAGGGTTTGATTTCGAAAATTTGGGGGTTTTTGGCAGGGGTATTATTTCGTGCAATTGATCGATTATTGCATGTTTTAAGAGTATTATGATGCTTGATTGAGATCGAATTGAGAAGCTTTGGTTCAAATTTGAAGAATTTTAAGAGTTGGGATTTAAAGGCTTGTTTGGGTTCGATTTTAAGGGGGTTGAGTTCGAAAATGGGGAGTTTTTGTCAAGGGATGTTGATTCTTGCTTGGATAGCTTAATTGACATTTTAAATGAATTATGGTATTTTATTGGGTTCGAAATTGTGAGATTAAGGTTCGATTTTTGTAGGGCATTCTTGAACAAATTTCGATTGTCTCATTTATTTCCTTCCCTGCATGTACCCTGCCCCGGGTCTTTTAAGAGGATAATTGTCGTGTATTGACAATGTTGTGAGGGATATGGGTGTGCTTGAGCATAGGTTACATGTTCGTAAATAATTGTGAATTATTTATCGTGTTAGCACATCATTCCTCGGGGCATGGAACTCGAGCAGGGCTTGGCTCGGACTTCGGAGATTTAAGGTACGTGCGACGTACGAGCATTACTATATATATGTGAAATGCATAAGGTATTTTTGATTGCATTGAATGTTTTGCGTATGGTTATACATATATGTTGATATAGCCAAGGAATGACCCAAATCTTGATATCGCCGCTTGTAGCGTGCGTGACACTAGAGTAGGATGACTCTTACATGATATAAGGGGTACTGGGTTTATATGACTATATTATGAGACATTTGAGATGTCTAGGTTTGTAGAATCATGCATTCTTCGTAAGACATTTGAGATGTCTAGGTTCGTAGAATCATGTATTCATTATGAGACATTTGAGATGTCTAGGTTCATAGACTCATGTTTTCATTATAAGACATATGAGATGTCTAAGTATAATGGAAAGCAAGGTTATGAAATCAATATTAGATATTGATATATCTATTTTTGCATGTATATGAACTTGGAATCATTCATTATTGATATTGTAAATCAGGCATGCGATGTGTAAATCAATGTGTTGATTTACTGATTTATGAGATTTGATGAGTTTGATGTTGTGAGAACAGGGACAGTACACGGAATCCCGGATGAGAATGTTGCCATCCAGGGAGTATCATTTAAATTCATTAGTATTTACTTGTGTTGTAAATTATGAATTTCATTATTATGATTATGGGATTTTGTGTATTGGTATGCTCACCCCGTTGGGGGCTGTCTCTGTTGGGACAGGTGGACAGGTACATCGATGGCTATGGAGCTGAGCTCGAGCTGTTGATTTGAGGTACTCCCAGGATCGTGGTACCAGGGCTTGATGGAGCACGGTATCGTATAGAGTACCTATATATACACCTGAGGATTTATACATATTCATGATGCTCGCATGTGAGCACGATTATACTTGTATATGGATTGTATATAAAGGCATGAGCCTTTCTCTCTTTCATTTAAGGTTGCATGCAATTAGGTTGAATTGCTAGAATGATATGAGAGTCGTTGGTGTATTATGTGGGTGTTGGAACCCACTTTTGTTGACATATGTGTGGTGTCTTCCCTGGCTGGGAATCTACTTGTATTACTGCTTTCTGTTGAGTATTATGCTTTCCCTGGCCGGGAATTTGGTTATGTGTTGTACTCTTTTTTTTTTGGGATAGCTCTATTTATGGGGAGACTCTGCCCAAATTTTTATAAAAGTTTACAATGTTAAAAGTGGCACCAAGGGGTTGGTAAAGGGCAAACATATGAGTCTTTCATTGACAGGCAATGATTAAGTATCATCAGAGCTTCCCGATTGACATTTTATAGAAAGCATGTACCACACATAGTGGTTAATACACTAATCAAGGTTTAAGGGCTTGGGGTCCTTACATGAATGAACACTCCTTGTAAAATTTAATCTCTTGTGATTTCTTTCGGATTAGTGAAAGAAATCTGTTTCTTAATCAACTCTTTTATAAAACAGACCACTGAATGTATAAGTGCGGAACGGTCTGTTTATATATTTGTAAGAACGGCTCGATGGCTTGAATGAAAGAACGAGTGCAGAAAGATAAGACACAGGATATGTTTCTGGAAGTTCGAAGGTGGTGTAATCCTTCTACGTCTCCCCTTCTTCCAATTAAGGAAGGTTTCTACTAGAAGACTTTGATTTATACAATCCTGTTGTTCAGCTGGATTTACCTCACTACCAGACTGAAACTCCTAGCCACTCGATCTGTTCAGACACTCTCTGTCTGACAGTTACAATTTGTTTCTCACTTCTATTTTTCAATACAGAATACACAAGATGCGCACAGTGATCCTAAATGATCAAATATTATAATGTAATCGTGCTTAAGAATAATTTTAGCTCGAGAGCTTCTGAGCTTGTAAGCTTGTGCTGTTTTGCTTTCTTGTGCGTTTTTCGATTGATCAGCGAGAGTCTCTTTTTTGTTATCTGTATTGTTGAGTCTTGTATTTTCTGTATTGTTGTTGCATCCTTTTATAGTTGCATGTACCAACGACATTATTTCCCTTAATGTGCAACTCTTGACTCTGCTTAATCTCTGAGTAAGCTACAGTCTTCTTCTTCAGGATACTTGCCGTTCTGGTTCATGCTTTCGGCGACTGTCAGGTAAGCTCTTCTTTGTCTTCTTACCTTTTATGGTAATCTTCAGTCTTTGGTCCTTTGTAGCATTAATTGCGACATTAAATGCTACAATAAATAGCCGTTAATGATTCGGACTGAAGAGCCACTCTTTATGCATCCTTGACTGCTCTGATAAAGATTGAGATCGATCTGAAACTTCGATCTAGTCAGTCTGATATCTATCGATCCGGTCTAATATGTGATATGCCTTATCAGCTTGTTCTGTTTTGAGCTATCGATCTGGTCAGTCTGATTACCCTCGATCCGGTCTGATATGCTTTGTCATCTTATCAGCTTGATCTATTTTGGGCGATCGATCTGGTCAGTCTGATTTCTCTCGATCCGGTCTGATATGTTTTGTCATCTTTAAAATCTCATCGATAAAGTTCGGAACTAACAAATTCCCCCTTTTTGATGATGAAACCTAGCTTCTAAGTCTTTTTAACCAGTCTGATAAGAACTCTGAAGCGTATACTTTCGGATCAATTACTTCTTCTTGTTCAAAATAAATGAACATTATTAAGTTGGATCGATTAAGCCTTTTATTATTAAGCCTTTTATTTTAGTTCAAAATAAATGAACAAGGACTTAACAAAGAAAGATTTCTTTATTGATCACCAACAATCTTGCATATAGACAGTCTGAATATTTAAGCAATCTATTTTCTTGAAGACTGAGACTGATGCGGCTTGAAGTCTTTTTTATTTTCCCTCTTTTTGTCAGCAGCAGTCTCTTGGAGAAAATCTACAACTTGTGCTAGCTGAGCGCTGATAGCGTCAAGACGAACGTCTTGAGCGCGGATGGAATTGGCGACGGATGCTCTAACTTCAGTGGCCAGCTCGATCTGCTCTTTTCTCAGGCTGTTCTTATAAGTGGCTTGCTGAGAGAACAAATCGTTAAGTCCTCGCTGAAGACTGCTAATACTGGCTGTCATCTTCTCTTTGAATGAATCAAAGTCTAAAGCTGTAAGCCTCTGGCCTTGATGAACTTCTATAACACGTTGAGAGAGTGACATGCAGTTGTCAGATAAGTGCTGAAGGGTCCTTGCCAGGAATGGAGGTGCATCAGATAGTCGGCTTGGAGAGTGATCTGATGATGACAAAGCATGATCATCTTCTTCAGCAATCGACATAATTGAAGATACAGCAGCTTGGTGACTTTCGGACCGGATCAAGGTGACCAGAGCCGAAGAAAATGCTTGTATGAAAGCCATATCTTCATCTAATTGGACTGGAGGAGTGCTGGGTCTGGAGGGCTCCTCAAGTTGTAGAGCTGCAACAACTGTGGACACCACCAGATCCGGATCGACGAACTCCGGTGCGCCAACTGTTGCAAGTTCTGCGGTTGGACTGATTTGAACGTGGGAGACTGATGATCCCAAAGGAATAGATGTTGTTGGAGAGTCCAACAAGACATTCAATGGTTCATCTTCTGTAGCAGACGGAGCATTAGGCAATGGCTGCTCCGTTGTCTGATCGGTTACTAGTTCTGCAGTCTGATCTGCTGCGCGATCTGCTGTCTGATCTGCTGCGTGATCTGCTGTCTGCTCTGCTGCGCGATCTGCTGTCTGATCTGCTGCGCGATCTGCTGTCTGATCTGCTGCTCCAGAGGGAATAACCTCAATGAAAGGTTCTGCCAGAGTCTTGCTTGCAGAGGGATGATCCGGGCTGGTTACTGGAGTGGATATGCTGATTTTCTGTCATTGAAATCGGACAGCTAAATGGAGAGCATGAATATCCATCTCTAATTGAGCAATAACAGCCCCATCATCTCTGGCAGTTGGAACATTCGGATCGAAGTTCGCTTTCTTAGCAGCTAAGAGCAGAGTCGCCAGTCTGAATCTTTGATTGGCCTGAAATAGCTCTTTGCGATGCACAGCAATCCGAACATCATCGGTCACTGTCCCCTTCAGAACTTCTACTTCCATTTTCTGAAGGCGTCTGAGTTTGCCAAAGAACTTCTCAATGTGGTTGATCGTTCTGTACTCGACGTACTCATCAAAAACCACAATGAGCTCCTTCACTTTCTCTTCAACGTCCTCCATAGCAATGTCAATTGCTGTCTGCGCTGCAGATTTGGGCTTAGAGGAGAGTGGTTCGGATAGAATGGCTTTGCCCTTGCCGGTGGAGGAAGGGGACTTGATCTCTGATTGGGTATAGTCTCCCAACTCAGTGATAACAATCCCTTTGACCACGAGAATGGCAGAGGGGACTTGGATGGTTACTTTGGGTGCAATGGTTGAAGTGGTTGAAATTTGGGTTGTAGGTTGGGGTGCAGGGGTGGCTTTTGTTGGAGGCAATATGGGTAGTGTTTTGAAAGGTAGAGTTTTGATTGGTTTGGTAATCTGGGTTCTTGGCTTCTTGGGAAGGGGCTTGGCTGGTGGCGAGGGAGCAGACTGAGTTTCTTCAGAGTCAGTCTGGATAGTTAACTTTCGCTTGACCCGAGGTTTGCGAGCAACAGCCTGTTCTTCTCCCTTCTCAATCTTGACTGCCACCAGATCGGTAGGGGTAGGTGGAGCACTCTTGGACTTCAGCAGTGCTAGCCCTTTGGAGTTGAGAATTTTGAAGGGACTCAGAGCAGACTGCTTCCCCAGCTCAATGTCCAAAGTTTCCAGTAGCTTGCTGAGAGGAACAACAAAGCAGACGGCCTGTTTGGAGGCAATCACTGTTTCCATCAGGACTCCAAATAGAATCACGGACCAGTTCATCTTCTGTCCGAAAACAATAGCAGCCATGGCCCTGAACTTCTCGACGGTGACGGCGATCATATCCGGTCCACTGATAGAATACGGATCAACATCATCCCAATACAATGGCGATCTACATCATCGCCCATACAGTGCCTTTAGTGGTGCCATCTGGATACTAGTCTGATAGCTATTATTGTATGAAAACTCAACTAATGGCAACGACTCTTGCCATGAGTTATTAAACTCCAATACACATGCACACAACATATCATCAAGCGTCTGTATCGTACGGTTTGTCTGTCCATCTGTCAGAAGATGATAAGCTGTACTCAATCGTACTTCAGTTCCCATTGCTAATTGAAAGCCTTCCCAAAATGAGAAGCAAACCTCAGATCTCGGTCCGACACAATTGAAACTGATATTCCATGTAGTCTCACTACATTTTGAATGTACAAATGAGCAATTCTCAAGTAGGTAAACGCCATACTATACTGTATGAAGTGAGCTACTTTTGCCAATCTATCAACTATCACCCAAATCGCATCACAACCAGACGACGTCCTTGGTAAATGGGTCACAAAATCTATGATGCCCGGGGATTAATGGTGCTAATCCCGGTGTGGTAATAACCCCTAATGGATTTTATTTGTGGCAATTATGAATTAATTGTGGTTTTGGGACTCCTGGGGATTTTAAATCCTGTTTTTGGAGTCGTTGGATCCAAGGGATGAGATTTTATTCTCATATTGGTGATAACCTTGGAATTTGGTCTTTAGTGGGTTTTGAGGTCCGGAGTACTTTGTACTGGGGCAGATAATGGAAATAGAGATTGGGAGGTAATTATTGAAAACAAATGATTTTTAATGAGTCATGATGTATTTGTGGAAGGATTGGTATTTTCGAGTTTTGGTACTATATATACCAAGTGGACTCGGTATTCCGTCATTTGGACGAATTCCCTATCTCTCCCCCTCTCTCTCTATGCGCCCAAACCCTCCCCCATTTCCCTCTTTTCTCCCTTGAAGGAGAAATCGTTGCTAGCATGACTCGGGAGCCGGTTTTCTCGAAGATAATCAGGTATTAATCTTCCCCTCGTCCTTGTCTTCGATTTGGTAGTAGTGTTGTTGAGTTTGGTAGAGTTTTGAATTGGTTATGGGTTTTGGGGATTATTTTTGGTAAAAATCCAATGTTGAGTTTTTGGAGTTTTTATTGGTTATAAATGGTGTATTTGAGGTGTTTGAGGTGTTTGGGGTGTTGGTTTTGAGTTTGGGTGTGTAAAACACCATTAAAGCTCGAGTTTTTCAGAAAATCGCAGGTCGCAATCTATCACCGAGGAGCGCCGATCGATCGCGACGAGCAGCTGTAAATTGGTGACGATGTACAGTGCTGGCGATCGTTCGCCAAGTCTCGGCGATCGATCGCAAGGCGATTGGCGATCGATCGCGGAGACGCGCGATCGATTGCGGAAGGTTTCTGTTTGGCAACGGGTGCGCGCGATCGATCGCGACAGATGCGGCGATCGATCGCGGCCCGAAGTGTTTTGTTTTTTCAAAATTTTGGAAAAATATCGGGATTTTGGAATCGAGGTTTAATTAGCCCATTTTCGGGGCAATGTCTACATTCCAATGGGAATGCTATACTTTTAAAATGGATTGGTTGGAGCCAAAAATTTAATAAAACGAAATTCCCGGTTGGGTTTTTGGCTATCTTTTAAACATGAAAAATGGAATATTTGGGTATTATGCATGCTTAGCCGGGGGGCTTTTATTTTGGTAATCGTCATGGATTGACGATATGTTTGGGGGTTATGAACGTGCTTGGGCACGTGGTTGCATGCTTGTGTTTAATTGTGAGCTATTTATGTGTTAGCACATAATTCATCGGGTCGTGGGACTCAGGCGAGGTCGGACTCGAACTACGGAAGTATAAGGTACGTATGACGTACGAGCATAGCCTGTTATAATATTACAACTGTGAAATGCATGGTATGTGGCATTTGCATTAAATGGATATTGAAATGCATGGTATGTGGTAATTGCATTAAATGGATATTGAAATGCATGGTACATGGTACTTACTATAAAGGGTTATGGAAATGCATGGTACATGGTAATTGCGATGAATGAACATTTATTGAGAATTATATGGGCCACCTTTGAGCGAGCAATGATTGGGATGTTGTCGCCGTTGAGCGACCATCGGTTATGACGCCACTATTGTTGAGCGTGCGTGGGGTTAAAATGCCGCTGGTGTGGAGCGAGCTATGAGATAGAAATATAGAGTCATTTGCTAGATACATGGGATCTGTACTACTCTATTTGATGATTTAATCATTCTGATTATGGAACTGGTATAGCAGGAATGGTTTTAGTTGACCAATGAGATGATCAACTGGCTTTGAGAATTTAATGGTTTGATTATTTTGAGAACATGGACAATATAGGGGATCCCGGATGAGGATGATACCATCCAGGGAGTATCATTTAAATTCACGACATTTACATTTTGTAAATTATGAACTGTAATATTATGACTTTTGGTTTGGTGGTATTTGTATGCTCACCCCGGGTGGGGGCTGTCTCTGTTGGGGCAGGTAATACAGGTGCAGCGGTAGCTTTGGAGTTGAGCTCGGACTGTTGACAGAGGTACTTCCAGGATCGAGGTACCAGAGCTGGTTGAACAAGTACATAGATCCAGAGTTGAGATCGAACTGTGCTTGGGAGGTGCTTCCAGGATTGAAGTACCAGTAACGGTATCTGTAGAGTCTTTTATACATTAGATACACACTTATTCATTGGGTGCTCTCATGTGAGTACGTCTTTACGTGTATATGGAATGTATAAATGGGCATGGTTTTCTCTCTTCATTTATGGTTGCATTCAATTAAATACGGAATTGCTAAATGAACTGAGAGTATGTTAGTGTATTATTAGGGCACATACTATGAAAATGGTTTTGGTTGGGAAAGGTGAACATTATGGGGTTCTAATGCAAGAACTTTTATAGATGGTTTATGATGTTATACTTGCATGTAGTTTACTTCCCATGATAATATGATTGTATGCGCTAATGGCATGCATTAATACACTAATAGCGGATTAAGGGCACGGGGGTCCTTACATTAGCGGTATCAGAGCAGTGGTTTGCTCTTTGGGGCTGTTGAGGGCCTATGAACATGTTAATGAGAATGGGTAGCACATATTTATGCATGATGGTAGTTAGTGTTGTGTGACATAGCTATTTGCTTATGTGCTTTTATAATGTGGAATGTGGTATTGCTAACCATGATTGTTGCAGGATCATATGGAATACGATGAAATGAGATTGATGGGAACGGATTGCACTTGATATGAAAGTGTTTTAAGAATTTGATGCTGTAGCAAAATCAGGAAATAAGAAACATTATACGCTGTCTGAGGATAGGAATGGTGGATAACAGACAGTGGAATATTCGGGTATGATTCCATATGATTACGAGATTTCAATTGATATTGAGCATGCAAATATAATGCAATTAGAGTCCTGCTACGGGTATATCACCAGTGATGGATCATAATATTTGCCGCTCATATGTCGAAGCGATGTTTAATGCCGCTGTCATATCATAGCGAGGGATATTATTGAGCCGCCGATATAACGTAGTAGAATTTGTGGACCGTTGTGCTAACCTTGATGCAGGTGTATGGAAATATCGGTGGGATTATACGGAATGGGCATCACTTCTTGAGTCCAAAGGGACAATGTGCTTTGTACCGGGTCACCTCTTGCGCCTACGGAGCATGTTGCACGTGCATTGTACGGGGTCACCTCTTGCGCCTACGGGGCATGTGGCACATGCATTGTACGGGTCACCTCTTGCGTCTATAGGGCATGTGGCACGTGCATGGGAGGGTCTCTTGGGCCTGCGGAACAACGCGATACATCTCTGATTATGCCGTTGTCGTGTCGAAGCGATGATACATGCCGCTGTCACGTCGAAGCGATGATACCACCGTCATGTCGAAGCGATGATGCCGTTGTCATGTCGAAGCGATGATACATGCCGCTGTCACGTCAAAGCGATGATGCCGCTGTCATGACGTAGCGATGCGATCGGGAACAAAGTGCTGCATTTAATGTGAGCCACCTCTTGGGTCCAAAAGGAACAAAGTGCTACATGAATGTGAGTACCTCTTGAGTCCACGATTATGCCGCTGATTGTATGGCGATGGTTCTTGCCGCTGATTGTATAGCGATGGTTCATTCCGCTACATCTAATGGCGATGGTTCATGCCGCCGGGTATATCTATAGCGATGGTTCATTCCGCTACATCTATTGGCGATAGTTCACGCCGCCGGATATTCATAGCAATGGTTCATTCCACTATTCTATTGGCGATGGTTTATGCCGCCGGGTATTCATAGCGATGGTACATTCCACTATTCTGTTGGCGATGGTTTATGCCACCGGGTATTCATAGCGATGGTACATTCCGCTGTTCTATTGGCGATGGTTCATACCGCCGGGTATTATATAGCGATGGATCATTCCGCTACCTCTTTGGTGATGGTTCATGCCGCCGGATATTTATAGCGATGTTTTATGCCGCTGACTCTATGGCGAGGGATCATGCCGCTGATTCTATAGCAATGGGTTATACCGCTATGTACGTAGCGCTGGATTAAGCCACCTACGAGCCATGGGTGCTGCTTGCGTACCACTGGTGGACGATGGATACAGGTATGCCGCTATCTTGTTAGCGATGAGGTATGGTGTATTATTGTTTTATTAGCATTATTGTGGATACCATATGTTGTAATATACCGTCATGTGTTTGATGATGAGATTATGGATGTCGTGTATCGACATATATCGTCACGTGTTTGACGGTGAGTTAGTGAATGTCAGGTTTTAACATGTACCATCACTGGTTGACGAGACTGTTACGCCGAGCAGGATTGCTCGATGGATTATTGGATGCATTGTACCGGTGAGTGTACCGCATCGTGTAATAGAGGTAAATATTTGTCGAGTAGTGATACCTTTGGGTATACTCGCTGGGATGGCTAAGGCCAAGTGATCGGCGGTAAGAGTAGTCATTGAGGAAACTACTCGCTTCTTATTGTGATGTGTGGTAGACTTGGTCACACCCACCCTGAGAGTGTGGAATAAGTCCTAATGGATTAGGATTGCACCGTGGTTGAGCAAGGACACCGGGATGTCCATTATGCTTTGGTGTCCTAGAGAAATTTTGGGTGATGACCCACTACTCTAATGATTTGTGCGGTATGGCATACCGGATGGAGCGTATGATACGTTGGTAGGCTTGGTATAAGCCTATGGGGGCAGCGTATTGCTAGCCAGGTATTGTAGCAATGTTATAGTGTGCTTGTTGTGGCCATTATACTGGACGATGGGACCGAGTTCGGTGAATCATATGATGATACGATGAGGACTTATGGTAGACTCTTATAGTCTCTATGTGGCATGATGATTGAGGTAGGGAATACCTCACATGGACGTTTATACGTCAATGTTTCGAGGGACTTGTACCGGGGACAACTCGATTTTGTTGGGGATACCAACGTGAGTGTCAACAAGTCATTGTTAGCTCTGGTTGAGCATCCTTGCATATGGAATGCAACGGGACTCACAATTGGAATTGCGGGATATAGCTAGTGGGGTAACACTACTATATTGATTTTATCCATTGGAGAGATTTTGATTGTACTGTCATGAAGACAGCTGGTATTGGTTGAAGGTTGCTTGTCAATCAACCGGGGTAAGCCCTACTAGTGTTGGACTAGGTGATGGCTTCGTACTTCAAGTGAGACGTTCGAGGAGGCGTCTCTGGGAAATGCTCGATTGTGGAGTACTATGGCATTAGTACAGAGCATCGTTAGGATGAGTATACATGGCGTATACGGGTTTTGATTTGGTAATAGTGGCATTGGTGCACTATTCTAACCAGTTGTGTATTTCTGGGTTCCGGGATATATTTTGGTATAAATATATCCAGGTCTTCCGAACGGTGGTTCGAGGTTGTAGGGTCATGGATTCATGACACTTTCCTTGTGAGGAAGGCGGTATTGATATACCTACCGGTTGAATCTCTTGGGAGATTCGTTGTTTTTGTTTGTGTGGTGTTGATGTTGAAATCACACCATTTGGTTTTGGTTTGTCAACCATCATTCTCCGTGGAATAAAAATAATCTGGGGATTGACAGTTGTTTTTGGGGGTTTGGGTATGATTGGAGATACCTGAGTCGATTGCATTGGATATGCATGTTGTATTGGTACTTAGGCATGTATACCAGGGTGTATACGAATGCCAACATTTATTTTAGCCCTCGTCAAGCATCGGGTTAGTATGCTTGGATGAATGAATCTCCGGTATGAGATTGTGGCACTTTGAGATTGGTAGTCTCGATGGCATGATGTATTCTGAGGAATGATCGTGAAGGTTGGTTGACCTCCCCTCAAGAGGGATTGTCGTATTTTTGGCCATGGTAATTCAAGTCTGGGTACATTGATAACATCCCTGTGTTGGGATCGTTGAATCCTAGGGTAAATGAGGGATGGACATGTTTTGGATTTATTGGGTGTCATGGTTGACACGGGTGGCGGGAATGCAATTGATTGTTCTTGCATGTCCTTTCGGGAACTTGAGACCTTGTAGAGTCTCAATGGTGTGTTTGGACCAAGATGTGATTTCTTGGAACTCACGGATGTAGACATCTTTGGAGATATGTTTCGTGTTGATCGGGGCCGTGTTGTGGCCCAATCCCTGTTGCAATGTGGTGCAACCACTCCTTTGATGGAGATAGATTTGGAAAGCGGGAACCGGATTTGGTATAAGTACACTGTAGTGTACTGGTGGCTTCCTGGGTAACGATGTATGGATAACATCGTAGGCTAAATCGTAGAGATATCATCGAGGCGATCTCTATTTTTTGGAATCGTGAATAATTTGTTTGGTTTGCAGTTAAGTTTGGCTGACTGTTCTTGGGATGGTTAGCATTGAGGTATGCTGACGTTCTGTTGCGATTGTGATGGTGTGGGAGGTTTATCCCATTTCAGGTTTTGGTGCGAGGCCGGTGTCCTCGCGTTGGATGTGTCGTTCATGACATGTTCATGATTCGACGATGTGAATCCGTTTGTATTTTTGTAATCTCGGCAATACGTGGAGTAAGCCGATTTCGGGGACGAAATTTTATTGGTGGGGGATAATTGTGATGCCCGGGGATTAATGGTGCTAATCCCAGAGTGGTAATAATCCTTAATGGATTTTATTTGTGGCAATTATGAATTAATTGTGGTTTTGGAACTCCCAGGGATTTTAAATCCTGTTTTTGGAGTCGTTGGATCCAAGGGATGAGATTGTATTCTCATCGTGGTGATAACCTTGGAATTTGGTCTTTAGTGGGTTTTGGGGTCCGGAGTACTTTGTAATGGGGCAGATAATGGAAATAGAGATTGGGAGGTAATTATTGAAAATAGATGATTTTTAATGAGTCATGATGTATTTGTGGAAGGATTGGTATTTTCGAGTTTTGGTACTATATATACAAAGTGGACTCAGTATTCCGTCATTTGGACGAATTCCCTCTCTCTCTCCCTCTCTCTCCATGCGCCCAAACCATACCCCATTTCCCTCTTTGCTCCCTTGAAGGAGAAATCGTTGGTAGCGTGGGTCGGGAGCCGGTTTTCTCGAAGATAATCAGGTATTAATCTTCCCCTCGTCCTTGTCTTCGATTTGGTAGTAGTATTGTTGAGTTTGGTAGAGTTTTGAATTGGTTATGGGTTTTGGGGATTATTTTTGGTAAAAATCCAATGTTGAGTTTTTGGAGTTTTTATTGGTTATAAATGGTGTATTTGAGGTGTTTGAGGTGTTTGGGGTGTTGGTTTTGAGTTTGGGTGTGAAAAACACCATTAAAGCTCGAGTTTTTCAGAAAATCGCAGGTCGCGATCGATCACCAGGAGCGCCGATCGATCGCGACGAGCAGCTGTAAATTGGTGACGATGTACAGTGCTGGCGATCGATCACCAAGTCTCGGTGATCGATCGCAAGGCGATTGGCGATCGATCGCAGAGACGCGCGATCGATTGCGGAAGGTTTCTGTTTGGCAACGGGTGCGCGCGATCGATCGCGACAGATGCGGCGATCGATCGCGGCCCGAAGTGTTTTGTTTTTTCAAAATTTTGGAAAAATATCGGGATTTTGGAATCGAGGTTTAATTAGCCCATTTCCGGGGCAATGTCTACATTCCAATGGGAATGCTATACTTTTAAAATGGATTGGTTGGAGCCAAAAATTTAATAAAACGGAATTCTCGGTTGGGTTTTTGGCTATCTTTTAAACATGAAAAATGGAATATTTGGGCATTATGCATGCTTAGCAGGGGGAATTTTATTTTGGTAATCGTCATGGATTGACGATATGTTTGGGGGTTATGAACGTGCTTGGGCACGTGGTTGCATGCTTGTATTTAATTGTGAGCTATTTATGTGTTAGCACATAATTCATCGGGTCGTGGGACTCATGCGAGGTCGGACTCGAACTACGGAAGTATAAGGTACGTATGACGTACGAGCATAGCCTGTTATAATATTACAACTGTGAAATGCAAGGTATGTGGCATTTGCATTAAATTGATATTGAAATGCATGGTATGTGGTAATTGCATTAAATGGATATTGAAATGCATAGTACATGGTACTTACTAGGGTTATGGAAATGCATGGTACATGGTAATTGCGATGAATGAACATTTATTGAGAATTATATGGGCCACCTTTGAGCGAGCAATGATTGGGATGTTGTCGCCGTTGAGCGACCATCGGTTATAACGCCGCTATTGTTGAGCGTGCGTGGGGTTAAAATGCCGCTGGTGTGGAGCGAGCTATGAGATAGAAATATGGAGTCATTTGCTAGATACATGGGATATCTGTACTACTCTATTTGATGATTTAATCATATCTGGTTATGGAACTGGTATAGCAGGAATGGTTTAAGTTGACCAATGAGATGATCAGCTGGCTTTGAGAATTTAATGGTTTGATTATTTTGAGAACAGGGACAATACAGGGGATCCCGGATGAGGATGATACCATCCAGGGAGTATCATTTAAATTCACGACATTTACATTTTGTAAATTAGGAACTGTAATATTATGACTATTGGTTTGGTGGTATTGGTATGCTCACCCCGTGTGGGGGCTGTCTCTGTTGGGGCAGGTATTACAGGTGCAGCGGTAGCTTTGGAGTTGAGCTCGGACTGTTGACAGAGGTACTTCCAGGATCGAGGTACCAGAGCTGGTTGAACAAGTACATAGATCCAGAGTTGAGATCGAACTGTGCTTGGGAGGTGCTTCCAGGATTGAAGTACCAGTAACGGTATCTGTAGAGTCTTTTATACATTAGATACACACTTATTCATTGGGTGCTCTCATACGTCTTTACGTGTATATGGAATGTATAAATGGGCATGGTTTTCTCTCTTCATTTATGGTTGCATGCAATTAAATACGGAATTGCTAAATGAGCTGAGAGTATGTTAGTGTATTATTAGGGCGCATACTATGAAAATGGTTTTGGTTGGGAAAGTTGAACATTATGGGGTTCTAATGCAAGAAATTTTATAGATGGTTTATGATGTTATACTTGCATGTAGTTTACTTCCTATGATAATATGATTGTATGCGCTAATGGCATGTATTAATACACTAATAGCGGATTAAGGGCACAGGGGGTCCTTACAAACTCCATCATGATATGTTCTCATTTCCATTGAGTAATTTCTAAACTCATCAATTCACCTCCTGGTTTCTGTCTATCTGCTTTTACCTGTTGACAAATCAAACATCGTTTCACAAACTCAAGCACATGTTGTTTCATGCGTTTCCACCAGAATTGTGTACGCAAATCTTTGTAAATTTTCTTTCCTCCGGGATGTATATTGTATCTACTACAATGAGCACGTTGTAGTAGTTCTTGGCGTAGTCCCAATATAGCAGGAACTACCCAACACTGTCCATATTTCAAACTTCCATCACTTGTTATAATGAAAGAAGATGTATGCCATTGATTTATCATCTCTTTCCAGTGTTGTACTTCATCATCAGTGGTTTGTGTCGTTCTAATCTTTTCAAAGATATCAGGTTAAACCAACAATGTTGAAACCCTCACTGGCACTATAACTGCATCAAACTCATAGCCCAAGGTACAACAAGAAGTACTAAAGCTGATAATTAATCATCTCATTCGCAGTGTATTGTACCTTTCGACTTAAGGCATCAGTTGTCAGATTAGCCTTTCCTGGATGATATTCGATCTCACACTCATTATCTTTCAGGAGATCCATCCATCGCCTTTCCCTCATGTTTAACTCTGTCTGAGTGAACAAATTTCAAACTTTTATGGTCAGTATATATGGTAAAGGACGTATGTCGTCATATCTTCAAAGCAAATACTATGGCTGCCAGTTCAAGATCATGTACTAGATACTTCATTTCATGTGGTTTCAATTGTCTTGATGCATATGCCACAACATGTTTATCCTGCATCAATATACAACCTAAACCAAGTAATGATGCATCAGTATAAAGAGCAAATCTGTCATGCTCTGATGGAATAATCAACACCGGAGCAGTGGTCAACCGGTGTTTCAATTCCTGAAAATTATGGTCACACGCATCGGACCATCGGAAAGGTACACCCTTCTATGTCAGCTATGTTAACGGTTTGGCAATCTTTGAAAATCCTTCAATAAACCATCTGTAGTATCCTTCCAAACCTAAGAAACTACGAATCTCTGGCACAGATGTAGGTGCTGACCAATTCAGTACTGTTTCTATCTTTTTTGGATCTGCTGATATACCATCTTTGGAGATCACATGTCAAAATACTATATTGGTCAACCAAAACTCACACTTGCTGAGTTTGGCGTATAAGTGATGTATTCTCAAGATTTGCAACACCATATGCAAATGTTGGACATGCTCTGCTTCACTCCAAGAATAAACCAGTATATCATCGATAAATAAAATGACAAATTGATCAAGGTATTCCTGAAAAACTCTATTCATCAAACTCATGAAGACAGCTGGTGCATTCGTCACTCCAAAAGGCATAACCAAGAACTCATAATGGCCATAGCGAGTTCTAAATGTTGTCTTCTGTGCATCTCCTCCACTCACACGTATTTGATGATATCCAGATCTCAAATCAATCTTAGAATAGATCATCGATCCATGCAACTGATCAAACAAATCATCAATACGGGAGAGAGGATATTTATTCTTAATCGTTACCTTGTTCAATTGTCTATAATCAATGCACAATCGCATCGATCCGTCCTTCTTTACAAACAATCGCGGAGCACACCAAGGCAATACAGTAGCACGTATGTATCCCTTGTCCAATAAATCTTGCAACTGAGTTTTCAACTCTCTCAGTTCAGTTGGTGCCATACAATATGGTGCTTGTGAAATTGCAGAGGTACCAGGTATCAATTCAATGTCAAATTCCACTTCACGGCTTGGTGGAAATCCATGTATTGTCCGATTCCGGAAGAAATCCCAAGGTTTCCACCCAATCGCGAGATTGATTTCAGTATTGAATTGATGCCAGATACAACAACAATTTCTACAGCTCCGTATCGAATGGCACCAGCAGAGTTGAAGGAATTGAAAGAACAGTTGCAGGGTCTTCTTGAAAAAGGCTATATACGCCCCTCTATGTCACCTTGGGGTGCGCCAGTACTGTTCATGAAAAAGAAAGATGGCACAATGAGAATGTGTATTGACTACAGGCAACTCAATCGAGTCACTGTGAAGAACAAATACCCATTGCCTAGGATCGACGATCTATTCGATCAACTCCAAGAAACATCGGTTTATTCAAAAATTGATCTTTGCTCAGGCTACCATTAGCTCCGAGTTAGGGAAGTGATGTTCCCAAGACAGCTTTCAGGACCAGGTATGGCCATTTTGAATTCTTGGTGATGCCTTTTGGACTGACTAATGCACCAACAGTTTTCATGGACTTAATGAACACAGTGTTCAAAAATTTTCTAGACAAATTTGTGATAGTATTCATTGACGATATCTTAGTGTACTCGAGATCCCGAAAGGATCACAAGGAACATTTACGATTGGTTCTGCAGACTCTTCGGGAGGCCCAACTGTATGCGAAATTATCTAAGTGTGAATTCTGGTTGGACCGAGTAATGTTCTTGGGTCATGTGATATCAGCACAAGGGATATCTGTGGATCCCAGTAAAGTGGACTCGGTGATCAATTGGCCCAGACCAACTAGTGTACATGAAGTTCGGAGTTTTATGGGTTTGGCCAGCTATTACAGATGATTTATTGAAGGTTTCTCTCTGATAGCCCGACCGATCACACAATTGACCAAGAAGAACCAGAGTTTTATTTGGTCAGATGATTGTGACAATAATTTCCAAGAACTGAAAAAGAAATTGACCACAAACCCCAGTTTTTGCTCTACCATCTGGATCAGTAGGATTTGTGGTATGTGCTGATGCATTAGCCAGAGGATTGGGATGTGTTCTTATGCAGCATGGGAAGGTCATTGCTTAGCTTCGAGACAACTTAAGCCTCATGAGTCTCGATACCCCGTTCATGACCTTGAATTAGCAGCCATTGTTTTTGCTCTGAAAATTTGGAGGCACTACCACAATTCGTTATTTACTCTGATCATAAGAGTTTGAAGTACTTGTTCACTCAGACAGAACTGAACATGAGACAACGACGATGGGTGTATTTACTGAAGGATTTTGACTGTGAAATCCAATACCAACCAGGGAAGGTGAACTTGGTAGCCGATGCTCTGAGCCGAAAGGTTCAAGATGTCGTAGTAGCATCGATTCATGTCTGGCAGAATTACGATGAGCTATGCACTTCTGGGTGGACTAGCAGGCACATGGAAAATGTTTCCTTGTCTCCGCGATGCAATTCGAGCCACAGATTATCTCGTCAATCAAAAAGGCTCAGGAAACGGATCCATACATTCACAAGTTGACAAAGACAGTTTTTGCTGGCCACCCATCCAGATTCAATGTATCCCCTGATGGTTGGTTACAGATGGATAGCAGGTTAGTGGTACCAAATCTTATAAACTTGAAGGAAGCATTATTTCAAGAGGCGCACTGCAGTCGCCATAGTGTTCATCCAGGGAGTCAGAAGATGTACCTTACGTTGAAACCCCACTTCTGGTGGGAAGGTATGAAGAAAGACGTTGCTGAATTCGTGGCAAGATGTTTGACTTGCCAACAAGTTAAAGCTGAAAGGATGAGACCGGGCGGCATGCTACAGAGTTTAGAAGTGCCACAGTGGAACTGGGAGCACATTGCTATGGATTTTGTGACACATTTTCCCAGATCAGACAGGGATTGTGATGCAATCTGGGTTGTGGTTGACCGATTATCCAAGTCAGCGCATTCTATACCGTATGAGCGTAGTGTACAAGAAGATGGCGCGATTGTATGTGGATAATGTAGTTCGGATGCATGGAGTGCCAGTTTCTATTGTCTCCGACAGGGATCCGAGATTTACATCAAAGTTTTGGAGTAGCTTCAGAATGTCATGGGTACCAAATTCGCAATGAGCACTCCTACCACCCACAAATAGATGGCCAAACGGAGAGAACCATCCAAACACGTGAGGACATGTTACGGTTGGTGGTGATGGATTTTGGAGAAAATTGGCAAGAATCATTTTCATTGGTCGAATTCTCCTATAACAATAGTTTCCAAACTACCATCGGAATGGCACCATTTGAGGCCTTATATGGAAAGAAATGTCTGTGAGACCCCGTTATCTAAACAAGATTCTAAGGTGCATAAGAGAACTAATCATTCATAAATCAGAGTATTAGGCCGTGTTGATAATCCTGAGCTTAAGAGTTACAGTACCAAAGAAGTTCAAAAGGAATTAGATACATTCCTAACAAAAGTGTACTAAACTAAAGCTTTAGTCTACACTATGTAGAAGCTATACAAAAGTAATTTCTGTTCTGCTAATCCTGTAGCATTCCTTACAGCTCAGCGTATCAACCCCGACCCTGGTTCTCCATATCAAAAGCACCTACAAAGACAACCCCCAACACATGAGCACATGGTAATTCATATTCAACATAATATGAATGTAAAGCGTAAATGCATAAACCATACATATAAAATACTTCTTGAATTCCAATGCATTTAAAACGCCCATTTTGGTTGTCCCTGTACCATAACTCATAATTAAATCAATAACTGATATTACGATTTTTAAACAAATGTCATGACATAACTTCTCTTCTTAAATCTTGAAATCAATCCTTAGTCAGTTCATCATCAGTGTATTTTAATGCCCTTCGCTTCATAACTTTAGAACAAGCGGACCTCCCCCCCCCCCTCGCTTCATCATATAAGCGGCATTTCTAACCTCGCTTCATATGGGAAACCCCGCTTCAATGTGCAAGGGGACCTCCACCCCCTCGCTTCCCATTTTAGCGGCATAGTAGCGGCAAGCATTAAAATCATCACTGTGATAACCGTGACTCGTGGAATACACACCAAATGTTCCACAACATACATATGCAACTACAATGCATAATCAACATGTATCACACTCACAATGCATAAACTGATACATACTTGCATCTATCGTGTGTCAAATTAATAAACATACAATATATGTTACCGTTGGGTGCCCGTACGTCGCTTACGTACCTTTCCAAAATATCTTCAGTTGCAGGGCTCTATCCCCTGCGTTGTGTGGCTACCTGTGATGGCTCTACACAAGTGTACAACATAATATTAGATGCTTCAATACAATTCAATACCAAAAACAAATCAAATATAACAATTTCCCAAAATTTGTCATCTCGCGATCGATCGCTACTCAGCTCCGATCGCTCGCGAGATGCTACTGCCTTATTATACAAAAAATTTAAATTAGCGATCGATCGCCCCTTTATTGGTGATCGATCGCCAAAGGCTACTGGACCTCAGCGATCGATCGCGCTATTGTGGCGATCGATCGCCAATCCTTTCTGGTCTCGAGCGATCGATCGCTCCTTCAACAGCGATCGATCGGTAGCTCTGTTTTCCTTCGCGATTTCCAGATTTTCGAGCACCAACTTTCAAGCCAACAATTATACCACCATAAACGTAAATCATGCCCAAACAAACATGCTTGGGGCTACATTATACTACCATGCAAGCCTCCAAAACAAGTATCACAACAAAAGGCTACTAAACATGCCATTTCTATCCAACAATTTATCTAAACTCAACCAAAATTTAACCAAAATAGGATATGGTTCCTCACCCCTCTTTGCTCCAACGTTTTGCAAGGTTAAAAGCCTTGAAATGGCAGATCTCCTCCTCCTCCTTGCTTGCTGGATGTTGGACGAAAATATGGGGAAAGATTGGGAGAGAAGGAGTGATGGAGGTTGAGTTAAAAGGTAGGCAAGTGGGGGTATGGAGCAGCTGCAGATAGGTATGGGTTGGGGGGGGGGGGGGGGGGGTGGTTGGATGGTGGGTTATGTGATGTGTTATGTTTTGGTCCCGGTATTTAGCATGATGTATTAAAATATCCTCACATGATATTTTATAGTATTTAATCAATAAAACACTTCAAATTCCAATTAAACATGCTATACCACAATGACCAACACACACCCCAAATAATCATGCCATAACCCAAACTCCCAACATATATCACATGCACCCTGAAATGCATTAATAGACCATGACCACCACATGACTAAGCATTTCCCAATATAAATAGATCAACTCAATAATTTAACACCATAATCCTCATATAACATAATAAATGTTCAAATGCACATAATCATTTCGGGGATATCACAATGTCGATCCCCGGTATGCTGGAATGAGATTGGTGAAAAGTTGTTGACCCAACCTGAGTTCGTAGAAGAAATGCAAGGAAAGATTGAATTAATACGAAAAGAATGAAAGCAGCTCAGGACAGGCATGTCAGTTATGCAAACAAAAGGAGAAGACCATTGGAATTCCAAGTTGAGGATAGAGTATTCTTGAAAGTATCACCTTTCCGAGGGACGATGCGTCTTGGGCGTCGAGGTAAGTTATCACCTCGTTACATCGGTCCCTACCAGATCGTGGAAAAGATTGGAGCAGTGGCATACCGTTTAGACTTGCCACAACAGTTGTCGCTGGTACATGATGTCTTTCATGTATCCATGCTGAGAAAGTATGAACCAGACCCATCTCACGTCTTACAACCTGAAGAAATTGAGGTAGACAGTTCCATGTCATATGTGGAACACCCGATCAGGGTATTGGATAGAAAAGAGAAAGTATTGAGGAACAAGACTATTCCATTAATACTGATACAGTGGAGTAGGCATGGCACAGAAGAATCTACGTGGGAGTTAGAGGCCAAAATGCGACAAGAATGGCCACATTTATTCGAGGACATTACTTTGTATTCTCTGCCCATTGCTTATGAATACCCAATGTATTTTGTGAACTGAATTATCGGAATTGATGTTTTGAATTCGTATCTTTCTAATTTCGAAGATGAAATCTTTTAAGAGGAGAAGAAGTGTAAGGCCCCGTTCTAATTAAATATGTTTAACCTCGAGTTAGTAATCCCGGGTGTTTAAAAGCGAAGAATTTGAATTGATGTGTTCCGGGTCACAACACTTTATATCTAACCAAATTAATATAAATCAAAATTATATCAAATGGTATATATTTTTCAGCCATGCACCTACATAAAAAAATGTTAAAACACCATGTTGGGACACATGGCCATAGTGGGATATGAATGGATTTAAAAATCACAAATATTCATCTCGTTTCTCACGCCTAAATCCTTTATCAAGGCATGAGGTTGCTTCTTCTTTTCACAATCTGATTTTCCATCTTCTCTCTCATCCCACCAAGCTTTCTCCTCTCTCCTCTCCTCTCCATAAAATTTGAAAGCACCTCCCTTCTCCTCCATAAAAAAACTTGCTCAAATCTTGCATGCAAACTTGGAATTGGTTAGGAATTAAGAAGAGCTTCAAGGATTTGGGTGAACGTGAAAGCTTTGGAGGTATATCATCACCTCTATGTATTTAACTTAGAATATATACTTGTTGGGTCGATTTTTAGAGTTTTAAAATGAAATAAGAAGTGAAACTCATGCTGTCATAAGTTTCAGCAGAAATGTTGTTGCATGTAGTAACTAGTTTTGCATTTTAGGTTTTCTTAACGACTAAATCTGACTTAGAGTTCTATACAAAAGTTGTAGATATATGAGTTTTCGTCATGTGGTTAAAATTTGAAACCATTTGGACTTGAAATGAGTGAGATATTCTCATTATACTAAAGTATGCCAGATTCAACTCTGCATGTGCTGGAAATGCACATGCAGTGTAGAATTTCAAACTTTTGACAGTTTATTTTCGATTTTGTTGTCGGTTTTTATATGACCTGGTAGATCTTTTCATTCTCTTTAATTTTAAAAAAAAACAAATGACTTAATTTGGACTTATTTTCAATTAACTATGAATTTTATACTTTAAGTGTGCAAACCATGTCCTGCATGTGGGTGAAAATGCCATGCAGTGTGTTCTTTGAGTTCCTGATCATTTTTGGCTAGGAATTTTGGAAAATGTCCAGAAATAAGTATTTTAGTACTTTGAGTTTTATGTCTTTTGCCACTAGAATTACCCACTTTGGATTTAAAATGAAAACGTTATGGCAATTTTACAAAAACTGATCGAGCTGGAAAACAGAATTTCAAAAGCTACGTATTTAGTGTTTTAAACTACTTTTAATGGAAGAATTAGCTCGACATCATTAGACAGGAAAATGAAAGTCCTTTGAGTTTTTGAACTTAGAGCACTAAAATCGGGTCATTTGGAAGTTATATGATTTTATTATGAATTTTCTACTAAAATTGGTCAGTCTGAAATTGAGGAAAAATCAGTAGGAACCATCCTTAAAAACTTGTTTTAGCTATTGTGCCTACTTAAGCACTTAGTGATAATTTTGTAGTATATATGACCAGGTTTAATAATTCCGGGACTGTTGTGGAGCACTCGGTAAAGTTATTACTGGTCCGAGGTACGTAGAAAATGGGTTTTATCACAATGTCTGGCAAAGACATGTGATGTTCCCGGGGTATGATTTACTTGTCATTACTTGCTCCTTATGTGACTATATGATATGTTGATCTGCAGTATATGAATTACATGATACATTGACTGCATGATATATGATGACATGATATTTGAGATGCATCACATGATATTATGATATTGTATGATGCATTGACACGCATGGACATTGAGCATGTCATGTTGATCCTATCGATTCTTTTATTGGTACCTATATCTTTTCATTGGTATCTGTGATGCATGTCTGGTGATGATGGGCACGCCGATGGCTCGGCAGAGAGAGTGAGCTGAGTGATGCAATAGCTACGAGTGTGCCGACGTCTCCCAGACACGAGGGGTGATGGACCGCCGATGGCTCGACGGAGAGAGATGTCGTAGCGACGAACGTGTCGACGCCCTGCTCGAGCATGATGATTTGATTGATGATCTTCCTTTGGACTCCGGAGATATTGATATTCGAGATTTGATACCCTTCATATGCATTTGCATTCATGCACGGCATGCATCGCATGTTATTTTGTCATACACTCTAATTTTATCTGTTTCTCGTACTGGGGTTCTGACCCACTTTGTGGGGGCTGTCATGTCTTCGTTGGATGGACATGGCAGGTATTGCAGGTGGATTAATGCCGGATGCTCAAGAGGAAGCATCCATGAGTGCTAGGGCTCCGTGAGCACGAGTTCTTGTCCTTATTGTTGAGTCATTTTCCCAGTATGGTATTGATGAATTTTAAAAACTATATTATTCTCCGGGGGATGCCCCGAGTATTTTGTATGCTAACGTATTTTCGTACTTTCTAAACTTTATTGATGGTTATGTGTGAGATGCGAATTAGAAATACATATTTTGAGTATTTAGTCAATGAAAAACAATTTGGGCCACGTTTTGATAACTTAAATAATCTTCCGGTGTGTACATAAAACTAATCCTTGTGTGATAATTAAACGTATGGTTAGGACCGGGCCCTCACAACTTACCTGCTATCACATCATCAGGAGCTGCCTCTGCTTGTTCTTTGTTTAGTGCATAGACCTGAACTTGGGGTGGTTATGCTCTCTGTCCCCCACCAGTCCGGGGTACAAATTGTGGTCTTTACTGCACTGTACTTTCTGACACATTCCCTCTCGTATGTTGTCCTCCAGCGTGAGGACAATCCCGTATCATGTGTCCTGGCCTACCACATCCATAACAAACTGGACCATCAATGTGTGGACAATCGCGTCTAAGGTGTAGTCCTCCACAATTAAAACACTTTAAACCTCTACTACTGCTGCCTTGGGACTGTCCCTTGGCACCTCATTTTCCCCCTTTCCGAGTATCAAATTTCCTACCACCAAATCTCGAGGAAGATGCACCTCCTCGTGATGCTTTAAACTGATCCCCTCTTGGTCTCATACTGTCTGATGTAGGTTTATGAGCTTGTCCTAAATCCTTGTATGCCCCAATTCCAATCTCAGCCATCTCAGCCCTAATCAGCGCCTCCTCAAATGAAGTCTGGTTATTCGAAATAACCCTATCAAATAACTCAGACCGTAGGCCTTTCACAAACTTTCTAATCTTTGCTTTCGTGTTTGCAACTATATGAGGTATATACCTCAACAAAGAAGAGTACTGCAAAGCATAATCAGATACCTTCATGGTTTCCCTGTTTCAGGTTATTGAGCTCATCTTCTTTCAACTGCCTAGCAGCAACAGATAAATAGTGATCAAGAAAACGGGTTCTGAACACATCTCAGTCCAAAGTCTGTCTCTGAGCTCTCAACTCTATCAATGTTGCTTTCCACCACATCATCGCTTTCTTTGCTAATTGCAACTCAGCTAAACGCAACCAGGCTGACTTAGCACATGGTGCTGACACAAAGATCTGTTCAACACGTTCTAACCATTCCTCAGCATGATCCCGCGATTCAGTACCCTCAAAACGAGGTGGCTAATAACTCAGAAATTGAGTCAAGGTCAATTCTCCAGGTAATAATACCTGTTCTACTGGCCCTTGGTTTACTGGTGGTGGTGGCACAGACGCCAACCCAACATTAGCATTGCCACTCATGGCATCTCCAACATCATCTTGAGGTAATATGTCTACCATTACTGTACAACAGGGGTTAACAACAACATTCAAATGTATAAAGCATGTTAGTATAACAACATATCACAGTTATCAACATGCTTTCAAGTGATTAGGCAACTCCCTGTGTGATGCCCGGGAATTATTGGTGTTAATCCCGGTGTGGTAAAAATCCTTAAGGGATTTTATTTCTGGCAATTATGAATTAATTACGTTTTCGAGACTCCCGGGGATTTTAAATCCGGTATTTGGAGTCATTGGATCCAAGGGATGAGATTGTACTCTCGTCGTGGTGATAACCTTGGAATTTGGTCTTTGTGGGATTTGGGGTCCGAAGTACTTTGTACTTGGGCTGGTAATGGAATTAGAGTTGGAGAGATGATCTTTGAAAACAGATGATTTTTAATGAGTCTTGATGTATTTGTGGAGGAGTTGGTATTTTAGAGCTTTGGGGCTATATATACCAAGTGGCACGGTGTTACGGGATAACACAATTCATTCCACTCCTTCACTCCCCTCCTCAACGCCAACCCTTTTCCCCCCATTTCCCCTATTTTCCCTTGGTGGGAAAAATCCTTGGTAGCTTGGCTCGGGAGCCGGATTTCTCAAAGATAATTAGGTATTAACCATTCTCTCACCATTGTCTTCGATTTGGTAGTGGTATTGTAGAGTTTGATTGAAATTTTGGTTGGTTTTAGAATTTGGGGGGTTTTGATAAAAATCCAAAGTTGAGTTTTTAGTGTTTTTATTGGTTACAAATGGTGTAGTGGATGTGTTGAAGAAGTTAGGGGTGTTGGTTTTGCGTTTGGGTGTGAAAAACACCATGGAAGCTCGAATTTTTCGGAAACCCACAGGTCGCGATCGATCGCGGCTTGGCGCCGATCGATCGCGACATGTTGCTGATTTGAGAAGGTGATGAACAGTAGCGGCGATCGATCGCGAACAGAGGGCGATCAATCACGAGGTCCTTGGCGATCGATCGCGAATTCAGACGATCGATCGCGGCGTGATTATTTTCGGGCAGTAGGGTATGGCGATCGATCGCGGCTTGGCGCCGATCGATCGTGGCCCTGTTCCCTTTGTTTTTTTCAAAATTTTGGAAAATGTCGGGATTTTGGAATCGAGGTTTAAGTGGCCCATTTCCGGGGCAATGTCTACATTCCAATGGGCATGCCATACTTTTAAAATGGATTGGTTGGAGCCAAAGTTTAATAAAATGGGATTCTCGGTTGAGTCTTTGGCTATCTATTAAACTTATAAAATGGTATATTTTGGGTATTATGCATGCTTAGCCGGGGGACTTTTATTTTGGTAATCGTCATGGATGGACGATATGTTTGGAAATTGTGAACATGCTTGAGCACGTGGTTGCATGCTTGTGTTTAACTGAGAGTTATTTGCATGTTAGCACTTAACTCATTGGGCCGTGGGACTCAGACAAGGTTGGACTCGAACTACGGGATTATAAGGTACGTATGACGTACGAGCATAGCCTATTATAATGTTGCAACTGTAAAATGCTTGTTATGTGGTAATTACAATAAATGGACATTGAAATGCATGGTATGTGGTGTTTGCAATAAATGGATATTGAAATGCATGGTATATTGTACTTGCTATAAATGGATAGTGATATGCATGGTAGATGGTAATTGCATTAAATGGATATACATTGGGAACCATACGGTGCCGCTATTGAGCGAGCAATGATTTGGGATGTTGTCGCCGTTGAGCGACCATCGGTTATGACGCCGCTATTGTTGAGCGTTCATGGGGTTAAAATGCCGCTATTGTGGAGCGAGCTATGAAATAGAAATATTGAATAACTGGCTAGATACATGTGATATCTGTAGTACCCTAGTTGATGATTTAATCATATTTGATTATGGAACTGGTATATCAGGGATGGTTTTAGTTGATCAATGAGATGATCAACTGGTTTTTGAGAATTTAATGGTTTGGTTATTTGAGAACAGGGACAATACAGGGGATCACGGATGAGGATGATACCATCCAGGGAGTATCATTTAAATTCATGGCATTTACATTCTGTAAATTATGAACTGTAATATTATGATTATTGGATTGGTGGTATTGGTATGCTCACCCCGTGTGGGGACTGTCTCTGTTGGGGCAGGTGATACAGGTGTAGCAGCTGCTTTGGAGTTGAGCTCGGATTGTTGATTAGAGGTACTTCCAGGATCGAGGTACCAGAGCTGGTTGAATAAGTACATAGATCCAGAGTTGAGATCGAGTTGTACTTGAGAGGTGCTTCCAGGATTGAAGTACCAGTAACGGTATCTGGTAGAGTGTTTTATACATTAGATACACGCTTATTCATTGGGTGCTCTTATGTGAGTACGTTTTTACTTGTATATGGAATGTATAAATTGGCTGTGACTTTCCGCTCTTCATTTATAGTTGCATGCAATTAAATATGGAATTGTTAAATGAACTGAGAGCATGTTAGTGTATTATAAGGGTTCATACTATGTAAGTGATCTTGGTTGGGGAATTTGAATATTATGTTGATCAAATGCAAGAAATTTTCTGGATAGTATATGGTGTTACACTGGCATATGGCTTTTTCCCCATCATAGTATGATTATATGCACTAATGGTATGGATTAATACACTAATAACTGGTTAAGGGCACTGGGGTCCTTACATTAGTGGTATCAGAGCCAGGTTTGCTTTTTGGGGCTGTTGAGGGCCTAGGAACATGTTAATGGGAATGAAAAGCACATACTTATGCATGATGGTAGTTAGGGTTGTGTGGCACAACTATATTGCTTATGTGCGTTTATGATGTGTTCATAATTGGATTATGTTGTTGCTAACCATGGTGGTTGCAGGGTCATATGAGACATGGATTATGCATTACGGTTTGCATATATATCGGAGTGATGATTTTAATGCTTTGCCGCTAAATGTTGAAGCGATGGTAAAATTCCGCATGTCACAGTTGAAGCGAGGTGCATTAAAATACACTCATGGCGATGTTTATTGGAATACGGTTTATGCATTACGGTTGCATGCATGGGGGTAGCGATGTGAATACTTGCCGCTGTCGTATTATAGCGATGAAGAATATTTGCCGCAAATTTGTCGAAGCGAAGGATAATTCCGCTGTCATATTACTATTGCGAGGGATATTATGCCGCTAATATGTCGAAGCGAGGGGTATTTCCGCTGTCATGATAAAACGAGGAGTAGTGGCGCCGCTGTCATACCACCGCGATGAAGAATATTTGCCGCTTAAGCGAGGGATATTATACCGCTAATATGGCGTAGCGATGAGCTTTCTGCTGTCATATGATAGCAACGGAGGATATTTGCCGCTTAAGCGAGGGATATTATGCCGCTGGTATGTCGAAGCGAAGTAGCAAAGAGGGATATTTGCCGCTTCTTAGCGAGGGATATCATGACGCTAGTGTATTGGCGATGGTTCATGCCGCCGAGTATCTAAATAGCGATGGTTCATTCCGCTAGTTTATTGGCGATGGTTCATGCCGCCGGGTATTCATAGCGATGGTTTATTCCGCTATTCTATTGGGGATGGTTCATGCCACCGGGTATTCATAGCAATGGTTCATTCCGCTATTCTATTAGCGATGGTTCATGCCGCCGGGTATTTATAGCGATGGTTCATTCCGCTATTCTATTGGCGATGGTTTATGCCACCGGGTATTATATAGTGATGGTTCATTCTCCTACATCTATTGGCGATGGTTCTTGCCGCCGGGTATTATATAGCGATGGGTCATTCCGCTACACCTATGGCGATGGTTCATGCCGCCGGGTATTATATAGCGATGGGTCATTCCGCTACACCTATGGCGATGGTTCATACCGCCGGATATCTATAGCGATGTTTTATGCCGCTGACTCTGTGGCGAGGGATATTGCCGCTGATTCTATAGCGATGGGTTATGCCGCTATGTATGTAGCACTGGATTATGCCACCTACGAGCGATGGGTGCTGCTTGCGTACCACTGGTGGATGATGGATACAGGTATGCCGCTATCTTGTTAGCGATGAGGTATGGTATATTATTGTTTTACTAGCATTATTGTGAATACCATGTGTTGTTATGTACTGTCATGTGTTTGACGATGAGAATATGGATGTCGTGTATCGACATGTACCGTCACGAGTTGACGATGGGATTTTGGATGTCATATGTTGGCATATACCGTCACGGGATGATGATGACATAGTGGATATGCTATGTAGACGTGTAGCGTCGTGATGACGAATAATACGCCTAGGTGTACGTATTGAGTCATATGGTTTGAGTGCTGTTGATGGGCACAAGATGATGTCTACGTCACTGGTTGACGAGACTGTTACGCCGAGCATGTTTGCTCGATAGATTACTGGATGCATTATACCGGTGAGTGTACCGCATCATGTAATAGAGGTAAACATTTTCGAGTAGTGATACCTTTGGGTATACTCGCTGGAATGGCTAAGGCCAAGTGATTGGTGGTAAGAGTAGTCATAGAAGAACCTACTCGCTTGTCATTGTAATGTGTGGTAGACATGGTTACACCCACCCTGAGGGTGTGGAATGAGTCCTAATGGATTAGGATTGCACCGTGGTTGAGCAAGGACACCGGGATGTCCATTATGCTTTGGTGTTTTAGAGAAATATTGGGTGATGACCCATTACTCTAATGGTTTGTGCGGTATGGCATACCGGGATGGAAAGTTTGGCATGTTGATAGGTTTGGTACAAGCCTATGGGGGAAGCGTATTGCTAGCCAGGTATTGTTGCAGTGATATAGTGTGCTTGTTGTAACCATTACACTGCTCGCTGGAACTGAGTTCGGTGAATCGTACGGTGATACGATGAAGGTTTATGATAGACTCTTGTAGTCTCTATGTCGTATGAGGTTTGACGCAGGGAATGCCTCACAGGGACGTTTATGCGTCTATGTTAAGGGACTTGTTCTGGGATAGCTCAATTTTGTTGGGAATACCAATGTGAGTGTCGACAAGTCGTTATTAGCTCTGGCTGAGCATCCTTGCATGTGGAATGCAACGGGAGTCACGATTGTAATTGTGGGATATAGTTAGTGGGGTAACACTACTATATTGATTTTATCTCTTGGAGAGATTTGGATTGTAATGTCATGGAGACAGCTAGTATCGGTCGTGGATTGATTGTAAATCAGCCATGGTAACCATTACTGGTGTTGGACCGAGTAATGGATTTCTTACCTTTCGGTGAGACGTTTGAGGAGACGTCTTCGGGGAAATGCTCGAAATTGTGGAGTACTATGGCATTAGTACAGAGCATCATTAGGATGAGTATACATGGCGTATACGGGTTTTGATTGGGAAATAGTGGCGTTGATGCACTATTCTAACCAGTTGTGTATTTCTGGGTTCCGGGATGTATTTTGGTGTAAATATATCCAAGTTTTCCGAACGGTGGTTCGAGGTTGGAGGGTCATGGATTCATAACACTTTCTTTGTGAGGAAGGCGGTATTGATATACCTACCGGTTGAATCTTTTGGGAGATTCGTTAAATTGGTTTGTGTGGTGTTGATGTTGAAATCACACCCTTTTGGGTTTGGTTTGTCAACCCTCATTCTCCGTGGAGTGAGAATAATCGAGGATTGACAGTTGTTTTGGGCCTTTGGGTATGATTGGAGATACCCGAGTCGATTGCATTGAGTATGCATGTAGTATCGGTACTTAGGCATGTATACCAGGGTGTATACGGATGCCAACTTTTATTTTAGTCCTCGTCGAGCATCGGATTTATATGCTTTGAAGACTGAATCTCCGGTGAGAGATTGTGACACCTTGAGATTGATAATCTCAATGGCACGATGTATTCTGAGGAATAATCGTGAGGTCCGATTGACTTCCCCCGAGGAGGGATTGTCGTGTTTTGGGACCATAGAAATTTTTGTTAGTTAATTCGATAGCTTCCTTGTTTTAGGATTGCTGAATCCTAGGATAAACGAGGGATGGTCAGGGTTTGGATTTGTTTAGTGTCGTGGATGACACGTGTGGCGGGAATGCAATTGATTGTTCTTGCATGTCCTTTCGAGAACTTGAGACCTTGTGGAGTCTCGATAGTGTGTTTGGACCAAGATGTGATTTCTTGGAACACACGGTTGTAGACATCTCTTGAGATGTGTTTCGTATTGATCGGGGCCGTGTCGTGGCCCAATCCGTGTTGCAATGTGGTGCAACTACTCCTTTGATGGAGATAGATTTGGAAAGCGGAAGTCGGATGTAGGTCAAGTACACTGTAGTGTACTGGTGATCACTTTGGTAACGATGTATGTTTAACACCGTTGGTTAAATCGTAGAGATATCTTTTGTACGATATCTATTTTGGAATCACGAATGATTCGTTTGATTTGCAGTTAGGGTTGGCTGACTGCTTTTGAGATGGTTAGCAGTGGGGTATGCTGACGTTTGGTTGTGGTTGTAATGGTTTGGGAGGTTTATCCCATTCCAGGTTTTGGTGCGAGGTCGATGTTCTCACGGTTGGTGTGCCGTTCATGATATGTTCGTGATTCGACGGTGTAGATCCGTTTTGATTTTGAGGTTTTGGCTGTACATGGAGTACGCCTGTGCAAATTTCGGGGATGAAATTTTATTAGTGGGGGATAATTGTGTGGCCCGGGAATTATTGGTGTTAATCCCGGTGTGGTAAAAATCCTTAAGGGATTTTATTTCTGGCAATATGAATTAATTGCGATTTCGAGACTCCCGGGGATTTTAAATCCGGTATTTGGGGTCATTGGATCCAAGGGATGAGATTGTACTCTCGTCGTGGTGATAACCTTGGAATTTGGTCTTTGGTGGGATTTGGGGGTCCGGAGTACTTTGTACTGGGGCTGGTAATGGAATTAGAGTTGGAGAGATGATCTTTGAAAACAGATGATTTTTAATGAGTCTTGATGTATTTGTGGAGGAGTTGGTATTTTAGAGCTTTGGGGCTATATATACCAAGTGGACTCTGTGTTACGGGATAACACAATTCATTCCACTCCTTCTCTCCTCTCCTCAACGCCAACCCTTGCCCCCCCCCCCCCCCCCCCCCTTCCCCTCTTTTCTGTAGGTGGGAAAAATCATTGGTAGCTTGGCTCGGGAGCCGGATTCCAATTTGGTAGTGGTATTGTAGAGTTTGATTGAAATTTTGGTTGGTTTTGGAATTTGGGGGGTTTTGATAAAAATCCAAAGTTGAGTTTTTAGTGTTTTTATTGGTTACAAATGGTGTAGTGGATGTGTTGAGGAAGTTAGGGGTGTTGGTTTTGAGTTTGGGTGTGAAAAACACCATGGAAGCTCGAATTTTTCGGAAACCCGCAGGTCGCGATCCATCGCGGCTTGGCGCCGATCGATCGCGACATGTGCTGATTTGAGAAGGTGATGAACAGTAGCGGCGATCAATCGCGAACAGGGGGCGATCGATCGCGAGGTCCTTGGCGATCGATCGCGAATTCGGGCGATCGATCGCGGCGTGATTATTTTCGGGCAGTAGGGTATGGCGATCGATCGCGGCTTGGCGCCGATCGATCGCGGCCCTGTTCCCTTTGTTTTTTCGAAATTTTGGAAAATGTCGGGATTTTGGAATCGAGGTTTAAATGGCCCATTTCCGAGGCAATGTCTACATTCCAATGGGCATGCCATACTTTTAAAATGGATTGGTTGGAGCTAAAGTTTAATAAAATGGGATTCTCGGTTGAGTCTTTGGCTATCTATTAAACTTATAAAATGGTATATTTTGGGTATTATGTATGCTTAGCCGGGGGGCTTTTATTTTGGTAATCGTCATGGATGGACGATATGTTTGGAAATTGTGAACGTGCTTGGGCACGTGGTTGCATGCTTGTGTTTAATTGAGAGTTATTTGCATGTTAGCACTTAACTCATCGGGTCGTGGGACTCAGACAAGGTTGGACTCAAACTACGGGATTATAAGGTACGTATGACGTACGAGCATAGCCTATTATAATGTTGCAACTGTAAAATGCATGGTATGTGGTAATTACAATAAATGGACATTGAAATGCATGGTATGTGGTGTTTGCAATAAATGGATATTGAAATGCATGGTATATGGTACTTGCTATAAATGGATAGTGATATGCATGGTAGATGGTAATTGCGTTCAATGGATATACATTGGGAACCATACGGTGCCGCTATTGAGCGAGCAATGATTTGGGATGTTGTCGCCGTTGAGCGACCATCGGTTATGACGCCGCTATTGTTGAGCGTGCGTGGGGTTAAAATGCCGCTATTGTGGAGCGAGCTATGAAATAGAAATATGGAATAATTGGCTAGATACATGTGATATATGAAGTACCCTATTTGATGATTTAATCATATTTGATTATGGAACTGGTATAGCATGGATGGTTTTAGTTGATCAATGAGATGATCAACTGGTTTTTGAGAATTTAATGGTTTGGTTATTTTGAGAACATGGACAATACATGGGATACCGGATGAGGATGATACCATCCAGGGAGTATCATTTAAATTCATGGCATTTACATTCTGTAAATTATAAACTGTAATATTATGATTATTGGATTGGTGGTATTGGTATGCTCACCCCATGTGGGGGCTGTCTCTGTTGTGGCAGGTGATACAGGTGTAGCAGCTGCTTTGGAGTTGAGCTCGGATTGTTGATTAGAGGTACTTCCAGGATCGAGGTACCAGAGCTGGTTGAATAAGTACATAGATCCAGAGTTGAGATCGAGTTGTGCTTGGGAGGTGCTTCCAAGATTGAAGTACCAGTAACGGTATCTGGTAGAGTGTTTTATACATTAGATACACGCTTATTCATTGGGTGCTCTTATGTGAGTACGTTTTTACGTGTATATGGAATGTATAAATGGGCTGTGACTTTCCGCTCTTCATTTATAGTTGCATGCAATAAAATATGGAATTGTTAAATGAACTGAGAGCATGTTAGTGTATTATAAGGGTGCATACTATGTAAGTGATCTTGGTTGGGGAATTTGATATTATGTGGATCAAATGCAAGAAATTTTCTGGATAGTATATGGTGTTACACTTGCATATGGCTTTTTCCCCATGATAGTATGATTATATGCACTTGTAAGGACCCCAAGCCCTTAACCCTTGATTAGTGTATTAACCACTATGTGTGGCACATGCTTTCAATAAAAAGTCAATCGGAAAGCTCAGATGATACTTTATCATTGCATGGCAATTACAAAAAAATTCCTTTAACACTCAATGTTATAAGGTCATCAACCTAACAACGAAATAGACTCATAAAGTTCGCCCAATACCATCCCCTTTTTGCCACTTTTCACATTGTGGACTATTATAAAAATTTGGGCAGAGTCTCCCCATAAATAGAGCTATCCCGAAATAAAAGCACAACACATAACATAATTCCCGGCCAGGGAAAACATAATACTCATCAGAAAGCAGTAATACCAAGTAAATTCCCAGCCAGGGAAGACACCACACACTTGACGACAAAAGTGGGTTTCAACACCCACATAATACACCAATGACTCTCATATCATTTTGCAATTCTACCTCTAATCGCATGCCACATAAAATGAAAGAGAGAAAGGCTCATGCCTTTATATACAATCCATATACAAGTATAATCGTGCTCACATGCGAGCATCATGAATGTGTATATAATCCTCAGGTGTATATAAGTACTCTATACGATACCGTGCTCCATCAAGCCCTGGTACCTCGATCCTGGGAGTACATCCAATCAACAGCTCGAGCTCAACTCCAAAGCCATCGATGTACCTGTTCACCTGCCCCAACAGAGACAGCCCCCAACGGGGTGAGCATACCAAATACAAAATCCATAATCACAATAATGAAATTCATAATTTACAACAAAAGTAAATACTAATGAATTTAAATGATACTCCCTGGATGGCAACATCCTCATCCGGGATTCCGTGTACTGTCCCTGTTCTCACACTCATCAAACTCATCAAATCTCATAAATCAGTAAATCAACACATTGATTTAACTCATTGCATGCCTAGTTCTCGAATATCAATAATTATGATTCCAAGTTCATCATTCATGCAAATATAGATATCTCAATATCTAATACTGATTTCATAACCTCGCTATAAATCATAGATAGCTCAAATGCCTAGCATTTATTTTACCAATTCTCCATTATACCTAGACATCTCAAATGTCTTATAATGAATACATGACCACATGATCATTCTCAGGCATCTCAAATGCCCTACAATAGTCATATAAACCCAGTACCCCCTTATATCTTATAAGAGTTATCCTACTCTAGTGTCACGCACGCTACAAGCGGCGATATCAAGATTTGATCGTTCCTTGGCTATATCAACATATATATTTAACCACACGCACAATATTTGATGCAATCAAAACACATTATGCATTTCACAATGCTCTAATATATATATAGTAATGCTCGTACGTCGCACGTACCTTAAATCTCCGAAGTCCGAGCCAAACCTTGCTCGAGTTCCATGCCCCGAGGAATGATGTGCTAACACGATAAATAATTCACAATTATTTACGAACATGCAACCCATGCTCAAGCACACCCATAACCCTCAAAATATTGTCAACGCACGACAATTAACCTTTTAAAATACCCGGGGCAGGGAGGGAAACGAATGAGACAATAACGAAAATTGTTCAAGAACACCCTACAATTTTCGAACCCTAATCTCACAAATCGAACCCAATTAAACACCATAATTCATCTAAAAAGTGAATTAAACTTCAATAGCAAGAATCATCATCCTTGCCAAAAACCCCCAAATTTTCGAACTCAAGCCCTTAAATTTGAACCACTCAAAGCCCTTAAATTCGAACCCAATAATTCTTTAAATTCGAACACAAGAAGCATCAATAATACATCTAAAACATGTAATAAACGACCCATAACAAGAATCGTCACACCCCTGCCAAAACCCCCAAATTCGAACCAAACCCTACAAAAATTCGAAAATAATTTCGAACCAAAACCACCAATTTCAGCAGGGAAAAACACGAGAAGCATGAAAAAGAGGTAAAGGAGGTTACCCAATCGAAAATCGGAAGGAAAATCGACCGAAATCGAAGAACCCTAGAAATTGGGGATCGACGCATTCTCGCAAAATCCAACTTCAAAACGCGACGAAACTTTCAATTGCCGGAGGGAATAGCTGCGCCTCGACGAGACGAAGCCGGCGGCGGGTCGCACGCGCCGAACGACGGCCGGACGGCGGCGGGCGCACCGCTTTTGCGCGCGGCGGCTGTGCAGACGGGAATGGGGCGCGAGCGGGGAGAGAGAAAAGTAAGGGGCTGAAATGAAATTTAATGTAAAATTTTGGGTTCAATTGGTATTTATAGCAAAAATACCCCGAAAAACTAATAGCCCCACAAATACATCATGATTCATTAAAAATCATCTTTTTTCAAAAATTCTCTCTCTAACTCCAAAACCCCCTACCGGTGCTCACACAAGCACCCGAGATTCCGAGACACATCAAAAACCCAACTCTTAGGTTTTACACCGTAATGTGAATACAATCTCAACCTCGGGATCCAACGATCCCAACAACTCAAATAGACGAGCCCGAAAGGCCCAACACCGCGATTAACTCCAAATCGCCACGTAAAACAACTTTAGGGGTTATTAACACTCCGGGATTAACACCTATAATCCCTGGTCATCACAATATCCCCCACTAAAAGAATTTCGTCCCCGAAATTAGCACCGGTGTATCACGTAACATGCGGGCTACACCACAACATGAAGCCATATTCTCGATTCTTGACCATATCAGAATCGTATTAATAAACGCAAGGGTACCTACCTCTCATCAAACTCTGAAACAGAGCGACTTACCAAAACCAACATATCACCCAAGAGGCAAAACGTACCTCGATGCGGGTTATCCCAAAAGTCAGTCCCTCATGACTGCAAAAATAACCAATACTTACGACTGTAGATCGGACAGTCATCCTTAGTTCTAATACAACTAGTAAGAACGCATCCTGAATGACACCTCAACTGTGAGAATGTTGACCTCATGTCAAACTCTGGAGTGGGATAGACTTCCAAATCCATCATAACGTCAAAGAGCGTCAGCACAGCTCAACGCTAATAATCCAAAAGCAGTTAGTCAACTGAAACTGTAAGGATTCGAATCGCTCCCGATTCCATCGTAAATATCATCCAATGACATCTCTAACATGACTCACGATGTCTAACATACATCGTTACGAGGGAAACACTAGTACACCACGGTGTACACATACCAAACCTGGTTTCCACTTTCAAACCTCCTCCATCGAAGGAGCAGTCGCACCCTCAGCAACTCAATTTGGGCAACTCACGGCCACAAATTCACACAAAAGACATCTCACAAGATGTCCACCTCCGGATATCCCAAGAACCACATCCTGGTCAATATAAACAATCGAGACTCCACATAGTTTCAAATCTGAAAGGACATGCAATAAACTCATTGCCTCCTCAACGCTTGTGTCGTCAGCGACACCCAACAAATCCGAATTCCTGCCATCCCTTGATAAACCTAGGATTTAACAATCCAAACTTGGGAAGGCTATCGCATAAGTCGGAGGAAAACACCAACAAGGAAGTACCTTAACCCACACAAGATAATCCCTCTTCAAGGGAGTCAACTAACTTCACGATTGTTCCTCATAAATATCGTGCCATGGAGATTCCCAATCTCAAGGTGTTCCATATCTCTCATCAGAGATTTAACCATCCAAAAATAGCATAACTCTATGCTTGACAGGAAGGAAATCAACAACTGGCATCCGTATACTCATCGGTATACCTGCCTCAGCACGAACACCACATGCATACTCAATGCACTTGGCTCAGGTATCTACAACATACCCTTAAGCCGCAAACACAAATGTCAATCCTGAGTCATTCCCATCCAGTGGAGAATGAAAATCGACGATTGACAACACAGTGTGATTCCCAAAATCAACACCACACGTACCAACTCACCGAATCTTTCAAAGATTCCCAAATAGGTATAATACTACCTTCTTCCTCACAAGGGAAGTGCCATCGAACTCGAGATCCACTAGTCTCGAACCACCGTTCGGAAAAACTGGATACAATAACACCCATTGTATCCCAAATACACGGGTTCCCTCAGATCGAGTCAATAACGACTTGATGACTCTCTTGTTGGTACTCCAACATCATGAACTGTCCCAGACAAGTCTCACCAAGATTAAACATAAACGTATATATGTTTCAGTGAGGCACGCACAACCTCAAATGATGTGGTGACTACTAGAGTCCACCACAATCCACATCGTATCACCTTACGATTTGCCAAACTTGGTTCCAACGAGCAGTATAACGGCTCTAGCAAGCCCATCATGGTGCTACACACACGTGGCAGACAACCTAGTCTCTGCCTCTTTAGGTTTACCTCAAACCTAACAACAAGATGGACGTTTCCGCACGGCACACCATACCGTGGGAAGGAAAATCAATAGAGTAGTGGGTCCCTACCCAACGTTCCTCTAATGCCGATACACCCTGGACACTCCAATGTCCTTATGTACGTAACATAACCTGATCCTACTCCCTTAGGACCCATCCTACACCCTCAAGGGTGGTGTGACCATGTCCACCACATGTCACATCGACAGAAAGCGAGTAATTTCTTCCATGATTACTCATGTCGTCAGGTCACATGGCTAAAAGTCATTCCAACGAGCATACCTCAAGGGTATCACCACTCGTAATATGATCACCCCAAACATAAGCAGCGGTACAATCACATGTACAGCGCATCCATCCATTCCTCGAGCAACCCGCTCGGTATAAGGGTCATGTCAATCGGTGATGCACACACCACCTTGTGCTCTGTACTGGCACCCAAGGCATACCTACTGAATACGTATACTCAACACATTGTTCATCGTAACGATGATGCATGTCTAATAAGACATCTCCTACACCATCGTCATCGTCATCCCATGACGACACATGCCAACTCATGGCATCTAAGGCATTGTCAACTAGTGACGATACATGTCAACAATGACATCTAAACAACCCAGTCAACTCGTGACGGTCCATGTACATCAGCGTATGTCATCCATCATCATGCTAGTAAAATAGGCATAATAAAACATGTATATCAACGCATGCTAGCTACAATAAAGCTAATAGAATAGCAATATCTCATACCTCATCGCTAACAATATAGCGGTATACCTGTCTCCGTCGCTCAATAATAGTACAAAATCAGCACCCATCGCTCGAAGGCGGCAAATCCTGTGCTGAGTACATAGCGGCACAATCCATCGCTATAGAATCGACGGCATGATACCTCGTCATATAATAAGTGGCATGAAACCTCGCTATACACCTGAGCATGAATCATCGTCCACATAATAGCGGAAAGAGGCATCGCTATCAATACCTGGCGGTATAAACCATCGCCAATCAATATAGCGGAATGAACCATCGCTATAAATACACCTGGCGGAATGAACCATCGCCAATCAAAATAGCGGAATGAACCATCGCTATAAATACACCTGGCGGAATGAACCATCGCCAATCAATATAGCGGAATGAACCATCGCTATCAATACACCTGGCGGAAAGAACCATCGCCAATAAATATAGCGGAATGAACCATCGCTATAAATACACCTGGCGGAATGAACCATCGCCAATAAATATAGCGGAATGAACCATCGCTATAAATATAAATCGACACAGCGGAATACCAAACCGCTATCATCCGTGTCCTCATAATGAAATGAATATAAATCGACACAGCGGGACACATCACCGCTATCATCCGTGTCCTCATAATGAAATGAATATAAATCGACATAGCGGGACACATCACCGCTATCATCCGTGTCATCACAAAGGAATGCATCATCATCCTTTCTTGAGTCAGTCATCATCAGTTATTTTAATGCTTCCTCGCTTTCATAATCTCAAAACAAGCGGTATCGCATACTCGCTTTTTCATACTAGCGGTATCTCTTCCTCGCTCAGTATGGTATACCTCGCCTCCATGTGCCAGCGAGCCTCCCCCCTCCCGCTCCACATGCGCAGCGATAGTGCGTAACCTCGCCTCCATGTGCCAGCGAGCCTCCCCCCTCCCGCTCCACATGCGCAACGATAAAGCGTAAGCATTAAAACCTTAACTGTGATCGCCCTGACTCGTGGAATACACCTCTTTATTTCACATCACAATATGCAACAACAATGCATAATAACATGTATCATAACCTTAATGCATCACATTGCATTCATCATGTGTCACACAGACAACATAAATACATGTTACCGTTGGGATACCCGTACGTCGCTTACGTACTCCATATTTCCTGTAACCTGCAACCATCATGGTTAGCAACAATAGCCATATACGCTATGCATCAATCATCCAATGCATAAATGCAACCACTTGCAAGTCAATACGTATACCAAGACATGTTACCTCGGAAATATCCCTTTACCTGATTCTTTTACAAAATCAGATTCCTTGGCACGTAACACACGGAGTGCCAGACATCACTATTAATGCCATCCTATCGTGTTCCACACGATTCCTGCAACCACAATGGTTAGCAATACCACTCTTCATATCATAAAAGCACATAAACAATTCGTTATGTCATACAACATTAATGCCATCATGCATAAATATGTGCTATCAATAACTTCCTAGGCCCTTAACAGCCCCAATGAGCAACCACTGCTCTGATACCACTAAATGTAAGGACCCCAAGCCCTTAACCCTTGATTAGTGTATTAACCACTATGTGTGGCACATGCTTTCAATAAAAAGTCAATCGGGAAGCTCAGATGATACTTTATCATTGCATGGCAATTACAAAAAAATTCCTTTAACACTCAATGTTATAAGGTAATCAGCCTAACAACGAAATAGACTCATAAAGTTCGCCCAATACCATCCCCTTTTTGCCACTTTTCACATTGTGGACTTTTATAAAAATTTGGGCAGAGTCTCCCCATAAATAAAGCTATCCCGAAATAAAAGCACAACACATAACATAATTCCCGGCCAGGGAAAACATAATACTCATCAGAAAGCAGTAATACCAAGTAAATTCCCAGCCAGGGAAGACACCACACACTTGACGACAAAAGTGGGTTTCAACACCCACATAATACACCAATGACTCTCATATCATTTTGCAATTCTACCTCTAATCGCATGCCACATAAAATGAAAGAGAGAAAGGCTCATGCCTTTATATACAATCCATATACAAGTATAATCGTGCTCACATGCGAGCATCATGAATGTGTATATAATCCTCAGGTGTATATAAGTACTCTATACGATACCGTGCTCCATCAAGCCCTGGTACCTCGATCCTGGGAGTACATCCAATCAACAGCTCGAGCTCAACTCCAAAGCCATCGATGTACCTGTTCACCTGCCCCAACAGAGACAGCCCCCAACGGGGTGAGCATACCAATACACAAAATCCCATAATCACAATAATGAAATTCATAATTTACAACAAAAGTAAATACTAATGAATTTAAATGATACTCCCTGGATGGCAACATCCTCATCCGGGATTCTGTGTACTGTCCCTGTTCTCACACTCATCAAACTCATCAAATCTCATAAATCAGTAAATCAACACATTGATTTAACTCATTGCATGCCTAGTTCTCGAATATCAATAATTATGATTCCAAGTTCATCATTCATGCAAATATAGATATCTCAATATCTAATACTGATTTCATAACCTCGTTATAAATCATAGATAGCTCAAATGCCTAGCATTTATTTTACCAATTCTCCATTATACCTAGACATCTCAAATGTCTTATAATGAATACATGATCCCATGATCATTCTCAGGCATCTCAAATGCCCTACAATAGTCATATAAACCCAGTACCCCCTTATATCTTATAAGAGTTATCCTACTCTAGTGTCACGCACGCTACAAGCGGCGATATCAAGATTTGATCGTTCCTTGGCTATATCAACATATATATATAACCACACGCACAATATTTGATGCAATCAAAACACATTATGCATTTCACAATGCTCTAATATATATATAGTAATGCTCGTACGTCGCACGTACCTTAAATCTCCGAAGTCCGAGCCAAACCTTGTTCGAGTTCCATGCCCCGAGGAATGATGTGCTAACACGATAAATAATTCACAATTATTTACGAACATGCAACCCATGCTCAAGCACACCCATAACCCTCAAAATATTGTCAACGCACGACAATTAACCTTTTAAAATACCCGGGGCAGGGAGGGAAACGAATGAGACAATAACGAAAATTGTTCAAGAACACCCTACAATTTTCGAACCCTAATCTCACAAATCGAACCCAATTAAACACCATAATTCATCTAAAAGTGAATTAAACTATCAATAGCAAGAATCATCATCCTTGCCAAAAATCCCCAAATTTTCGAACTCAAGCCCTTAAATTCGAACCACTCAAAGCCCTTAAATTCGAACCCAATAATTCTTTAAATTCGAACACAAGAAGCATCAATAATACATCTAAAACTTGTAATAAACGACCCATAACAAGAATCGTCACACCCCTGCCAAAACCCCCAAATTCGAACCAAACCCTACAAAAATTCGAAAATAATTTCGAACCAAAACCACCAATTTCAGCAGGGAAAAACACGAGAAGCATGAAAAAGAGGTAAAGGAGGTTACCCAATCGAAAATCGGAAGGAAAATCGACCGAAATCGAAGAACCCTAGAAATTGGGGATCGACGTATTCTCGCAAAATCCGACTTCAAAACGCGACGAAACTTTCAATTGCCGAAGGGAATAGCTGCGCCTCGACGAGACAAAGCCGGCGGCGGGTCGCACGAGCCGAACGGCGGCCGGACGGCGGCGGGCGCACCGCTTTTGCGCGCGGCGGCTGTGCAGACGGGAATGGGGCGCGAGCTGGGAGAGAGAAAAGTAAGGGGCTGAAATGAAATTTAATGTAAAATTTTGGGTTCAATTGGTATTTATAGCAAAAATACCCCGAAAAACTAATAGCCCCACAAATACATCATGATTCATTAAAAATCATCTGTTTTCAAAAATTCTCTCTCTAACTCCAAAACCCCCTACCGGTGCTCACACAAGCACCCGAGATTCCGAGACACATCAAAAACCCAACTCTTAGGTTTTACACCGTAATGTGAGTACAATCTCAACCTCGGGATCCAACGATCCCAACAACTCAAATAGACGAGCCCGAAAGGCCCAACACCGCGATTAACTCCAAATCGCCACGTAAAACAACTTTAGGGGTTATTAACACTCCGGGATTAACACCTATAATCCCTGGTCATCACATCACTAATGGTATGGATTAATACACTAATAACGGGTTAAGGGCATGGGGGTCCTTACACCCTAAGTCACTTCCTCTACCCTGGTTCACCCAGTTCTCGAACCACTACTCTGATACCACTAATGTGGGGTTCTCACTGTTGGGATATGCCCTAAGACAAGTCATTAGATGATTGTTTATGACATACAATGTAATATGATTTTATTTATGGCAAATCATTAGTATATATTATTCAAATATCTGTGCAAAATGAATTGATATATAAGTTAATGTCCCTAGAATAATATTGTATTATTCTTGAAGATGCCCCTAGTCAAGTATTATCATGAATCGGGATAATGATAATACGTTGAGACTAGTATGTCTTGATTGATGAATTGTTCATAGATATGAGATATCAAATCAACACATGGGTACATGTTAGAGAACGATGTACTGGACAGACCCACCATGAGAATGCTACATGGATAGTTATATGATTGTCATAAGCAATTCTCATAGTGATAATAATGTATGTAATCCTTACGACTTGTGATCATCAGAGATCCCAACATAAGGAGTTATGTATCTTGATATTGTCAAACGTTACCCGTAACAGGGTAAACTATAAAGGCGACTATTGGATACACTACGAATTATGTAGAGGGATGTTGACTGATCGAGATAGGATTTGTCCCTCCTATATAACAGGAGAAGTGTTTGGCCCTTGATCAAGTGAGAACTAAAATGCATGGCCATGCTCGAATGAGTCGATATGTGATATCAAGCTTATTCATTTATTCTAGTTCTACTTGGGGATCAAGAAATAGAGATTGAATATACGAGTGTGACTATTCCATGACTCGTGTTCATTCTAAACACAAAGGACAAATGGATTAAGTTACATGGTTAATATTATCACAAGTTATAAAGGTTATGTCGAGTCAAAGACATTCTTGTAATTTGGGTAGCCTTGATGTGTTGCTAGACACCGCTCTTTGCTTGTAACGTAAAATGAGATTTTATGTCACTGCCAACATTACAAGATCCTATCGGGTCGCACAAAAGATTAAATCGATAAAAGGGAATTAAATTCATTGGATGAATTAATTAATTAAGAAGCGTCTTAATTAAATGAATATAAAGATTTAATTAAATAATGGGTTTGGGCCCATGAGGCTTTGTGAAAGCCTTTAATTAAATCATATATAATTTGATTACAATGTGATTAATTGGATTAACACAATTCATTCCAACCTAGACAATAGAAGCACACGGCCGCCTCTCATCTTGTGCTCTCGGTTATATCATAGCCGAAGGGTGCTCTTGGTGTTGAGGGCTATCATTCGATTGTGAATCGAGTGTGCTTCGTGTATTGGTTTAAGAACAAATCTAGCACTTTGTTCTTAAACTATCCCTTCCCGATTTGATCGTGTGGATACCGTTGAGGCAAAACTTGATAAGTTTTGCTAGTGACTCGAAGGAGGCGTTGGATGTGGTGCTGCTTCGTGGAATCTGCTCAAACACGCTACAAGGGTGAGACTTTTGTAATCCCTAATCCGATATGATAACCTATGTATAGATCCGGTGTCTTGTAATCCATAAAAATTTTATTCCGCTGCGTACCATGCTTGTTGGATTACTTACAGTGGTATCTGAGTCGTGTATAAGGCTCATATCGGATTTAAATTGTTTTAATCATATTAGAATTAATATTGCATGCTATTTAAAACTGTATGAACATATATGATACGTTAATATTATGTTTGTGAAATTATCATGAAATTATATTTGATATAATTGATGTTTGATGTATACGATACACGAAGCGAATAATCGAATCAATTGTATGATGTTTCGGCCACCACCTAGTACACTTGACCCACGGGTTAGCCACGTGAGGGCTAGGGTTTTCGAACCCTTGGCTCGAGATGGCCTAGTCGTTGTGGCTCATGTTCGTGCATGGAGGTTTCGAGACGTGGATGAGTTTTGAACTCTTTGGCTCGATAATGGTTCACGCATGCATGGATAAGTGGCTTCACCACGTGAGAGCTAGGGTTTTCGAACCCTTGGCTCGAGATGGTTGAGCCACCACCGTGCATGGCCTGACCATGATTCGTGGCTCATGAATTCCGGCGTTTCGAACAAGTTGGCTCGATGGAAACACAAGGAAGGAGCAAGGCGGCTAGGGTTAGACCCTAGCGCCGCCGCCGCTCGCTCATAGGTTTGGACCGAGCCGTGGGCTAGGGTTTCGAACCCTAGGCCCATGATTGGTCCAGCCATGGTCGCTAATGGTTCGAACCATGATGGTTCGTAATTTAATCGCTTAAGTTCGTGGCATGTGATGTCCCGAGCGTACGATAATTTTTCAAAATTTATTTTACAGTTTTAATTAGAATTAAATTTTAAATTGTTTAGAATTTAATTAATTAAACGTTAAAGCATGTTTTACGTGTTGTATGAGCATGGTGCATGGTTATAGCCCTTTTGTTAGATAGGATTTGTGGATGTTTGTAATTTATAATACGGCCTGCGTGTCGTGTCTTCTCTATTTTTTCTCTAAATGTTATCCCTCCCCTATGTTCCCCTCGAATGTGAATCGAGGAATTCTATATCTTGTAAATGTTATATAGTATAGTTTATTTGTTGATGGTGATCAATGAAGATGGAGCATCGTGCCGGGATGAGGAGGCCATTCACAAATTGGAGCCAAAGGAAGGTGCTTGTGAAGTTACCTTAGGTTGACTCTTAGGATTTTCTCATTGGCTTGAGAAAATCGCTAGTAGGGGCTATAACCATGTCACGTTTAATTATGTATGTTGATGCATGATTTATCTTATGTTTTAGATTGATAATTGTATTATACATATATGTAGATACGTATACACCTATATGTAGTGGAAATATTTTAAATTATCAAACTAATCATGAGATCAATAAATCCCTCTAAAATATTAAGTTTTAGATGCCTTCCAAAATTAAAAGTACTCGTCAAAACTTCGATTGTATATGTGTGGGTTTGCCAAAGCAAAGCACCGTGGCAATCTTAGTAAGGCGCGAAAGGATAAAAGTGATATCCGTTATACTTTAAATTGGGTACGACTTAACTAGGTTATCTCAATAGGATTGGGAACCTAGAGGCATGGGTTGGATAATAATTCATTTGATGACTTGAACAAAGTGTTGTTCGTCCAACTATCCAAGAATTACATGTGATGTAATTGACAAAGTGTTGTCTACCTAAATAACCGAGTCTTGGGCGATTAGCCAAAGCTAACTCAAGATTAGGCGAAATATGGATCTTGGCCCACTAAAGGTTTCGAGGGTTGATATTTTAAACAAAATAGTGGGAGTATCATTTAATATAAGACCATGTTAAATGATTAAATCATAAACTTATTTTGCATATTTATATGGTAGATATCCATGGCAACTAACAATACAACAAGCACATTATCACTGCGATCGGTCCTTGAGAAGGACAAATTAAATGGGACAAATTTCCTAGACTGGCATAGGAACTTGAGGATAGTCCTCAAACAAGAAAAGAAGCAATATGTCCTAGAGGAACCCTTACCTGCTGAGGAACCTCCCCTAACGGCTACTAGAGCCGATAAAGATGCTTACAAGAAGCATCAAAGTGACGCACTTGATGTTGGGTGCCTTATGCTTGCCACCATGAACTCTGAGCTTCAGAAGAAACATGAGGAAATATAGGCGTTTGATATGATCGAGCACCTTAAGCAACTGTACCAACAACAAGCAAGACAAGAGAGGTATGACGTCTCTAAGGCGTTATTCCAGTGTAGAATGGTAGACGGAAGTCTGGTTGGAACTCATGTACTCAAGATGATTGGGTATATTGAGAATCTGGAGAAGCTGGGTTTTCCTTTGGACCAAGAGTTGGCCACTGACGTGGTCTTGCAATCGTTGCCTGAAAGCTTCAGTCAATTTGTCTTAAATTACAATATGATTGAAATTGAAAAGACTCCACCACAGTTACTTGGCATGCTTAGAACTTTTGAAGCAAATAGCAAGAAGTCTAAACCTACAAATGTTCTTATTGTGAATAAGAGCAAAGGAAAGACTAAAGCTAAGAGCTTCAAGAAGAACAAGAAGGTCTTTGTTAAATCTAAGCCAAAGTCTTCTGCACTGAAACCAAAGGGGGGGATAGCAAAGGAAGGAAACTGTTTCCATTACGGTGAGACCGGTCATTGGAAAAGGAACTGCAAAGTATATCTGGAGGATCTCAAGAAAGGAAGTGTGACTTCCACTTCAGGTATTTTTGTTATAGAAGTCAATTTATCTACTTCTTCATCATGGGTATTAGATACTGGATGTGGATCTCACATTTGTGTAAATGTGCAGGACCTCAAAAGGAGTAGATTGTTGGCAAAAGGCGAAGTTGATCTCCGAGTTGGAAATGGAGCAAGAGTTGCTGCATTAGCTATAGGAGATTATTATTTATCTTTGCCTTCTGGTTTATCGTTGATTTTAAAAGACTGTTATTTTGTGCCCTCTATTACAAAAAACATTATTTCTATTTCTTGTTTGGACAAGTATGGATTTTCATTTATGATAAAGGACAACTGTTGTTCTATTTATTTTAAATGATATGTTTTATGCTAGTGCACAAATGGTGAATGGTCTTTATTTATTAAATCTTGATATGCATGTCTATAACATAAATACTAAAAGGATTAAAAATAATGATTGTTCCGACTTATCTCTGGCATTGTCGCTTGGGCCACATAAACGAGAACCGCATATCTAAACTTCATAAGGATGGAGTATTAGATTCATTTGATTTTGAATCATATGAAACATGCGAACCTTGTTTAATGGGCAAGATGACTAAAGCCCTTTCAAAGGACATGTTGAAAGGGCAAATATTTTATTGGGACTAATACATAGTGATGTATGTGGACCAATAAGTACACAAGCTAGAGGTGGTTTTCAATACTTCATTACATTTACTGATGACCTCAGTAGATATGGGTATGTGTACCTAATGAAGCATAAGCATGAAACCTTTGAAAAGTTCAAAGATTTCAAGAATGAAGTACAAAACCAACTTGGCAAAAGTATCAAAATCCTTCGATCAGATCGAGGAGGTGAATACTTAAGTCAAGAATTTCATGACTATCTAAAGGAGTGTGGGATAGTCCCACAACTCACTCCTCCGTATACTCCACAATGGAATGGTGTATCCGAGAGGAGAAATCGAACTTTGTTGGACATGGTTCGATCAATGATGAGTCATGCAGATCTTCCGACATCGTTTTGGGGACACGCTCTAGAAACAGCGATTTTCTTACTGAACCGTGTTCCATCTAAATCAATGGAAAAGACACCATATGAGATATGGACTGGGAAGCATCCTAGTATGTCTTTTATGAAGATTTGGGGTTGTGAGGCTTTCGTTAGACGTCACGCCACTAACAAACTTGGACCCAAATCTGATAAGTGTTTATTTGTGGGGTATCCTAAGGAAACGAAAGGATACTATTTCTATTATCCCACCAAGAACAAAGTAGTTGTTGCTCGGACTGGTGTATTTCTTGAAAGATAATTTATTTCTAGAAAAACCAGTGGGAGAAAAATAGAACTTAGTGAAGTTCAACCACAAGAAAACACTGAACCTGAGATTGAGATGGAAACAGTGCAGGCACCGCAAGCTGTTGTGGAAGAAGTACCTGCTCAAGAAACACAAGCCCAGCGTAGGTCTGTAAGAGAACACCGGGAGCCACAGAGATATGAATTTCTTGTGACTCAACAAGGTGACTTACTACTTATTGATGAGGATGAGCCGTCATCTTATCAACAAGCTATAAAGGGCACTGATTCTGAGAAATGGCAAGAGGCCATGAAATCTGAGATGGAATCCATGTATGCAAACCAAGTATGGACTTTGGTTGATCCACCTGAAGGGGTACGACCCATAGGGTGCAAATGGATTTTCAAGAAAAAGACCGATATGGATGGTAATGTACAAACCTATAAAGGTCGGCTGGTTGCAAAAGGATTCAAACAAATTCATGGTATTGACTATGATGAAACCTTTTCACCAGTGGCCATGGTTAAATCCATAAGGATCTTACTTACAATAGCTGCATTTCATGATTATGAAATCTGGCAGATGGATGTCAAAACAGCTTTCCTTAATGGAAATCTGCTTGAGGATGTGTACATGACACAGCCCGAGGGTTTTGTCGATCCAAAGGATGCTGGAAAGATATGCAAGCTACAATGATCCATTTATGGATTGAAGCAAGCTTCTCGGAGTTGGAATCTTCGTTTTGATGATGCAATCAAAGAGTTTGGTTTTATCAAAAACGTAGATGAACCTTGTGTCTACAAGAAGGTCAGTGGGAGCATAATCATTTTCCTAGTGTTGTATGTAGATGACATACTTCTCATTGGGAATGATATCCCTGCCTTACAATCTGTAAAGATTTGGCTAGGGAACTGCTTTTCGATGAAAGACTTGGGAGAAGCCACCTATGTATTAGGAATCAAGATCTATAGAGATAGATCGAGAAGGCTTCTTGGCATAAGTCAAAGTACATACATAGACAAAGTGCTAAAACGGTTTAGCATGCAAGAATCAAAGAAAGGATTCGTGCCTATGACACATGGTATATATCTCTCGAAGGAACAGTGTCCTTCAACACCAGATGAGAGACAACGCATGAGTAAGATTCCATATGCTTCAGCTATTGGATCTATCATGTATGCCATGATATGTACTCGTCCCGATGTATCGTATGCTTTGAGCATGACGAGCAGATATCAAGTTGATCCAGGTGAAGGTCACTGGATTGCAGTCAAGAACATCCTGAAGTACTTGAGAAGGACTAAGGATACATTCTTGATTTATGGAGGTGAGGAAGAGCTCAATGTAATAGGTTACACTGATGCAAGCTTCCAAACTGACAAAGATGATTTTCGATCGCAATCTGGATATGTGTATTGCCTAAATGGAGGTGCTGTGAACTGGAAGAGTTCAAAGCAAGAGACAGTAGCCGATTCTACAACGGAAGCTGAGTATATTGCTGCCTCGGATGCAGCAAAGGAAGCTTTTTGGATCAGGAAGTTCATTTATGAACTTGGAGTGGTGCCTAGCATTAAAGATCCGATAGAACTCTATTGTGACAACAATGGAGCGATCGCATTGGCTAAGGAACCTAGATCTCACCAAAGATCCAAGCACATACTTCGGCGCTTTCATTTCATTTCGAGAAATCGTTGAAAGGGGAGATGTTAAAATATGCAAAGTACCAACAGATGATAATGTATCTGACCCATTGACGAAGCCACTGTCACAGCAGAAGCATGATCGTCATACTAGATCTCTAGGCATTAGGTATATGTCTGATTGGTCTTAGTGCAAGTGGGAGATTTGTTGGGATATGCCCTAAGACAAGTCATTAGATGATTGTTTATGACATACAATGTAATATGATTTTATTTATGGCAAATCATTAGTATATATTATTCAAATATCTGTGCAATATGAATTGATATATAAGTTAATGTCCCTAGAATAATATTTATTATTCTTGAAGATGTCCCTAGTCAAGTATTATCATGAATCGGGATAATGATAATACGTTGAGACTAGTATGTCTTGATTGATGAATTGTTCATAGATATGAGATATCAAATCAACACATGGGTACATGTTAGAGAACGATGTACTGGACAGACCCACCATGAGAATGCTACATGGATAGTTATATGATTGTCATAAGCAATTCTCATAGTGATAATAATGTATGTAATCCTTACGACTTGTGATCATCAGAGATCCCAACATAAGGAGTTATGTATCTTGATATTGTCAAACGTTACCCGTAACAGGGTAAACTATAAAGGCGACTATTGGATACACTACGAATTATGTAGAGGGATGTTGAGTGATCGAGATAGGATTTGTCCCTCCTATATAATAGGAGAAGTGTTTGGCCCTTGATCAAGTGAGAACTAAAATGCATGGCCATGCTCGAATGAGTCGATATGTGATATCGAGCTTATTCGTTTATTCTAGTTCTACTTGGGGATCAAGAAATAGAGATTGAATATACGAGTATGACTATTCCATGACTCGTGTTCAATCTAAACACAAAGGACAAAGGGATTAAGTTACATGGTTAATATTATCACAAGTTCTAAAGGTTATGTCGAGTCAAAGACATTCTTGTAATTTGGGTAGCCTTGATGTGTTGCTAGACACCGCTCTTTGCTTGTAACGTAAAATGAGATTTTATGTCACTGCCAACATTACAAGATCCTATCGGGTCGCACAAAAGATTAAATCGATAAAAGGGAATTAAATTCATTGGATGAATTAATTAATTAAGAAGAGTCTTAATTAAATGAATATAAAGATTTAATTAAATCATGGTTTTGGGCCCATGAGGCTTTGTGAAAGCCTTTAATTAAATCATATATAATTTGATTATAATGTGATTAATTGGATTAACACAATTCATTCCAACCTAGACAATAGAAGCACACGGCCGCCTCTCATCTTGTGCTCTCGGTTATATCATAGCCGAAGGGTGCTCTTGGTGTTGAGGGCTATCATTCGATTGTGAATCGAGTGTGCTTCGTGTATTGGTTTAAGAACAAATCTAGCACTTTGTTCTTAAACTATCTCTTCCCGATTTGATCGTGTGGATACTGTTGAGGCAAAACTTGATAAGTTTTGCTAGTGACTCGAAGGAGGCGTTGGATGTGGTGCTGCTTCGTGGAATCTGCTCAAACACGCTACAAGGGTGAGACTTTTGTAATCCCTAATCCGATATGATAACCTATGTATAGATCCGGTGTCTTGTAATCCATAAAATTTTTATTCCGCTGCGTACCATGCTTGTTGGATTACTTACACTCACTACTTAATCCGTTGTGTATCCAATTTTTATACATATGTGATTAAGGATTAAGTCATAACACACACTGATTAAGTATTTTACTATGTCAGTTGTTACAACTTTTCAAAATCATGACATAATGTACATTACATGTCCAGATGAACAACCTACTATCTTCAAATCCTAATCAGTGGTTCAGCTTACAGCAGAAGTCGATTCACAATCTCGTCCTCCCACGTCTATGAGTCCCTACAGGAACAATCACACAACATGAGTATTGATAAACAACCATCTCAGTTCTATATCAATAAGACAACATGATACGATAAATAACCATCGTAAAATCGCCATTGTGATGGTTCTGTATCATGCATTTCAAAATGCAAATATGTCATGACTTGTTTCACTCATCATCATGTTATAACGGGACTGTGAGACCCGTTATCTTAAACATAATAGAAGGTGCAATAATGAGAACTAATCATGCATAATCAAATCATTTAATCGTGTTGACATCTTGAGCTTAAGGGTCACATGCGCCAATAAAAATTTCAAAAGAAATTAGTTACATTCCTCAAAACAATAGGAGTGACACTATAGTTCTACTCTACTACTTGTAGAGACTACACAAAAGAACTCTGTCCTGCTATCGTTGTAGCACTCCTTACAGCTCAATGTATCAACCCCGACCTGGTTCTCCTTAGTAAAAGCACCTACAAAGACAACCCCCAACACATGAGCATATCATAATTCATATTCAACATAATATGAATGTAAAACGTAAATGCATAAATCATAAATACAAAACACTTCCTGTATTTCCATCGCATTTACAACGCCTATTGGTTGTCCCTGTACCATAATTCATAATCAAATCACTATATGAACATATGGCCTCATAAATAAATGTCATGACATATCATTACTTTTTTCTTGAGTCAGTCATCATCAGTTATTTTAATGCTTCTTCGCTTCATAATCTCAAAACAAGCGGTATCTCATCCTCGCTTATTATGGCATACCCCGCCTCCATGTGCAAGCGAGCCTCCCCCCTCCCGCTCCACATATTTAGCGGTAAATCGTAAGCATTAAAATCTTCACTGTGATCACCCCTGACTCGTGGAATACACCTCTTTTATCCCACAGCACAATATGCAATCACAATGCATAATAACATGTATCATACTCTTAATGCATCACCTTGCATTCATCATGTGTCAAATAGACAAACATAAAGTACATGTTACCGTTGGGTGCCCGTACGTCACTTACGTACCTTTCAAAAGATAGAGGAGTCAATAGACTTTATCTCCTCGTCTGTGTTGGTACCTGAGATGGTTCTACATAACCACATAACACAACATTATGCACCTCATTATGATTCAATATCATAAACTTGACATAATAAATCAAAATTATATTTTTCATACTTCTGCCTCGACCGATCGATCGAAAAGACCTCACCGATCGATCGAGGACTTTAGGCAATCGATCGAGAAAACCACCGATCGATCGACCCCTTTTGTTTAAAACTTTATGCCTCACCCGATCGATCGAAAATCACCACCGATCGATCGAGCTCCCCTGAGAACTTCACAAAGTTTCCATGCATGTATTCACATCAAAGGTTAACCAAAACTTAAGCTAACATGCATCACATCATCATGAACAAATCCCTACTTAACCAAAAACAGGGCATCTCACTTGCCCAGATTTTCGAGGACCACTTTTCATACCCGAAAATCTAACACACAAAGCATGTAAGTTGCTAAGTCAAACATGTTAGGAGCTTCATAAAACGTACATGCAAGCACTCAAAACAAGATTTAATCGAATCTTTAGCTAGCATGTCATTTCCGCTTTAATGAAAACACATGCTTAAACACTGAAAGCTGGGAAAAAAATATATGATTCCTCACCACTTTTGCTCCTCGATTTTTTTTGTCAAGAAAAGACAATAAATTTCCGAGCCCTTCCTTCCTACTAGCAGCTCAGATTTCAGACGAAAAAGAGAGAAAAATGGAGTTCTTGAGGTGAGAGGAAAATATGGTAGAATGAGGTGGAAAGCATGTCCTTGGCCAACCCATGCTGCAGGATTTCAGGGGAGGTGGCGTGGGTTTGCATGCTGATAGGCGGGGGGGGGGGGGGGGTGGTTGCATGTAGGGTGGTCATGTGGTGTTTAATTGTATCCCGGTATTTCATACGATGTATTAAAATATCCCACCTTGATATTTTAAAATTTTAACACATAAATACATCCTTTAAATACCCCACATTCCTCTTTATTTGACACTAACCACCTACTTATTTTTCCTCAATTTGATTACATGCATTTAAACACATAAACTTCACCAATAATCCCCAAATTAAATCGCCCCTAACACATAATTATCAACACTTGATAGCATGCATACACATAAGCCTTTCGGGGATATCACAGGGACATAAGATGTGTCTCTCAGCTCAATATGTCAGTGGCGCAACCTTCACATCCCATATTAGCAGCATATCATATTTCAGTCCTCACACGTTATAATAGCCAAAGCATATGCTCAACAAGAACATACCTCTCATGCCAAAGCATATGCTCAACATTAGTATACCTCTCGTGGCATCAACCTTAACATAGAATGAATGTATACCAACATGATTCCAACAATCATATAGCTCAATCTCAATATATAAAAACAACATCACATAATGAGAACTCAATACTCGTACGTCAACACGTACCTGTCGTGCGATACAAAATATATAATATCAAGCGTCAATGTTTAACCACCTCGTTGTCATGTCCCTTGTGATGATGCTACATGAATACCAACAATGTATCATGTTATAATAGGCTTCAATATCAAATTCCACAAAAAAATCTAACATTTTTTTAAAATATAAACCCTAGCGGTCGATCTCCTCTTTTACACGATCGATCGCCAAAACTTGCTGGCCATCAGCGATCGATCTCGATGTTTTGTGCGATCGATCACCTCTACCGTGATCGATCGGATAAGAATACACGATCGATCGCTGCATCCTTTTAAAAAACATCTGCCTCAATGCGATCGATCTCTATTTTCACGCGATCGATCGCTATCTAGCGATCGATCGGTACAAGTTAGGGATCGATCACTAAACACACCACCTCTCTTGTGTTTAGCCTCGAGCGATCGATCGCTGCGTACATAGCGATCGATCGCTAAGCTCTGTTTTTTCCAGAACATGGCGATTTTCAAGCTTCTTTCCATAGTTTCTTCTCTACACCTCAATTCATTCCATAAAAACTTGGTCATAGTATTACCTAGCATCATATAAACATCTTTCCATCATATTACAACTTATTTTGTTGATTAAACCTCACTTGTTTCAACATATCAACATAACATGCTTTCATTCTTCATAACTCAACACAACCAAAGAAATACACTATCTAGCATGATAAACCATTGAATTGTTACTCTCCTTACCAATTAATTCACTTCCTCTTTGTCTACAAAGTTCCTTGCAAGCTTACTTCCAAGTCAAAGCTCCAAGGTGTTTCAAGAGATGTAGAGATTTGTAGGTGTGTTATGTGTATAAAATCTGATTTTATATATTTTACATATATATATATATATATATATATATATATATATTAACCTCTAACTCAAATGCACATTCAAATGAACTTCCTCTCAAATGCATGTTAAATGCATAGCAAAGTAATATCTCACTACACACCTCATGCATCTAAGTTCTCTTGTCCATACAACAAGACATGCACCAACATGGCAAGCCAATACATAATGATATGTTTATGTTCTCAACTCAACATATGTAATATCTTATCAGCTTGTCATCTATTTATCACACTCGGTTCAACCCGAACTCGAGTTCACATCATGTCGTAATTATCACATAATTACGCAATAATCACATCACGCATATATGATTCATATCGAGGCGTTACACAAAAAAAACTACAAGTTTTATTAGAGACACCTTTTCAAATTAGAAACATAACCTTACTTAAAATTCGAAACCAACTAGTGCAAGTGCTGAAAAATTTGCAGATTCATTTATGACAACAAGTTTCTTTGCAAATCCGTATGATTTCGACCCAAACAAAAGAAACCAAGTTGATACAGTTCGAAAAGAAGTTTATACCTTCTTGGATCTTCAAGTTTGAGCCTCAAGACCACCAAAAGCTGCTATCCTAGCCAAAGACCCAAACTTCTTGCAAGATTTTCAACCTTTTTGCTCCAACTTTCAATTTTTCTTGATGCCTTCTACTCCTCCTATCTGTAACTCATAATTTCTCTATTGCATGTGAATTTTAACCATTTCTTCCCATGGATAAGGGGTCGAAAATTTGAGGAAGCAAAGGTGAAGGATGAGAGAGTTTTTTGTGTCTTGCATGGTGAAAAATCCAAGGCTGAAAAGAGGTGAGTGGTTTAGTCCAAGTGTATTGCATGAGGTGTCCAAATGTCTAGCATAACATGTATTGCAAGATTAATGTCCCTTCATGTATAATTAATTTTAGGTTAGTAGGTTAATTAATTAGTGGCATGTGCTTGCCAAGTGCCATGTGATTATGCATATGCACATGCACCAAAAACATGTTTCATTAGTTGTTTGTGTCATCGCAGTCCGGAAGACCTGAATTCGTAGTCTATACTTTTAATCATCCGGGTTCTCTCAAAATTTCCCTAACTTATTATTTCATTCAATTCCAACTAAATTATCTAAATTCTTAACTAATTAATCACCCGAGGTTTTATAATTATTGTTAATCCAAATTAATTGATAACAGTGCCTTACACGATGTGTTGACAAAATAATCATATCATTTCTAATTTAAAAAATCAAATTTTAAAAGTACAAAATTTAATATAATCTTTATATTCCTTTCCCCAAAATTAAATATTCGATTTAATGTTATCTATAAAAAATAATTTATATGCATATATGAGATTACTAGTTAATAACAATAGATTATCGACATGCAGTAGAATAAATATAGTTAGGATTTAGGAAGGGGTAAATGTATTATTAAAGGTACGAGGGTCTAAGATAGAATAGGTTGTAGTTCAGGGTTTATTATATGATTAACCTTAATATTTTTCTTTGAAGAGAGGGGTCGGAAGTTGAGTGGAAATTGGCAAACAAGCTATAATACTGTGAAATTACCAGCAAAGGGGGCATCGACGTATATTTCAATTTTGGCACCTCTTTCTAGGGTTTTGATTCGATTCACAAAGTATACTTGAATTTATAAGTAGATAGTAGATTCATAGACTATTTAATTTATTGGATACGTTCATCTTGCAAAGATGAAGCCGATTCGGCTTCCGGAGCCACCTGGTAGCCCGCAATCGATGGGAGGAGTGCCTGATATATTTGAAGGCGGAGTTTACGGAGTCATCCGGCGATCTGTTGTAATCGGAAACGGTTTTCCGGCTAGCGAAAATCAGAGTATCGGCTTGGTTCGGGCACTCGGCTTGTCTGAAAGGCAAACACTTTATGTAAAGCTCCATTTAGAAACCATTTGTTCGATAGTGTCCACTTTAGTTTCCCCTAATCTGTGATGTATGATGCCTCTGATATTCCTTTTGGCGGATTTGTTTTGATGATTTCTGTTGCTTCAATTTTAAGTGCCAGTTTTGTAGGAGTTGTTCTCTGTTATTTCTCCGTGGCATGAATACATGATGTATGAACTTATATATGTGCTACTGCTTGACAAGTCTGTCTAGAACTAAAATTATATTTGACATGGCTGAATTTATGATTAGTTAAGCTGGAAAATTTATTCATAGGAATTTTTAGTATTTCATTGTGTTGTGTTCTCAGAGGGTTACAAGACCAACTGGAGGAATCAATGAGTTGCTACACTGGCTCCCAGTTTCTTTCCACAAGAAGTTGTATTACATTATTTGCCAGATATATGGATTATCACAAATTTTGATTGGTAGAAGGGGGAAGAAAATCACACATTCCGCTACAGAGAATGGTGGTGGCATAGGCTTGTCATCGGTGTTGGAGGCTGATGTAAAGAACATTGTGAGAATGGCTAAGGAAACTTTCGAGAAGTAAGTTTCTCATGCTATTACTTTACACATGTATAAACCCCCATAAAACATACCCATAACACCTACTTAAACTCTTGATTCAATTTGTTCGGTGAGTCGGTTATAGGTTCCGAACTGCCTCTTTCTCATTATCAAAGTATTTAACTTTAAGTTAGTGGTGAAATTGTCTAATTTACTAGATTTGTCATGCCACAGACTTGTTAAACTTTAGAATGAATTACTTTCCACCCATCATTTTAAGGTAGTACACAAATTTCAAATTGTGTTTGTAGTTTATACATTTATTTGAAAGGAAGTTAACTTTGATAGTTAATTAATACAAGCAGCTAAAGCCAAACAAACATCTTTGGAATGGATTGAATATATTTCAGCTTATTTAGTAAAGATGCAGACTTAGGTTTTTTCCATTAAGTTAGGACCTACCAAATCTATTCTAGTGGATGCTACTGCATTTACCAACACTCACAGATAGAGATGAATGATTATGTCAGGGTTTTTGCCTTCCTGGAACTGTTCTCAAAAGCCTTTGCTGCTCTTGAATGACCGAAACTGTAGAGAGGAACTGTTACAATTGTTATAAGGATATAAGATAGATGTCAAATTATAGAAAATTTGGTAGAAAATTCTTGAAGCAATAAAAATTGTTATCTGCATGTGCTGTTTAACGTTATTCTCCAAGTTTTTTGAGCTTCACTATAATTTTTGAAAGAGTGAAACCACGCCATGAAATTAAATAAATGCAATCATGAAATAACTTTTGAAGCTAAGGTCTCAAGGATTGGTAGTCATTTCAAAAGAAAATTATTTGAAATTTCAAATATCTCAAAGATGCCCTCCCACTTAGTAGGTTGGGATATATATGGAATCATGTTTGCCACCATTGTATGATAAAATCTTTTCGGATGTATCTTTCCTCTTTGTTTTCAAGTTATCCATTACCAAAGGTGCTTCTGATGCTTGTTGTCCACTAAATTTTGGAGGACATAGTCAAGTATTCTGTGATGTTTGAATTGTACATTTTATAATGATTTTGATGGACTGCTTTGTACAATTGAGGTGTATCCACCCAGTGATTTTTTAGGTCTATCCAAGTCAATATGTTACATTTAGGTCTGGTGAAATGTTCTTGGAGGTGACAAGAAAAATAAATCTTAGAAATTTGCCTAGTGATTTTTTTAGGTCTATCCAACTCAACATGTGTTACGTTTAGGTCTGGTGAAATGTTCTTGGAGGTGAAAAGAAAAATAAATCTTAGAAATTTGCCGAGTGATTGTTTAGGTCTATCCAACTCAATATGTTACGTCTAGGTCTGGTGAAATGTTCTTGGAGGTGACAAGAAAAATAAATCTTAGGAATTTGCCGAGTGACTTTTTAGGTCTATCCAACTCAATATGTGTTACATTTAGGTCTGGTGAAATGTTCTTGGATGTGAAAAGAAAAATAAATATTAGAAATTTATTAAGATTCAACTTTACAATATATATATTGAGCCTCAATAATTTTTTTCCATTTCATCCTGAGTCAGTCCTACATATTTTAAGTTAAATGCAAAGAGGACTCAGAACCTTCTTATGGTCCAATAAAAATAAATTTTATCAATTTGCAGTTTCCTATCATTGAACTTTACAATATATGTTGAGCCTCAATAATCTTTTTTCCTTTTCACCTCTAGTCTTACATATTTTAAACAAGACGCGAAGAGGACGCAGAACCTAAGCTCTTAAAGACCAACTGGCACTTATATGTTCTACCTCATTGTCTTTTCTACCACAGTTAATTTTTGTTTTGTTATGATCTTATTCTCGATTATGCTATTTCATGATAGTGTTAATGAAACTGATTAATATTTTTTTCAAAGGGCGTAAAATGTACTTGATGTGAGATTAGGTTTAATCAAACCATTACGTTTTATCTTTATATATACCAATGAGAGTGAAATATTATCCCCTCTAGTATTTCATTAATCATTTGTTCATATATACATTAGATTATCCATCTTTTGTGTGCGAGGTTTGATAATTTTGATGGAGGAGAAACAAATTATTGATTCTTTTCAGGGATGGCCCACTGCTTGTGGTTGCATCTGGCAGAGACACCATCTCGATTGCAAGTTCTATAAAAAGATTAGCGTCTGAAAATGTTTTTGTTGTGCAGGTTTGGGCACTGACCTTATATTTGCAAGCTGCATGTACAAATATTTGATCTCATTCTTTTTATTTTCTTTTTTATTTTTGGACCATTAAAGAAGATTTTAATACATTGCGGAATAGAATTAACGAAATGGTTCCATGAGGAATTTTGGTGACGTTCCTTTTACCTTCCTGGCACATGCAGCCACCTTCTTTTGATGTCACATGATACTATAGGTTCTATGTACCTAAATGACTTTTAGTCTTCAAATAAATGCTACTTAGTAACATTTAGTTTGTAATATACATCCTTTAACCTTGATATGACCTGTAAGTTTGAAACTGTTCTTTTTATGAAAGTGCATAACATATTTGTATTTGTAATGCATAATTTTTTATGTGTTGATATTTGATTTAATAATCTTTTATCTGAGAGAAGGAGTATTTTTCCCTTGCCTTGCAGATTCAGCATCCAAGATCCCATTTGGACAGGTTTGATATGGTCATCACACCCCAGCATGATTATTACACTTTGACCCCTTCTGCACAGGAGCAGGTTCCTCGGTTTCTCAGGAAATGGATAACTCCACGTGAAGCTCCTGATGGGCATGTTGTATGTTCACTTACGTATACTTGCTACTTCTTTAACTACTGAGTTGTGGTTGCTGACTCCTCACTGTCACAATGAATTCTCGTTGTAAAATTACTCAGATCCTCACAGTAGGGGCACTTCATCAAATAGATTTTGCTGCTCTTCGTAATGCAGCCAAAGCCTGGCAGGATGAGTTTGCACCTTTAGCAAAGCCTTTGCTAGTAGTAAACATTGGAGGGCCTACAAGTAATCTCTCTTGCTTATCCTGGTGATGAGCTGTCTTCGTGTTTATTTATTATCGAGTTCCATTTTTAATGCAATTTTACTTTTTACTATTCTCTGTTATATGACATCTATGTATTTTTTTCTTGAGCCAATGGCATAATTAATTTGTGAAAAGTTTAATGATACTTTTTAAAATCTCGTGAGTAATTTTTGGGCCTAGTGCAAAAACTTGGAGTCTGGGGGATTGGGCCTTGCATTCTTGCTCCCATGATACCTTAGTAACTATATTACCCCATCTGAAAGTGTTGCGAAGTTTCTCATTATCTTTTTCACTTTATGGATGATATGTGGATTATGATGTTCATCCAGTATATCATGGGAAATACTATGCTACTGTTGAACCTGTGAGCAATATCTCTCTCTGTCTCTTTCACTTAATCTTGGGTTTGAACAACCAAAGCATCTCCTTGTGCGTTTGACTGGATTCAATCTTCTGGTTTCATGTCATTGTCATCAGATCTTGCTGTTCGCACCTTGTAATTTTATTTTCTCGCTTTTAATGGAGTCATGGAACACGTTAAATTCTTAAGCTATCAGTTTCGCAATATGTGAACTTGTTTCCTTTAAGAAGTTTGTGTCTTCTGATTTCTTGAAAGTTATTATTTTTCACAATTGAGGAAGCTTTTTTATTATTCTTGTTCTTTTGGTTGTATCTGTTGATAGGATACTGCAGATATAGCACAGACCTAGCTAAGCAGCTTGTTGCTTCTTTGCATAATGTTCTAACGAGCTGTGGAAGCGTGATGATATCATTTACAAGGCGGACACCTGAAAAGGCATGTTAATTGTGTAGTTTCAAGTTGTTTTCATTCTAGTTCAACTAATGCTTATAGCTTCAGCTAATTCTTTTTTTTTTTTTTAATTCCATGCCGTTCTTTTAATTGTTTGCTGGCCCTTTCTTCATAGGTTTCTAAAATTATTCGGAAAGATCTTGGAACTAATCCAAAAGTATACATATGGGATGGTGAAGGTACTTGATATTCAGAAATCATGCTGTATAACCCATGACTATATTTGAGGACTTAATAGTATATTGCCAATCTCAGAACCAAATCCGCATATGGGACATCTAGCTTGGGCCGATGCTTTTATAGTCACTGCTGATTCAGTTAGTATGTTGAGCGAATCATGCAGCACCGGGTAATGCTTGACAGCCATTGTTTAGACTCTTGGAAACATGCATTCTGTATGTGTGAATGACTATTCTTCCATTGCAGGAAGCCTGTTTATGTTATTGGAGCTGAACGCTGTACCTGGAAGTTTGTGGAATTCCATAAGAAGCTAAGAGAAAGAGGCATGGTTCGACCATTTACAGGTCTTGAAGATGTAAGTGCCTACCGCATTGTGTCCCAGTTATAACCTTTTTTTTCAAGTATGAAGTGGTCAGCATCATAGCATGTATAACTTACGCATTGATGCATTCTTCTTATTCTAGTTTCACCATGTTTAAGATGGGATATCCCTTTGTCCAGGGGGGGAAATAGGAATTTCAGTCAAAAATCTCTTATCATGTAAACTTGGTTGATTATTGGGTTTTTATTGCTCCCATTTTTCTTGATTTCAGATGTCAGAAAGCTGGAGTTATCCACCTCTAAACGATACCGCAGACGCTGCTAATCAGGTTCATAAAGCACTTGCTGAGCGCGGATGGAGACTACGACCATAAGAATTGTTTGTACGTTTCTTTGTGAGTGTACATAAGTTCTTCCCCATATCTGGGTGAAACCATCATCTGTGTCATTTTAGGCCTCCTTAATAGCTTCTTGTTTTTTGTTTTTGTTTTTTTGTTTGAGAAGGCTCTTTTGTTTTCATTTTTCCATTCTCAATTGAAACGAACCACAGATCGATAAGATGAGAGTACTCGTCGAGTTCGAGCAACAGTTGCTATTCTTTATCCCTTTGGGCTGGTTTTGATAAAAAGTATGTCAAATGACTATACCGATTGTACACTAGGGGTAGAGATTGGAAAAAAAAAACCGATACTCTCATACTGATGACTTTCCATATCGTGTAGTACGGCTAAGTTTGCCACTTGAATTTAGTTCACTCGAAATCGAAATATTTGTCTATCCTATGCATTCAATTATTTTGTTTTTTTCCTTTAGACGTGTGTTGTAGATTTATCTTGACTCTATTATTATTAAGTAAAAAATATATTCTATTCATTGATATATTCTAGTATATTTGAAAACAAAGGGACTAAATTTCTCAATTGAGGTATAAATATTTGCGTAAATTAAGAATAAATGTGAAAATTAAGAAGCCAGGAACAAAAAATACGGCCGAATGAATTGAAACCAAATAGCAATTTTTTTTTCAAGTAATGTATCGGAAAATACGAAAGGGTGTATCTGGATTGATGGATCAGAATTTCAAATATTTGATTTCAAATTCATTTAATAGTTTGATGAATTTATATTGTGTATCTCAAAGCTAACTCTTTACTATTGTATGTAAATGTAATGACAATTGTGAAGTATTTGAAATGAACATAAAATATATGTCATTTCAAATCAAAGTTTCAAATCTATTCTCAAATCTATCTCTTCAAATGAAATTCAATCATCCAAACAAAATCTAAATGTGAATCTATAATTTCAATTCCTAGGAAATTATAACTATCAAAATATAATCAATACGGTGTTATGTTAAGCATGATATATATTAGTGGCTCTAAGGGTGGATTCTATGAATATAAATGGACAAAATTTATATAAGAATATTGAGGGCGAATCTGAAAAGAGAGCATATAACTTCGGTTTCAAAGAAGATAAAGTTGTAAATAAATTCGTAGAAATTTACCAAAATTTTATGTAAAACTGAATTTTTATTTTAATTGTTAATGTGAAATTTAAATAAAATTACAAATGAGAGAACCCCAAAGTAATGGCACGATGGCATCAGATTTGGATATTTATGTTGGAAAAATATGTTTAATAAATTGAAATTAAGCATGGAAAAGTCGAATACTTGATAAATGACAAAATGAGCGAAAATCGTACGAGAAAAAGATGCCCTGGAAAACCCAGGCCGCCCGGGCGCTGCCTAAGTTTTTGGGCAGCAATCTGGGCGCTCGAGCGCGGCATTTGGACGCTACAGTGCCCGGCATTCTGCCAGGAAATCCAAGTGGCAGTTCTTTTCGTGACGGCGTTCTTTCACGTTCGTGTGCGACTTCTCATGAATAAACACTATCAAATGGTGTCCTTTTGTAGTATCATTTGATCAAGTATAAATATAACAATCCCTAAGTGATTTATACACACCTTTTATGCAAGATCAAAGTCATTTTTGAGAGAAAAATCTATATAAACATATTGCTCATCCGTTGTTCTTGTTGAAGTGCCTTTAAACCTTTGTGGTTTGAGGACTTGTGATTTGAAATGCTCATATCACAAGTTATATTCGTTGTATCTTGGAAAACGATTGCGGCTAACCATAAGCACCATAGCGGGGCAATATCGTTTCAAGGACAGAGATTTCAAATCTCGCATCGACTATGAGGACCCGTTCCTAATCAAGTATTTAATTATCACACAATGATTATTTATTTGTAAACAGCGGAAGACTATTTAAAAATTCTGCAAACAAGTGGCTCTAAATACATAATACCATAGTATGCATCATATGCATCCAACACATAATCCGTACTAAAATATTTATATGATACCATAGCATGCACAATAAGTCTCCAGCACACATTTCATACTTAAAATATTTACATAATACCATCAGTAGTAAGTAAACGCCGAATATTAACAACTATTCAAGACTGAACTCAAGTGAACTCCATTTACATTATATATTCCAGGACACACCCTGGTAAAATTTAACTATCACACGACTGGGAAAAAGGCAAAAGAAACAACCTCAGATAAGACGTCAACGAGTATTCCCTCTTTGGGATCATGGTGAGCCAAAGCTGTGATATCCCCGAAATGATTATGTGCATTTGAACATTTATTATGTTATATGAGGATTATGGTATTAAATTATGGAGTTGATTTATAAAATTGGGAAATGCTTAGTCATGTGGTGGTCATGGTCTATTAATGCATTTCAGGGTGCATGTGATATATGTTGGGAATTTGGGTTATGGCATGATTATTTGGGGTGAGTGTTGGTCATTGTGGTATAGCATGTTTAATTGGGATTTGAAGTGTTTTATTGATTAAATATTATAAAATATCATGTGAGAATATTTTAATACATCGTGCTAAATACCGGGACCAAAACATAACACATCACATAACCCATCACCAAACCACCCCCCCCCCCCCCCCCCAACCCATGCTGCTACAGCTGCTCCATACCCTCACTTTAACCTCCCACCACTCAACCTCTATCACTTCTTTTCCCCAACCTTCTCCTCCACATTTTCCTCCAGCATCTGCTAAGCAAGTAGGAGGAGGAGATCTGCCATTTTATTGCTTGGAACCTTGCCAAAAATTGGAGCAAAAGAGAAACCATCCCAGATACCAGCACAATCGAGGAGATAAAGTCTATTGACTCCTCCACCTTCTAAAAAGGTACGTAAGCGACGTACGGGCACCCAACGGTAACGTGTATTATATGTTTGTCGATTTGACATACGATAAACTGCAAGTTTGTGCATTATGAGTACAATACATGTTGTTATGCATTGTTGTTGCATATGTATGTTGTGGAACATTTGGTGTGTATTCCACGAGTCACAGTTATCACAGTGATGGTTTTAATGCTTACCGCTATTATACCGCTAAAAATGTGGCATGGAGGCGAGGTTTACCATACGAAGCGAGGATAGAAATACCGCTTGTATGAAGAAGCGAGGGGGGGGGGGGGGGGGGGAGGTCCGCTTGTTCTAAAGTTATGAAGCGAGGGGCATTAAAATACACTGATGATAAACTGACTAAGGATTGAAATAAAGATTTAAAAAGTGAAGTTATGTCATGACATTTATTTAAAGAAACCATAATATCATATATTGATTTGATTATGAGTTATGGTACATGGACAACCAAAATGGGCATTTTAAATGCATTGGAATTCAGGAAGTATCCTATGCCTATGATTTATGCATTTATGCATTCATATTATGTTAAATATGAAATATGATGTGCTCATGTGTTGGAGGTTGTCTTTGTAGGTGCTTTTACTACGGAGAACCATGGTCGGGGTTGATACTTTGAGCTGTAGAGACTGCTACAAGGATAGCTGAATAGAGAAATTCCTTTTGTATAGCTTCTACAAAGTGTAGAGTAAAGCTATAGTTTAGTAAACTTTTGTTAGGAATATGTATAATTCCTTTTTGAACTTTTGGTACTGTAATCTCTTAAGCTCAGGATTATCAACACGACCTAATACTATGATTTATGAATGATTAGTTCTCTTAATTGCACCTTAGAATCTTGTATAGATAACAGGGTCTTACATTTAGTGGTATCAGAGCAGTGGTTAGAGAACCAGGGAACGAGCGAAGGGTAGCCTTTAGAAACAAATTGGTTAGGTATTCATTGGTGGGCATGTGTATGCATGTGATGCATATTTTGTGTATAAGTTATCATACTAACATGCTTTTGAATATTTCTCCTCTTGTTATCTAACGGCTTATATTATGAACTGCTTTTGGTATTGTTGTTAACCCCTGTGTTACAGCATGACGGCTATTAATCTGGAGAACCTCAATGAAGAGGTGGGAGATGTAGGCAGTATCAATTCCAGTATTGCTCAGTCGAATCCTCTACCGCCACCTGCTGTAAGCGTGGAGCCTAGTGCACAGATACTGCTACCAGGGGAGATAAGTTTGACCCAGTTATTGAGCTATCATCCACCGCTATTTGAAGGGACTGAGACTGGGGAAGTAGCCGAAGAATGGCTAGAGAGACTGGAACAGATATTTGTGTCAGCGCCCTGTGCACGGACTGCCTGGCTGAGGTTGGCAGAGTTTCAACTGGCGAAAAAGTCTTCCATGTGGTGGAAAACAACAGTTATGGAGCTGAGGGCTCAGGGTATGCCAGTAGATTGGACTGTGTTCAGGACCCGGTTCTTTAACCGGTATTTCTCCGCCGCTGCCAGACAAGTAAAAGAAGATGATTTCACCAACCTGAAGCAGGGCAGCATGACTGTATCAGATTATGCCATGCAGTATTCTTCATTGTTGAGGTTTGTACCTCATATCGCTGTGAACGGTCATGCCAAGATGATGCATTTTCTGAAGGGACTGAGGCCATAGTTATTTGACCGGGTTGTCTCTAACAACCCCAGCTCATTCGATGATGCCCTGACCAGAGCATAGCTGGCAGAGATTGGGGTTAGCGTGTACAAGGAAGCTGTACCCCCTTTCTTACCACCACAGAGACCGGTTGTTGACAGCCTGAGGCCACGAGGAGACCAGTTTAAGCCTTGTGGGGCTTCTTCATCTTCTCGATTTGGTGGGAAGAAATTCAGAATCAGAAGCAAGGTAATCGGGGACCAGCGCAGCGAAGTAAAACAGGAGGGAACAAGTGTGACAACTGTGGAGGATTTCATTTGACACGTGACTGTCGAGGTTGTTATGTTTGTGGCAGGGTGGGCCACCTGGCTCGGGTTTGCCCCAATTGGGGAGGTCAGGCAAACTCTGGGCCGAATAGGCCAAGATTTGACGCCAGGACGGCACCACAGAGACAGCAGTTTGCACCTCGACCACAGGGAGGTCAGGCGGCAGGACCGCCGCAGGGTCATATATGCACTGACTCGAGAGCAGGTAGAGGCAGCTCCGGAGGAAGTGATTGCTGGTACGTGCTACTTACTTACGTACCCTGCATTTATTTTGGTAGATACAGGTGCTTCTCATTCTTTCATATCTTCTGCTTTTGTGGAGAAACACCATTTGTGCTCGTCTCTGTTGCCCACGCCTCTTATGGTGTGATGCCCCGAAATTAATTAATTGCAATTTGGGCATTAATTATGTTTATATGATGAATTATGTTGATAATTGATTTATGTGATGGGTAATGAAGTGTTAACATGATTTATTGTTTTGGTTGTCAATTATGAGGAAAGCATGATTTTAGTGGAAGTTTAATGCATTTTTGTAAATGCTTTTAAAATACCATATTGGGGTATTTTATACATCATGTTAATTGGTGGGGTACAATTTTTAATTTACTTTATAACCTTTCCCCTTTACCCAACTCACTTTACTCTTCTCATTTTAAATCCCCAATTCACTCTCAAACCCTATGTTGGGAAAACGATTTCTAAGTTTTGGTGATTACAAACCGGATATTAAAGATCAACTGGATGAAGTCCTACCGGGTAACAAAGACCAACTGGATGAAGTCCTACCGGGTAACAAAGACCAACTGGATGAAGTCCTACCGAGTAACAAAGACCAACTGGATAAAGACTCCTACCGGGTGAAGACATAAACTGGATGGCTACCAACTGGATAGACATCAACTGGATAGCCACCAACTGGACAAGACATAAACTGGATGGCTACCAACTGGATAGACATCAACTGGATAGCCACCAACTGGACAAGACATCAACTGGATAGCCACCAACTGGACAAGACATAAACTGGATGGCTACCAACTGGATAGACATCAACTGGATAGCTACCAACTGGATGGCTATCAACTGGACAGACAACTACTGAACAACTATCAACCGGATAGTCCCACTGAACAAAGACATCAACTGGTCATAAGAGGATGAACGACCAGTTGAACACAAAAAACCAGCAGAAGTCTAAACTTCCAGTAAGAGCACTAAGCAACGAGACAAAATCAGTACAACATTCTCTGACAAAGGTACAACAGAGCGGCGGACCCTGCTATATCTCCGCCACCATTACCGTCAGAGTGAAAAGAGCCGTTGCTTAGACAAAATAGGAAAGAAGACAATATGATTTTGGAAAGCTAATCTCTTCCATATACAGAAAAGCTACCGTTGGACAACCAAACCTATAAATACGTCCAAGCAGAGAATGAAGAGGTGCTGAGCGATTTTCAACAAAGAGATATACTTCAAAGCAAACAAGAAAATCATATTCCTGATATTCCAAACGTTCAGCAAAGAGCAGACAAACAGCGAAACTGAATCTGTGATAGATTATTTTAAATTAAAGTCTGCTGCTCAAAAACTCTCAAAGCTAGAAAGTTTATTCTGTAAAGAGTGTTATAGAATCCCTTGTAATCAAAAGTTAAGAAGATTGTGATTACTAGGAGTTTAGGCCAAGTGTGTTAGTGCCTAAGAAGGTTGTATACTGTAAAGTGTAAACCAAGTCTTCTAGTGAATCCTTCCTGCAAAGGAAGAAGGGGAGACGTAGAAGCGTTGTGCTTCGAACTTCCAGAAACAACTCTTGTGTTATTTATTCATTACTTTATTACCTCAGTTTTTATTCCTCACAAGATCAGTAGACGTCTTCCGCACTATCATAAGTGTCTGCTGTCTTGCCTGATATTGAGAAGCAACTGTAATACTTAACGGTTTACAGTTAACAAGAAGAAGAAATCGAAATTGAATCTAGTGTTTATTCAACCCCCCCTTCTAAAAACTACCCCGATCCTATCAAGTGGTATCAGAGCTTAGGTCTTCTCAATCTTGAGAAATTACCATTTACCAAAAACTGATGGCCTCATTCAGCAAGATTCCAATGTTCAAGAAAGACGAATATGATGACTGGAGGATCCGTATGCAAGCACATCTAAGTGCTCAAGATGATGATATGTGGTATGTAATCACTGAAGGACCTTTGAAGATCATGAAAATCAATACAGCTGCTTCTATCACAAGTGGTGATCCACAAATGATAGAAAAGGAAAGATCTCAATGGTCAAACGAAGACAAAAAAAAAGCAAATCTAGACAACGTTGCTAAGGACATTCTGTTCAAAACTTTGGACAAAAATATGTTCAACAAAATAAAAATGTGCTCAACAGCCAAAGAAATCTGGGAGAAGATTGCTCAACTCTGTGAAGGAAATGATCAAACCAAAGAGAACAAGCTTACTGTGGCTTTACAGAAGTTTGAGCATATCAAGATGATGAATGGAGAAACTCTCAACGAGTATGATGAAAGAGTAACTGGAATAATTAATGAACTAAGCAGTCTGGGTAAGGATTTACCCAACAGAGAAGTCACTCTCAAAGTAATGAGAGGCCTCCCAAGAGAATGGGATGTCAAGACCATTGCTATGAGAGAATCGAAGGACATCAATAAGATAGATCTACATGATCTGTTTGCTGATTTAAAAGCCTATGAATTCGAATTAGGCATTCGGGTTGAAGATGAACCAAATACCAGTCAACCAACCAAAGCTCTCACTGCATCGGAATCTCTGCCTACTTCTACAGAGATGACTCCAGAAAAGATGTGTAATGATGCTATGGCAATGTTTGTAAAGAAATTTGGGAAATTCATGAAGAAGAACCAGAGACCTTATCAATCATATCCTCGAAGGCAGAATTCCAAAGGAAATTCAGAAGAAGAAGAGCGAGTATGCTTCAACTGCCTCAAATCAGGGCACTTCATTGCGGACTGTCCTAAACCCAAAAAGGATGATCACAAAAGAGGATCCAATGATTACAGAAAATCCAAAGAAACCAGAAGATCATCCAAAAGGGACAGAGATCAAAAGGTTTTGATGGCAGAAGAAAATAAGAACAAATGGGCTGATTCTGAATCAGAATCAGAGGAGTTAACTAGCTCATCCAGCGAGAGTGAAGACGAGGAAGTCCACTGCTTAATGGCAAATGATGAAAATGAGGTACATGAATCTAACCTATCTGAATTTACACATAGTGAACTTACCAATGCATTGCAGGACATGATCAATGAGTATCGGACGCTATATGAATCCTTTGAAAGCTATAAGACTAAGCACACAATCCAAACTGAAAAGCATGAAAACAAGCTTGATTGTGAACAATCAAGGGAGTTGAACTGCTTAAGGGAAACAGCCAGTCTCCTAGTGAAGGAAAGAGATGAAGCCAAGTATGCCTACCAGAAACTTAGCAAACTGGTTAGCACTTGGAATGCGTCGACTACCAGAAAGGATGAAATGCTTGAGTCTATAAGGCTTGCTGGTGATTTAACAGGCATATGCTATAATAATAATGACGGCAGTTCATCTGGTAATGAACCTCAACTGTGTCTAACAAAAAGCAAGGTTCAATCAATGAACTTTGTAAGATCTAGCACAGTATATGACCCTTATGAACTGGTTAAAGAACCTGTTAAAGCAACACTCATCAAGGAACAGGCACAGCACAGAGGTATCGGTTATGTAGAACCACTCAAAGAGGCTAAACCGAGGCAAAAGTTCAGAAATGAACTTAAACCCACTGGTCGAGCAGCTAGAGAGGTTAAACCCAACTGGTACTACAACTGTAAACCTGTCCAGAAGAGGTATATGCTAAATAACAGGAACTACAAACCAAAAGCACATGCATACACAGATTATCACACTTCATTCATAAATGCACACACATTTCAGAACACACACCGACCTAAGTCATTCAGGGTCATACAAGTGTGGGTTCCGAAAGGACTAATCCTACCTGGACCCAAGTAGGATTGGGTACCAATCATTCTATCGCTTTAATTGCAGGAAACTAGAATGCATCCAGTTCGGAGCTCAGAATGGTTCCTGGACAGCGGATGCTCTAGACATATGACAGGGAATGCGAGCTTACTGTCTGAACTGGTGGACTCCACCGGACCCAGAATAACTTTTGGAGATAACGCGAAAGGTAGAACCGTGGGTAAGAGTAAGATTATCTACGGTAATATCATCATTAAAGATATTCTTTTAGTTGAAAATCTATGCTATAACTTGATTAGCATAAGTCAACTGTGTGACAATGGTCATTCCGTAGAATTCAATCAGCACTCATGCACAATTAAATCTAATGATGGCAGTATATTACTCGTAGGTAGAAGGCATGATAACACATATAAAATTGATTGGAATCTTAATCAGCCTACTTCCTCTACTTGCTTAGCTGCCCTGAACTCCTCCAAAAATTGGCTTTGGCACAAACAGTTGAGTCACTTAAATTTTAAAACTATTGCCAGTCTGCGTAAACTTGATCTAGTTATTGGACTGCCCCAAATTGAGTTCTCAAAAGACAAGATCTGTGCAGCCTGCCAACTAGGTAAGCAAATCAGATCCTCCTTTAAGAACAAAGGGAGTAAATCTTCTTCTCGGTGCCTAGAGTTGCTGCATATGGATCTGTTTGGTCCTATACCAGTAACAAGTCTAGGGGGAATGAAGTATACCCTAGTGTTAATAGACGATTACACTCGTTTCACGTGGGTCTTGTTCCTAAGTGGCAAAGATCAGTCTACTCCAAAGCTGATCAAATTACTGAAAAGACTCCAAAATGAGAAATCGTGTGGGATAGATAGAATTCGCAGTGATAAAGGTACTGAGTTCACCAATCAATCACTCGAATCATATCTAGATGACCTTGGTATTAAACACGAATACTCTGCAGCTAGAACTCCTCAACAAAACGGAGTTGCTGAGCGTAGGAACCGCACTTTGAAAGAAGCTGCGCGAACTATGCTCGCGGAATCAGAAATATCGCAGAGATTTTGGGCAGAAGCTGTCAACACAACATGTTATACGCAGAACAGATCAATGATTAATAAGCGAGCAAATAAAACCCCTTATGAGATCTGGAATGGCAGTAAGCCAAATATTTCCTATTTCCATGTGTTTGGTTGCAAATGTTTTATTCACAACAATGGAAAGACTCATCTCATCGCTTTTGATGCCAAATCTGATGCTGGAATATTCCTTGTCTATTCTACAGTTAGTAAGGCCTTCAGAGTATTTAATAATAGAACTCTTACTGTAGAAGAATCAGTGCATGTAAAATTTGATGAACCTACTAACTGTACACTATCTGATATACAAATCAACAACTTGAGTAATCGACTGGAAAGCACTTACATTGACGAAAATGTTGATGATGAGATTGATTACAGAAGCAGGACTGACTGCTCCTTAGAACCAGAAGTTCCTGAAGCTCAAGCAGAGGAGTCTGCTGGCCAACAAGCACTGCAGCCAGCTACCAATGAAACAGTGGCATCCACCTCTACTGCAGTAGAAGGACAAATGAGAAAGATGAGTCTATCAGAACCTCTGACTTGCCTACTCACATCCAATCATCTGAAGAACTCAACACTCTTGGACCTTCGCTCCGGTGGAAGAAGGATCATCCACCCGAGCAGGTCATCGGTAACCCTCTTGCTCCTCTACGCACCAGAGGACAAATGATTAATGAATTTCTTCATGCTGCATTCATATCTCATATAGAACCTAAGAAGATTGATGAAGCTATATTAGACCCAAGTGGGGTAGAAGCAATGCAGGAAGAACTAAATCAGTTTGAACGAAACAAAGTATGGTATCTTGTACCACGACCACAGCATCACACTGTAATTGGCACCAAATGGGTATTTAGAAATAAATTAGACGAAAATGGTACAGTAATCAGAAATAAGGCAAGATTAGTTGCACAGGGCTACAGACAGGAAGAAGGCATTGATTTTGATGAAACCTTTGCCCCTGTAGCTCGACTAGAAGCAATTCGCATATTTCTTGCATTTGCTGCGTTTAAAGACTTTAAAGTCTATCAAATGGATGTTAAGAGTGCATTTCTTAACGGCAAACTCCAGGAAGAAGTTTATGTTGAACAACCTCCTGGATTTGAAAACCATCAGCAGCCATCTCATGTCTTCCGTCTCAATAGAGCTTTGTATGGTCTAAAGCAAGCTCCCCGTGCCTGGTACGAAACCTTATCAAAATATTTGACAGAGCACAATTTTATTATTGGCACGGTGGACAAGACCCTTTTTAAATTCACAAAGGGAGATCATACTCTACTAGTTCAAATTTATGTTGATGATATTATCTTCGGAAGTACTAACTCAAAATTGTGCGAAAGATTCTCTAAAATTATGCAGGACCAATTTGAGATGAGCATGATGGGAGAACTATCATTTTTCTTAGGATTGCAAGTCAAGCAATCTAGTGAAGGAATCCTGATAAATCAGTCTAAATACACTAAAGAGCTGCTAAAGAAATATGGAATGAATACCAGCTCAGCTGCTACTACACCAATGAGCTCATCTGCCAAACTCGACTTGGATAATTCAGGAATACCAGTCGAAGTTACAATGTATCGAGGCATTATTGGATCTTTACTATATTTGACAGCCAGTCGACCAGATATTATGTTTGCTGTGTGTATGTGCGCCCGGTTTCAAGCAAATCCCAAGCAGTCGCACTTCACTGCTGTCAAAAGGATCCTCAAATATTTGAAAGGCACTGAGAATGTTGGTCTATGGTATCCCAGAGACTCAACTTTTAATCTTATTGGATACTCAGATGCTAACTATGCTGGATGCAAAATTGACAGGAAAAGCACGAGTGGATATTGTCAATTCCTTGGTGATCGATTGATATCATGGGGATGCAAGAAACAGACATCCATAGCAACTTCCACTGCAGAGGCAGAGTACCTTGCTGCTGGAAGCTGCTGTGCTCAACTGCTCTGGATTCAGCAACAACTCAGAGACTATGGAATTGAGTCCACAGAGGCTCCCATTTTTTGTGATAATACGTCTGCCATTGCTATAACATACAATCCAGTTCTTCATACTCGTACTAAACATATTGACATCCGTCATCAGTTTATCAGAGATCATGTTATGAAGAAAGAAATTCGACTGGAGTATATCTCTACCGAACAACAAGCAGCAGACATTTTCACAAAACCCCTACCGGACTCTAAGTTTTCTTACTTTCGAAATATTCTTGGTTTAATTGAAATTACTTCTTGATTATTTCGTTTGGGTAATGATTTCAGGGGGAATTAGTTAGTTTATTTGCATAAATTTAGGGGGAATTTCAGTTATAGTCCTATCATGGTTATTTAAGCTCAGCTGGTAATACAATGGTCAGCTGCAGTAGGTGTATCCGTACCAGTAGGACTCTACATCCAGTTGATGCTTTCCTACCAGTCGAACCCTACATACCAGCTGATGTTACCAATTATGCTTTGACAAAAATAACCCTCGATACTTATTAACCTAATGAACGTCGGAATTCAAATTTACTTTTGTGTAAAATAAATTATTTCACTCCCGCCTAAATCCTGTCCTTTTATTTATTTGTTAAATCTTTTTAAATCGTTAGATGATCGCCACGTATCAATGTGTCCGCTCATTTACAGTACGACGTTACATATACTTCCACTTTTCACCGCCATTATTTTCTCTACTCTTCATTGTAAGTAACCCCATGAGCATACAACGCAGCGGAATAAAATTTTGGGATTACTAACACCGGATCTATACATAGGGATTCATATCGGATTAGAGAATACATAAGAGTCTTACCCTTGTAGCGTGTTTGAAGCAGATTCCACAGAGCAGCACGTCCAACGAACTCCGAGTCACAAACGAAAGTTTTCACCTTCGTCTCTACGGTATCCACACGATCAAATCGAAAAGGGATATTCAAGAATAAGTTGCTATACTTATTCTCGAATCAAAACCAAAAACACGGATCAAAACCAATTAACAACAACCAATCTCCTTCCTTCACTAGCGGCAGCGACGGCCGAGAGATGGAGAGGAGGCGGCGGCGGTTAGGTCACTTTCTCAAAGTGGCCGAGAGGTTAAGGGTTTAGGTGGCTAGGTTTTTCGATATCAAACAATGATATGAAAGTCTAATTAACAATTAATCAAAACCTCTTATTTATATTATAAGGCTTTTAATTAAAGTTCAAGACTTTCTTAAAGTCTTATGGGCCCAAACCCATGATTTAATTAAAACCTTTTAATCACTTAATTAAGACTCTTCTTAATTAATTAATTCATCCAATGAATTTAATTTCCCTTATTGATTTAATCTTTTGTGCGACCCGATAGGATCTCGTAATGTTGGCAGTGACATAAAATCTCATTTTATGTCGCAAGCATTGAGCGGTATCTAGCAACACATCGATGCTACCCAAATTACGAGAATGTCAATCACTCGACATAACCTTTAGAACTCGTGATAATATTAATCATGTAACTTAATCCCTTTGTCCTTTGTGTTTAGATTGAACACGAGTCATGGAATAGTCATACTCGTATATTCAATCTTTATTTCTTGATCCCCAAGTAGAACTAGAATAAACGAATAAGCTCGATATCTCATATCGACTCATTCGAGCATGGCCATGCATTTTAGTTCTCACTTGATCAAGGGCCAAACACATCTCCTGTTATATAGGAGGGACAAATCCTATCTCGATCAGTCAACATCCCTCTACATAATTCGTAGTGTATCCAATAGTCGCCTTTATATATTACCCTGTTACGGGTAACGTTTGACGATATCAAGATACATAACTCCTTATGTTGGGATCTCTGATGATCACAAGTCGTAAGGATTGTATACATTATTATCACTATGAGAATTGCATATGACGATCATATAACTATCCATGTTGCATTCTCATGGTGGGTATGTCCAGTACATCGTTCTCTAACATGTACCCATATGTTGATTTGATATCTCATATCAATGAACAATTCATCGATCAACATATACTAGTCTCTACGTATTATCATTATCCCTATTCATGATAATACTTGACTAGGGACATCTTTAAGAATAATACAATATTATTCTAAGGACATTAACATATATATTAATTCACAATGCACAGTTAAAAGAATAATATATAATAATGAATTGCCATTCATAAATCCATAAACATTGTCTGTCTTAAACAATCATCTAATGACTTGTCTTAGGGCATATCCCAACAAATCTCCCACTTGCACTAAGACCACTCAGACATATACCTAATGCCTAGAGATCTAGTATGACGATCATGCTTCTGCCGTGACAGCGGCTTCGTCAATGGGTCAGATACATTATCATCTGTTGGTACTTTGCATATTTTAACATCTCCCCTTTCAACGATTTCTCGAATGAAATGGAAACGCCTAAGTATGTGCTTGGATCTTTGGTGAGATCTTGGTTCCTTAGCCAATGCGATCGCTCCATTGTTGTCACAATAGAGTTCTATCGGATCTTTAATGCTAGGCACCACTCCCAGTTCAGAAATGAACTTCCTCATCCAAACAGCTTCCTTTGCTGCATCTGAGGCAGCAATATACTCAGCTTCCGTTGTAGAATCGGCTACTGTTTCTTGCTTTGAACTCTTCCAGCTCACAGCACCTCCATTTAGGCAATACACATATCCAGATTGCGATCGAAAATCATCTTTGTCGGTTTGGAAGCTAGCATCAGTGTAACCCATTACATTGAGCTCTTCCTCACCTCCATAAATCAAGAATGTATCCTTAGTCCTTCTCAAGTACTTCAGGATGTTCTTGACAGCAATCCAGTGACCTTCACCTGGATCAACTTGATATCTGCTCGTCATGCTCAAAGCATACGATACATCGGGACGAGTACATATCATGGCATACATGATAGATCCAATAGCTGACGCGTATGGAATCTTACTCATGCGTTGTCTCTCATCTGGTGTTGAAGGACACTGTTCCTTCGAGAGATAAATACCATGTGTCATAGGCACGAATCCTTTCTTGGATTCTTGCATGCTAAACCTTTTAAGCACCTTGTCTATGTATGTACTTTGACTTAGACCAAGAAGCCTTCTCGATCTATCTCTATAGATCTTGATTCCTAATACATAGGTGGCTTCTCCTAAGTCTTTCATCGAAAAGCAGTTCCCTAGCCAAATCTTTACAGATTGCAAGGCAGTGATATCATTTCCAATAAGAAGTATGTCATCTACATACAACACTAGGAAAATGATTACGCTCCCACTGACCTTCTTGTAGACACAAGGTTCATCTTCGTTTTTGATAAAACCAAACTCTTTGATTGCATCATCAAAACGAAGATTCCAACTCCGAGAAGCTTGCTTCAATCCATAAATGGATCGTTGTGGCTTGCATATCTTTCCAGCATCCTTTGGATCGACAAAACCCTCGGGCTGTGTCATGTACACATCCTCGAGCAGATTTCCATTAAGGAAAGCTGTTTTGACATCCATCTGCCAGATTTCATAATCATGAAATGCAGCTATTGCAAGTAAGATCCTTATGGATTTAACCATGGCCACTGGTGAAAAGGTTTCATCATAGTCAATACCATGAATTTGTTTGAATCCTTTTGCAACCAGTCGACCTTTATAGGTTTGTACGTTACCATCCATATCGGTCTTTTTCTTGAAAATCCATTTGCACCCTATGGGTCGTACCCCTTCAGGTGGATCAACCAAAGTCCATACTTGGTTTGCATACATGGATTCCATCTCAGATTTCATGGCCTCTTGCCATTTCTCAGAATCATTGCCCATAATAGCTTGTTGATAAGATGACGGCTCATCCTCATCAATAAGTAGTAAGTCACCTTGTTGAGTCACAAGAAATCCATATCTCTGTGGCTCTCGGTGTTCTCTTACAGACCTACGCTGGGCTTGTGTCTCTTGAGCAGGTACTTCTTCCACAACAGCTTGTGGTGCCTGCTCTGTTTCCATCTCAATCTCAGGTTCAGTGTTTTCTTGTGGTTGAACTTCACTAAGTTCTATTTTTCTCCCACTGGTTTTTCTAGAAATAAATTCTCTTTCAAGAAATACACCAGTCCGAGCAACAACTACTTTGTTCTCGGTGGGATAATAGAAATAGTACCCTTTCGTTTCCTTAGGATACCCCACAAATAAACACTTATCAGATTTGGGTCCAAGTTTGTTGGTGGCGTGACGTCTAACGAAAGCCTCACAACCCCAAATCTTCATAAAAGACATACTAGGACGCTTCCCAGTCCATATCTCATATGGTGTCTTTTCCACTGATTTAGATGGAACACGGTTCAGTAAGAAAATTGCTGTTTCTAGAGCGTGTCCCCAAAACGATATCGGAAGATCTGCATGACTCATCATTGATCTAACCATGTCTAACAAGGTTCGATTTCTCCTCTCGGATACACCATTCCATTGTGGAGTATACGGAGGAGTGAGCCGTGGGACTATCCCACACTCCTTTAGATAGTCATGAAACTCTTGGCTTAAGTATTCACCTCCTCGATCTGATCGAAGGATTTTGATACTCTTGCCAAGTTGGTTTTGTACTTCATTCTTGAAATCTTTGAACTTTTCAAAGGTTTCATGCTTATGTTTCATTAGGTACACATACCCATATCTACTGAGGTCATCAGTAAATGTAACGAAGTATTGAAAACCACCTCTAGCTTGCGTACTTATTGGTCCACATACATCACTATGTATTAGTCCCAATAAAACATTTGCCCTTTCAACATGTCCCTTGAAAGGGGCTTTAGTCATCTTGCCCATTAAACAAGATTCGCATGTTTCATATGATTCAAATCAAATGAATCTAATACTCCATCCTTATGAAGTTTAGATATGCGGTTCTCGTTTATGTGGCCCAAGCGACAGTGCCAGAGATAAGTCGGATTACAATCATTATTTTTAATCCTTTTAGTATTTATGTTATAGATAGGCATATCAAGATTTAATACATAAAGACCATTCACCATTTGTGCATTAGCATAAAACATATCATTTAAATAAATAGAACAACAATTGTCCTTTATTATAAATGAAAAACCATACTTGTCTAAACAAGAAATAGAAATAATGTTTTTAGTAATTGAAGGCACAAAATAACAGTCTTTTAAAATCAGTGATAAACCAGAAGGTAAAGCTAAATGATAATCTCCTATAGCTAATGCAGCAACTCTTGCTCCATTTCCAACTCGGAGATCAACTTCACCTTTCGCCAATGTCCTACTCCTTTTGAGATCCTGCACATTTACACAAATGTGAGATCCACATCCAGTATCTAATACCCATGATGAAGAAGTAGATAAATTGACTTCTATAACAAAAATACCTGAAGCGGAAGTCACACTTCCTTTCTTTAGATCCTCCAGATATACTTTGCAGTTTCTTTTCCAATGGCCGGTCTCACCGCAATGGAAACAGTTCCCTTCCTTTGCTATCCCTCCCTTTGGCTTTAGTGCAGAAGACTTTGGCTTAGATTTAGCAAAGACCTTCTTTGCTTTCTTGTTGCATTTAGCTTTGGCCCTTCCTTTGCCCTTATTCACAATAAGGACATTTGTGGCCTTAGTCTTCTTAGTATTTGCTTCATATGTTCTCAACATACCAAGCAATTGTGGTAAAGTCTTTTCCATGTCCGTCATATTGTAAGTTACTACAAATTGACTGAAGCTTTCAGGCAACGATTGCAAAATCACATCGGTGGCCAACTCTTGGTCCAATGGAAAACCCAGCTTGTCCAGATTCTCAATGTACCCAATCATCTTGAGCACATGAGTTCCAACCAAGCTTCCTTCTACCATCCTGCACTGGAATAACGCTTTAGAGACGTCATACCTCTCTTGTCTAGCTTGCTGTTGGTACAACTGCTTTAAGTGTTCGATCATATCGAACGCCTCCATTTCCCCATGTTGCTTCTGAAGCTCAGAGTTCATGGTGGCAAGCATGAGGCACCCAACATCAAGTGCGTCACTCTGATGCTTCTTGTAAGCATCTTTTTCGGTTCTTGTAGCCGTTAGGGGAGGTTCCTCAGCGGGTAAGGGTTCCTCTAGGACATATTGTTTCTTTTCTTGTTTGAGGACTATCCTCAAGTTCCTATGCCAGTCTAGGAAATTCGTCCCATTTAGTTTGTCCTTCTCAAGGACCGATCGCAGTGATAAAGTGCTAGTAACGTTGTTAGTTGCCATGGATATCTACAATATAAATATGCAAAATAAGTTTATGATTTAAATCATTTAACATGGTCTTATATTAAATGATACTCCCACTATTTTGTTTGAAAAATATCAACCCTCGAAACCTTTAGTGGGCCAAGATCCATATTTCACTTAATCTTGAGTTAGCTTTGGCTAATCGCCCAAGACTCGGTTATTTAGGTAGACAACACTTTGACAATTATATTGTGATATCCCCGAAATGATTATGTGTTATTTAAACATTAATCATTGTTGCGAAAATTATGGTATTAATTCTTTGTGTTGAATTAATAATATTGGGAGATGCATGTGAGGGTGCATGTGTTATGTGTTGGGATTTTGGGGTTGTGGCATGATTAATTGGGGTGTGTGTTAATCGTTTTGGTAAAGCATGTTTAAAAGGGAATTGAAGTATTTTAGTGAGAAAATACTATAGATATCGTGTGAGGATATTTAATACATCGTGCTAAATACCGGGACCAAAACATAACACATCATACCACCCACCACTCAACCACCCCCCTTGACCCATACCCTGCTGCCAGCTGCTGCCCATACCTTTTCCCCCATCTCCCACTTCACCTCACAAGTCAGAAATCACTTCCTTCTTCCTCACCAAAATCGTCCAACACTTGCTGAACAAGATAGGAAGGAGCTCAACCAATTTTACTACCTAGAAGCTTGCAAAAATCGGAGCCAAAAGAGGGTGAGAAACCATTTCTGGGTTTGAAATAATTGTTGTTGAAGTTCATACTTTTGTTGGTGTAAAAATGGCATGTTAGTTTAGGTTTTGTGAAACCTTCGATTCATGTTCATATGAGGTGTTTTTATGAAGCTTCCAGTGTTTTTCCTTGAGCTTATTACATGTTTTATGTGGAAGATTTAAGCATGTAAAGTAGAGTGTTCGAAAATCTGGGTAGATATTTCCCCTGTTTTTCTGGAAAAACGTGGACTGGGAGTGATTTTGAAGGGGTGATATTATGCATGTTAGATGGGTTTTAGAGTAAACCTTCGATGTGAAAATATGCATGGTAGTCTTGTGAAGCCCTTGGCATGTTTGTTCGAGAATGATTTATGAGTTATGTTATAGTTTTTATAGCATGAATTGAAGTACTCGAAATCTGGAAAGGAAATGTGTTGTCCTGTTTCAGGAAATGTTGATTGAGTACCTGTGTAAATGGTCGATTTCAATGCATGTGGGCTTATGTTAGAGTGTAAATTTGGTATAAATACACTCACGGTAGTGTGTATTAACTGCTAGCATGTTGGTCTTGGCATGTTGTATGTCTTACATGTTAGAATGAAAGGTGTGAATATCAGTGTTGAACATTCTGGAAATTTATCGCGCACAGACCATGTGGCGATCGATCGCCACAAATGGCGCGATCGATCGCCGAGGTCCAGTAGCCAAAATCAAAGGCACGCGATCGATCGCCATAAAAGGCGCGATCGATCGCCATGGGGCAGAGGAGTTTGGCGATCGATCGCCAAGGGGTAGCGATCGATCGCCAGAGACAAAATTTTGAAATATTGATATTTTGTTGGATTTTTGATTTTGGATCATATATTGGCATCTAATATTATGTTGTACACTGGTGTAGAGCCTTCACAGACGGCTACACAACGCAGGGGATAGAGTCCCACCACACACTACTTTTTGGAAAGGTACGTAAGCGACGTACGGGCATCCCAACGGTAACATGTATTTATGTTTTGTCTGTGTGATACATGATGAATGCAATGTGATGCATTATGAGTTGATACATGTTATTATGCATTGTTGTTGCATATTGTGATGTGGGATAAAGAGATGCATTCCACGAGTCAGGGCGATCACGGTTAAGGTGTTAATGCTTACGCTTTACCGCTAAAAATGTGGAGCGGGAGGGGGGAGGCTCGCTTGCACATGGAGGCGGGTTTATACCATACTGAGCGAGGACGAGATACCGCTAGTATGAAGAAGCGAGGATGAGATACCGCTTGTTTTGAGATTATGAAAGCGGAGAAGTATTAAAATAACTGATGATGATTGACTCAAGAAAAAGAGGAAATGTCATGACATTCATTTGTGAAACCATACATTCATATAATGTGTTATATTATGAATTATGGTACAGGGACAACCAATGGGCATTGTAAATGCGATGGAAATAAAGGAAGTGATTTGTATTTTATGATTGTGCATTTACGCCTTATTTTTCATATTATGTTGAATATGAATTGTGTTATGCTCATGTGTTGGGGGTTGTCTTTGTAGGTGCTTTTGATGTTGAGAACCAGGGTCGGGGTTGAGAAGCTGAGCTGTAAGGAGAGCTACAGGATTAGCTGCATGATTTGAGAAAATTTTATATAGCTTCTACTTGTAGTAGAATAAGACTATAGTGTAGCACCTTTTGTGGGAATTTGTGAAATTCCTTTTGAAACTTTTGCTACTGTATTCCTTAAGCTCAGGATAATCAACATGACTCTTTACTCTGATTTATTCACATGAATGTTTAGTTCTCTTAATCGCACCTATTAGTAGATTGAGATATCGGGGGTCTCACATTAGTGGTATCAGAGCAGTGGTTAGATAACCAGGGAAGAGTGAAGGGTAGCCTTTAGAGACAAGTTGGCTAGGTATTCATTGTTGGGCATGTTATGCATGTGATGCATATTGTTGTATAAGGTTATACTAACATGCTTTTGAATATGATACTCTTGTTATCTAACGGCTTATACTATGAACTGCTTTTGGTATTGTTGTTAACTCTTGTGTTGTAGCATGGCGGCTATTAACCCGGAGAACCTCAATGAAGAGGTAGGGGATATGGGCAGTATGAATGCTAGTGTTGCTCATGTGAATCCTTTACCGCCACCTGCTGTGGGAGTGGAGCCCAGTGCACAGATGTTATTACCCGGGGAGCTCAGTTTGACACAGTTTCTGAATTTCCGTCCACCCATGTTTGAGGGGACCGAATCTGGAGAAGGGGCCGAAGAGTGGCTAGAACGGATAGAGCAGATACTTGTGACTGCGCCCTGTGCACGTACCGCATGGCTGAGGTTAGCCGAGTTTCAGATGGCGAAGAAGCCTTCTATGTGGTGGAAGACCACTGTGATGGAGCTGAGAGCTCAGGGCATGGTACTAGACTGGACTGTATTCAGGACCCGGTTTCTTAACCGGTATTTTTCTGCCGCTGCTAGACAAGTCAAGGAGGACGAGTTCACTAATTTGAAGCAGGGAAACATGTCAGTTTCAGACTTTGCCTTGCAGTATTCCTCACTGTTGAAGTATGTCCCCCATATTGCTGTGAGCAGCCATGCAAAGATGAGGCATTTCCTGAAAGGACTCAGGCCAGAACTATTTGACCGGGTTATCTCCAATAACCCTAGCTCTTTTGATGACGCCCTGACACGGGCAGAGTTAGCAGAAATTGCAGTGGGAGCATACAAGGATGTTGTACCCCCTTCAGTACCATCACAGAGGCCTGCTGCTGATAGTTTGAAACCACGAGGGGATCAGTTCAAGGCTCGTGGAGCCTCATCATCTTCCAGATTTAGCGGGAAGAAATCTCAGAGTCAGAAACAGAGCAATCGAGGACCTACACAGGGGAGTAAGGCAGGAGGGGACATGTGTGACCGCTGTGGAGGATTTCACTTGTCACGTGACTGCCGAGGCTGTTATGTTTGTGGCAAGGTGGGCCACTTAGCTAGGAACTGCCCCAATCGGGCAAGTCAGGCAGACTCAGGGCCGAATAGGCCAAGATTTGATGCTGGGAGGGCACCACCGAGACAGCAGTTTGCGTCTCGACCGCAGGGAGGTCAGGCGGCAGGACCACCGCAGGGTCAGGTGTACGCACTGACTAGGGAGCAGGCTGAGGCAGCCCCAGAGGAGGTCATTGCTGGTACGTGTCATTTATTTACGTACCCTGCATTTATTTTGGTAGATACAGGTGCTTCTCATTCTTTTGTATCTGTTGCTTTTGTGGAGAGACACCACTTGTGCTTGTCTCTGATACCCACGTCTCTCATGGTCTCGACACCCACGGGGAAACATGTGATTGCGGATCGGCTTTTGTCTGATTGCCTCATTTATTTTGAGGGCAATGATCTGAGGGCTGATCTGATTCAGTTAGAGATGGCAGACTTTGACTGTATTATCGGCATTGATGTGTTGAGCAGATACCGAGCTGTGGTAGACTGTCGGCAGAGGACTGTTCGTTTTCTATCTGATCAGGGGTTCCAGTGGACTTTTTATGGGGACGGCTCTCGTCCAAGGATTCCAGTGATCTCAGCGGTTAAGATGTCGCGGTTATTGGAGCGCGGCCACACAGGTTACATCATTTATGCGGTGGATGTATCTGAGGAAAAGGAAGTGAGAGCCGAGGATATTCCAGTTGTGGCGGAGTTCATTGATGTGTTCCCAGATGAGATTCCGGGATTTCCGCCTGTCAGGGATGTTGAGTTTACTATTGAGCTGCTACCGGGGACATCAGCCATTTCTCGTGCCCCATACAGGATGGCACCGACAGAGCTGAGGGAACTAAAGGTACAGTTACAGGAGCTCCTTGACAAGGGATACATTCGTCCTAGTGTATCGCCTTGGGGTGCACCAGTCTTGTTCGTGAAAAAGAAGGATGGATCAATGCGTCTGTGCATTGACTACAGGCAATTGAACAAGGCTACAGTGAAGAACAGATATCCACTTCCGAGGATTGATGATCTGTTCGACCAGCTTCAGGGTACAGAGGTGTACTCGAAGATAGACTTGAGGTCAGGCTATCATCAGGTGCGGGTTAGAGCTGGTGATGTTCAAAAGACGGCTTTTAGAACTCGATATGGACACTATGAGTTCTTGGTGATGCCTTTCGGTGTGACAAATGCACCTGCAGTTTTTATGAGCCTGATGAACCGAGTATTTCAGGAGTACCTCGATCAGTTTGTGATCGTATTCATTGACGACATCCTTGTCTATTCAAGAAGTGAGGAGGATCATGCCAATCATCTGAGGATAGTACTCCAGATCCTCAGAGATCATCAGTTGTACGCCAAACTCAGCAAGTGTGAGTTCTGGCTGAGCAGTGTATCATTCTTGGGCCATATCATATCACGAGAGGGGATATCAGTAGACCCGAGAAAGATAGAAGCAGTTATGGATTGGTCTACCCCTACTTCAGTCAGTGAGATTCGGAGTTTTCTTGGGTTGGCTGGCTATTATCGACGTTTCGTCGAGGGTTTTTCAAAGATCGCCAAGCCACTTACACAGCTGACTCAGAAGGGAGTCCCTTTTTGTTGGACAGAGGCTTGTGAGCAGAGTTTCAGGGAATTGAAGCACAGACTGACTACTGCACCAGTTCTAGTGATTCCCAAGGAGAACAAAGGATTTGTTCTTTATACCGACGCATCGCTACAGGGCTTAGGGTGTGTACTGATGCAGGACCGACATGTAGTGGCTTATGCTTCGAGACAGTTGAAGCCACATGAGACGAGGTATCCAGTCCATGATTTGGAGTTGGCAGCTATAGTTTTCGCCTTGAAGATATGGCGACACTACTTATACGGTACCTCATTCACCATCTTCACTGATCACAAAAGCCTGAAGTTCTTGTTTACACAGGCTGAGCTGAACATGAGGCAGAGGAGATGGATGGATCTGCTGAAGGATTATGATTGTGAAATCCTATACCATCCCGGGAAAGCAAACTTGACAGCCGACGCTTTGAGTCGGAAGGTGAGGAGCACAGCAGAGGATTCCATGTGCCTATCAGCTATGTTGGGCTCCTACTGCCATTTGGGATTCGATTATGATGTGTCTACTTCACCAGTACAAGTTTCGACCTTGTTAGCCGAGCCTGTTATTTTCGATCACATCAGAAAGGCTCAGGGGACCGATATAGAGGTTCAGAGATGGATGTCAGTGGTTCATTCAGGGCAGCCATCGAGATTCAAAGTGGCTGAGGACGGTTCTCTGAGACTTGGCGACAGATGGGTAGTTCCAAATACACCCGAGTTGCGCCAGGGTATCTTACAGCGAGCTCATTGCAGCAGGATGAGTGTTCACCCAGGCGGGAAGAAGATGTATAAGGATCTACGCAGCCAGTTCTGGTGGAGGCGTATGAAACAAGATGTCACCTCTTTTGTCAAGCGCTGTTTGATTTGTCAGCAGGTGAAGGCTGAGAGGCAGAGGCCTGGGGGTGAACTAAGGAGTTTGGAGATACCCGAGTGGAAGTGGCAGCACGTGTCTATGGATTTCGTGACCCACTTACCGAGGACTGTTTCGGGTTTTGATGCCATATGGGTAGTCGTGGACAGATTGACTAAAGTGGCTCACTTCATTCCCTACTGTATGACATATACGCACTTGAGGATGGCACAGTTATATGTCAGAGATGTGGTGAGACTGCACGGGATCCCTGTTTCGATAGTGTCTGATCGAGATCCGCGGTTCACATCTCACTTTTGGGAGGGTCTGCAAAAAGCTCTAGGCACAGAGTTGAGGCTGAGCACAGCATATCACCCTCAGACGGACGGACAGACCGAGCGTACGATACAGACGCTCGAGGATATGTTGAGAGCTTGTGTGTTAGAGTTCGACATATCATGGCAGGACTTGATAGCCTTGGTGGAGTTCTCTTACAACAACAGCTACCAGGCAAGTATACAGATGGCTCCTTTCGAGGCCCTCTATGGTAGGCGTTGTAGGTCACCCTTGTGTTGGGATGACTTGGACCGAAAGTCGGTTGGAGGACCAGAGTTGGTTCAAGAAATGGAAGAGAAAGTTAAGATTATCAGAAGAAAGATGAAGGCAGCTCAGGATAGACAAGCAGCATATGCCAATCAACGGCGAAGACCGTTGGAGTTTCAGTTGGGCGACAGAGTTTTTCTGAAGAGTATCACCTTTCAGGGGTGTGGTACGGTTTGGTATGCGGGGGAAGTTGTCTCCTAGATACGTGGGACCGTATGAGATCTTACAGCGTGTGGGTACTCTGGCGTACCGTTTGGCCTTACCGCCTTCTCTGTCTGGTATACACGATGTATTCCATGTGTCTATGCTGAGGAAGTATGAGCCGGATCCTTCACATGTATTACAGCCTTCTGAGATTCAGATTGAGTCCGATGTTTCCTATGTTGAGCGGCCTATCAGGATTCTGGATAGGGCAGATCGCAGACTGAGAAACAAAGTTATTCCTATGGTCAAAGTTCAGTGGGATCGTAGGGGTGTCGAGGAGGCCACGTGGGAGACGGAGCGACACATGGTGCAGCACTACCCAGAACTGTTTTCTGGTATGTGATTTATGTTTCACTTTATATTGGGTAAGTGCATGCTGATTTCGAGGGCGAAATCCTATAAGTAGGGAGTATTGTGATATCCCCGAAATGATTATGTGTTATTTAAACATTAATCATTGTTGCGAAAATTATGGTATTAATTCTTTGTGTTGAATTAATAATATTGGGAGATGCATGTGAGGGTGCATGTGTTATGTGTTGGGATTTTGGGGTTGTGGCATGATTAATTGGGGTGTGTGTTAATCGTTTTGGTAAAGCATGTTTAAAAGGGAATTGAAGTATTTTAGTGAGAAAATACTATAGATATCGTGTGAGGATATTTAATACATCGTGCTAAATACCGGGACCAAAACATAACACATCATACCACCCACCACTCAACCACCCCCCTTGACCCATACCCTGCTGCCAGCTGCTGCCCATACCTTTTCCCCCATCTCCCACTTCACCTCACAAGTCAGAAATCACTTCCTTCTTCCTCACCAAAATCGTCCAACACTTGCTGAACAAGATAGGAAGGAGCTCAACCAATTTTACTACCTAGAAGCTTGCAAAAATCGGAGCCAAAAGAGGGTGAGAAACCATTTCTGGGTTTGAAATAATTGTTGTTGAAGTTCATACTTTTGTTGGTGTAAAAATGGCATGTTAGTTTAGGTTTTGTGAAACCTTCGATTCATGTTCATATGAGGTGTTTTTATGAAGCTTCCAGTGTTTTTCCTTGAGCTTATTACATGTTTTATGTGGAAGATTTAAGCATGTAAAGTAGAGTGTTCGAAAATCTGGGTAGATATTTCCCCTGTTTTTCTGGAAAAACGTGGACTGGGAGTGATTTTGAAGGGGTGATATTATGCATGTTAGATGGGTTTTAGAGTAAACCTTCGATGTGAAAATATGCATGGTAGTCTTGTGAAGCCCTTGGCATGTTTGTTCGAGCATGATTTATGAGTTATGTTATAGTCTTTATAGCATGAATTGAAGTACTCGAAAATCTGGAAAGGAAATGTGTTGTCCTGTTTCAGGAAATGTTGATTGAGTACCTGTGTAAATGGTCGATTTCAATGCATGTGGGCTTATGTTAGAGTGTAAATTTGGTATAAATACACTCACGGTAGTGTGTTTTAACTGCTAGCATGTTGGTCTTGGCATGTTGTATGTCTTACATGTTAGAATGAAAGGTGTGAATATCAGTGTTGAACATTCTGGAAATTTATCGCGCACAGACCATGTGGCGATCGATCGCCACAAATGGCGCGATCGATCGTCGAGGTCCAGTAGCCAAAATCAAAGGCACGCGATCGATCGCCATAAAAGGCGCGATCGATCGCCATGGGGCAGAGGAGTTTGGCGATCGATCGCCAAGGGGTAGCGATCGATCGCCAGAGACAAAATTTTGAAATATTGATATTTTGTTGGATTTTTGATTTTGGATCATATATTGGCATCTAATATTATGTTGTACACTGGTGTAGAGCCTTCACAGACGGCTACACAACGCAGGGGATAGAGTCCCACCACACACTACTTTTTGGAAAGGTACGTAAGCGACATACGGGCATCCCAACGGTAACATGTATTTATGTTTTGTCTGTGTGATACATGATGAATGCAATGTGATGCATTATGAGTTGATACATGTTATTATGCATTGTTGTTGCATATTATGCATTGTTGTTGCATATTGTGATGTGGGATAAAGAGATGCATTCCACGAGTCAGGGCGATCACGGTTAAGGTGTTAATGCTTACGCTTTACCGCTAAAAATGTGGAGCGGGAGGGGGGAGGCTCGCTTGCACATGGAGGCGGGTTTATACCATACTGAGCGAGGACGAGATACCGCTAGTATGAAGAAGCGAGGATGAGATACCGCTTGTTTTGAGATTATGAAAGCGGAGAAGTATTAAAATAACTGATGATGATTGACTCAAGAAAAAGAGGAAATGTCATGACATTCATTTGTGAAACCATACATTCATATAATGTGTTATATTATGAATTATGGTACAGGGACAACCAATGGGCATTGTAAATGCGATGGAAATAAAGGAAGTGATTTGTATTTTATGATTGTGCATTTACGCCTTATTTTTCATATTATGTTGAATATGAATTGTGTTATGCTCATGTGTTAGGGGTTGTCTTTGTAGGTGCTTTTGATGTTGAGAACCAGGGTCGGGGTTGAGAAGCTGAGCTGTAAGGAGAGCTACAGGATTAGCTGCATGATTTGAGAAAATTTTATATAGCTTCTACTTGTAGTAGAATAAGACTATAGTGTAGCACCTTTTGTGGGAATTTGTGAAATTCCTTTTGAAACTTTTGCTACTGTATTCCTTAAGCTCAGGATAATCAACATGACTCTTTACTCTGATTTATTCACATGAATGTTTAGTTCTCTTAATCGCACCTATTAGTAGATTGAGATATCGGGGTCTCACATATATCACATATAATTCTTGGATAGTTGGACGAACAACGCTTTGTTCAATTCATCAAATGAATTATAATCCAACCCATGCCTCTAGGTTCCCAATCCTATTGAGATAACCTAGTTAAGTCGTACCCAATTAAAGTATAACGGATATCACTTTTATCCTTTCGCGCCTTACTAAGATTGCCACGGTGCTTTGCTTTGGCAAACCCACACATGTACAATCGAAGTTATTGACGAGTACTTTATTTTGGAAGGCATCTAAAACTTAATATTTTAGAGGGATTTATTGATCTCATGATTAATTTGATAATTTAAAATATGTCCACTACATATAGTTGTATACATATCTACATATATGTGTAATACTATTATCAAACTAAAACATAAGATAAATCATGCATCAACATACATAATTAAACGTGACATGGTTATAGCCCCTACTAATGATTTTCTCAAGCCAATGAGAAAATCCAATGAGTCAACCTAAGGTAACTTCACAAGCACCTTCCTTGGCTCCAATTTGTGAATGGCCTCCTCATCCCGGCACGATGCTCCATCTTCATTGATCACCATCAATAAAATAAACTACACTATTTACAAGATATAGAATTCCTCGATTCACATTCGAGGGGAACATAGGGGAGGGATTACATTTAGAATGAAATAGAGAAAGGCACGACACGCAGGTCGTATTATAAATTACAAACATCCACAAATCCTATCTAATAGGTCAAAGGGCTATAACCACGCACCATACTCAAACAACACATAAAGCATGCATTAACATTTAATTAATTAAATTCTAAACATTTTAAATTTAATTCTAATTAAAACTGTAAAATAATTTTTGAAAAATTATCGTACGTTCGGGACATCACATGCCACGAACTAAAGCGACTAAGACTCGAACCACCATGGTTCGAACCATGAAGCACACGGCTGGACCAATAGTGGGCCTAGGGTTCGAAACCCTAGCCCATGGCCGAGCCATGCTCGAGCGGTGGCGGCGAGCCCATGCACGGCTGCTAGGGTTCGAAACCCTAGCTTTCATGAGTTAGCCGTCACGAGCCAATGGGTTCAAAAACCCTAATTTTACGGCGGCTCGGCTCATGCTCGAGCCAGGGTCCGAACCCTAGCCCTTAAGCGGCGGCTGCTTGGCCATGCACGAGCCAATGGGTTCGAAACCCTAGCAACATGCGGCGGCCATGAGCCATGATGACTAGGGTTCGAAACCCTAGCCTTTTGCAAGCGGCGGCCGAGCCATGGTGACTAGGGTTCGAAACCCTAGCCCTTAGGTGGTCTCGGCCGTGAGCCATTGTACCGGTTTTGATCAATTATCATATATTTCGATCCGTCAATTATATCATATATAATATCATACGATGATTTTCGCAAACTCGATTTAATCCATATCATATATGAAAATACAGTTTTAAATAGCATGCAATATAAGCTCTAATATGATTAACACAATTTAATCACATAAATCCGATATGAGCCTTGTACACGGCTCTGATACCACTGTAAGTAACCCCATGAGCATACAACGCAGCGGAATAAAATTTTGGGATTACTAACACCGGATCTATACATAGGGATTCATATCGGATTAGAGAATACATAAGAGTCTTACCCTTGTAGCGTGTTTGAAGCAGATTCCACGGAGCAGCACGTCCAACGAACTCCGAGTCACAAACGAAAGTTTTCACCTTCGTCTCTACGGTATCCACACGATCAAATCGAAATGGGATATTCAAGAATAAGTTGCTATACTTATTCTCGAATCAAAACCAAAAACACGGATCAAAACCAATTAACAACAACCAATCTCCTTCCTTCACTAGCGGCAGCGACGGCCGAGAGATGGAGAGGAGGCGGCGGCGGTTAGGTCACTTTCTCAAAGTGGCCGAGAGGTTAAGGGTTTAGGTGGCTAGGTTTTTCGATATCAAACAATGATATGAAAGTCTAATTAACAATTAATCAAAACCTCTTATTTAAATTATAAGGCTTTTAATTAAAGTTCAAGACTTTCTTAAAGTCTTATGGCCCAAACCCATGATTTAATTAAAACCTTTTAATCACTTAATTAAGACTCTTCTTAATTAATTAATTCATCCAATGAATTTAATTTCCCTTATTGATTTAATCTTTTGTGCGACCCGATAGGATCTCGTAATGTTGGCAGTGACATAAAATCTCATTTTATGTCGCAAGCATTGAGCGGTATCTAGCAACACATCGATGCTACCCAAATTACGAGAATGTCAATGACTCGACATAACCTTTAGAACTCGTGATAATATTAATCATGTAACTTAATCCCTTTGTCCTTTGTGTTTAGATTGAACACGAGTCATGGAATAGTCATACTCGTATATTCAATCTTTATTTCTTGATCCCCAAGTAGAACTAGAATAAACGAATAAGCTCGATATCTCATATCGACTCATTCGAGCATGGCCATGCATTTTAGTTCTCACTTGATCAAGGGCCAAACACATCTCCTGTTATATAGGAGGGACAAATCCTATCTCGATCAGTCAACATCCCTCTACATAATTCGTAGTGTATCCAATAGTCGCCTTTATAGATTACCCTGTTACGGGTAACGTTTGACAATATCAAGATACATAACTCCTTATGTTGGGATCTCTGATGATCACAAGTCGTAAGGATTGTATACATTATTATCACTATGAGAATTGCATATGACGATCATATAACTATCCATGTTGCATTCTCATGGTGGGTCTGTCCAGTACATCGTTCTCTAACATGTACCCATATGTTGATTTGATATCTCATATCAATGAACAATTCATCGATCAACATATACTAGTCTCTACGTATTATCATTATCCCTATTCAGGATAATACTTGACTAGGGACATCTTTAAGAATAATACAATATTATTCTAAGGACATTAACATATATATTAATTCACAATGCACAGTTAAAAGAATAATATATAATAATGAATCACCATTCATAAATCCATAAACATTGTCTGTCTTAAACAATCATCTAATGACTTGTCTTAGGGCATATCCCAACATTCATCTTCTCCAACAATTCACTGCAATTATTTTTCTTCTTTCAGAAAATTTTCCTCTAGCAAGACTGCTGCTGTTATTCATCCAAAATGTCAAAGAATGTACAGCCAAGCTTCATCACCAATGCTGTTCACATCGATTTTCATTCTATATACTCATCATCTGATGAGGAGACAAAGGAGTTGATACGAAGGCTGGACACCTCCGGACTCCTGGTAATCCTGAGCCAGACTCCCTCATTCTACAAGGACGAGCTACACGAGTTCTTTGCTACGGCCAAGATTGTGGATGACACCGTGGTGGCATCCGTATTCTGGACAGTCGGTTACCATCACCCAATCTGAATTTGCCACACACCTAAGCCTTCCCTCCACCGGACTCACTGATTTTTCCACTGTTCCAGCGGAACTAAGAGAAGAGATGCGTCTCACAGTTTTGGACTCTGCTCATCGCCTTCAACGTCCTCCTTTCAGGAAAGTATTAATGAAGAGCCATTATCGACAACTGGCAGACATCATCTCCAAGGGGCTTCTATGTAAAGCTGGATCATTTGATATGATCACCCCTGAAAAGTTTGACGTTATGAGTGCAATATGCAAAGGATTGGAGATAAACTGGTCAGCGGTGTTATTTCAAACTCTGACTAGTCTAGTGGTCTCTGGCAAGGGTCAATCAGGCTTTGCTCTCCCACTCAGCAGCCTGTTTGACAGCAAACACATTAAAACAGGGGCTCTCTCCAACCTTCATCCACGGAGACTTATCACTGCCAAGTATCTTCAGCTTCATCGACAACGAAGTGGCAGAGACGGTGGGGTGACAAAACGCCGTTTGACTCAAGTAATTAGTGACTCTGAACAAACTGTCTCGGAATCCGCTGAGTCTTCTCCTCCTCCTCCCCCTCCTAAGAAGCCCAGAACAAGAAAAGCTGCTCCTTCAGCTATCCATCAGCAGGTCATTGCCGCTTCTGATACCATCTCCTCCGCCGGCCCTGCAAACGTTATTCCTAGTAGCGAACCTAGCCCCGACATTCCTTCAACTGAGGAACCAACTGCTTCATTAGCCATGGTGCCTGCTCCATCAATGGTTCCAGTTGACACTCCGTCAGCACTGGTGAGCTCTCAGCAAGCACCAGGCACTATCAGCTTTAGGACACCCAAGTCCTTGTGTCCATACTGTCATCCAAAGACCACCCCTGCTGGCAAAGGAAAAACTCTTACGGCTCCAGTGTCCACTCCTGTTGCTTTCGAGATCCAGATGGTCATGGATACAGTTGAAGCCAATTTGCAACCATAGCTGGAGATTTTTGATCGATGGGTAAAGGCTCGAATAAAGGTTCGATTTGATGATTTTGATCCTATTCTGGATCAGGCTAGGGAAGATGAGAACAAAATCCTGGCATATCTTCAAATCTCAGACTCTGAAACAAGCTTGAAGCTGCGGGATGTTTTTCGCCTGATGAACTATGTGGGCGAACTTCAAGCCCTTGTGGAAACCCGCCTTCAACATTTCAATGGTGATTCAGGCACAGCGAATCATGATAGAGCCGTTCTAAATGCTATTGGCCCCAAGATGGAAATGGCTGAGCTTGCTCTTCATGATATTCGCATATCCACTGGGATTCACTCATGCTCCACTGCTGAAACTGTTGCAAGCCCTGATCAGCTGGATCTACAAACGGTAATTGCAAATTTGGAGATTGTCCCTCTTCTGTGGAGCTCACTTCTACTGCTCTGGAGACTACTCCCACTGGAGCGGAGGCCACACCAACTGCATTGGAGGCAGCCTCCTCGGTTAAAGAACTCTCCTCTCCAACTGCTCCCAGCGTCTCCTCTACTCCCAGCTCTCATAATGATCAACAGCCCCAACCAATGGTTGTTGATCACACCAATGTGGATGCAGTCATTCAAACAGTGGTTCAGCAGGTTACTATATCCTCTGCCAATCATGAACCCAGTGAGTCTTCACACTCCAATGATCACACCCAGTCGTCTGCTGCTGCGGTTGATCAGGCCACTACTGCTTTGGCTGTCCCCCAAAATGAAGAAACTGCCAATTTGGCTGTAACTATCTCAGACTCTACAGCTGCCCCAAATGTTGAAACTACTAGTTTGCACCCCACTGCAGTTGAAGATGCTCAACCCAGTGCTCTTGTCCCTACTACTGGTACTCCAATGATTGCTGTCGATCCGTCCATGATTCAAGAGCTTTCTGAGGATTTTTTTGTCTTCACAAACCCTCTGGACGAGCCACCAAACATTGCTGCACAGCTAGCTAATCTCTCCACTGCAATATCAGCACTAGCCAGCGATGTTCATAAACTTAAGCAGGAAGAGCGGACCGCAACTCTCATACTAGGAACCCATCAGCAGCACACGGACTTTCAATTCCAGCAAGTCTACAGGGACTTAAGTAGTTTAACGACTACTGTCACCAGACTTCAAACTTTTGCTGAAAACACAATGGCGGAAACTCTTTCTCGAATTGACCAGGCTCGGCTTCAGATCAATCAAAATAATGAATCTCTTCATGCTGCCACATCCCTGGCTCTTGGAGAAAAGATCGAAGAAGCCAAGAAAGTCTTAACCGATCAGTTGGCCACCATGCAGGCAGCATTTGCTTCTCAGATTCAAGATATATGCAACAGCCTGCCTGCAGCTCCTCAAATAATTCGCAGACTACCTGAACCCAGCCGAACTGCTCCCTCAACACAGCGAGCTTCCAGTTCAACTGCTCGTTCATCCCCTACAACTGGAGCACTCACTCAGTCCAGACCAACTGCTCAACCCAGATCTAGGAGTCCGCGCCAACCGCCTGCCGAAAAACGCGACTATTCCAAACATTGGTTAGGGCGAACATAGTATCGTTTTCTGACTCCTCCTTTAATTACTCTTATCTATTTACTGTTTTTGTTGACTTTTTCTTTGTATTTACTGATCAACTTAAATACATGCACATTAATTGCAACCTTTTCATTTCTATAAATAGCGACTCTTGTTTGTTCACAAAACACACATCCACTCATCATGATTAACTTCAAAACTTTTAAAATTCCTTGGTTTTCTGTTAAAAACTTCTCCGATTCATGGGTTTATTACTTATCTAAATCAACCCCTCATGGGTTGATTACTTATCTAACCCAGCTCCATTAAGCTTCAGCGTTTGAATCCTGTTCTGATGCTCATCATCAGTCAGGAACTGCTCACAGGGGGTGTCTGGGTGCTGATGACAAAAAGGGGGAAGACAGAGATAGAATATTCTCATTAGGTGAATCCATAAACCATGGAAGCTGCCTGATGTATATACATATGACTCTTCCCGACCTTCTCTCTGAAACAAGGTAGACCGGCAGAGATAGAGTATTCTAATTAGGTCCTCTCTGAAACAAGGTGGATCGAGCTCTTCCTCTCTGAAATAAGGTGGATCGAGCTCTTCCTCTCTGACACTAGGTGGATCGAAGCTCTCCGGGTCTACAATGCTTGTTTAAAGATTTGTCATGTATCAGCTATATTGTGTAAACTAGATTCGTCTTAGACTCTATTCAAATTATTAGAATTCATCTTAAATAAAGATGAATCTCTCTCAATTGTCCAGTTTGATTACAACTTGTGATCTGCTTATATTTATTGAAAATTTCTTTTCCATAATGTCTTCAAGTATTTTCAGGACTCTCATCTTATTTACTCTAGTAGGAAATCGATTATTACTCAGTTTTGTCATCACCAAAAAGGGGGAAATTGTTGGGAAAACGATTTCTAAGTTTTGGTGATTACAAACCGGATATTAAAGATCAACTGGATGAAGTCCTACCGGGTAACAAAGACCAACTGGATGAAGTCCTACCGGGTAACAAAGACCAACTGGATGAAGTCCTACCGGGTAACAAAGACCAACTGGATGAAGTCCTACCGAGTAACAAAGACCAACTGGATAAAGACTCCTACCGGGTGAAGACATAAACTGGATGGCTACCAACTGGATAGACATCAACTGGATAGCCACCAACTGGACAAGACATAAACTGGATGGCTACCAACTGGATAGACATCAACTGGATAGCCACCAACTGGACAAGACATCAACTGGATAGCCACCAACTGGACAAGACATAAACTGGATGGCTACCAACTGGATAGACTTCAACTGGATAGCTACCAACTAGATGGCTATCAACTGGACAGACAACTACTGAACAACTATCAACCGGATAGTCCCACTGAACAAAGACATCAACTGGTCATAAGAGGATGAACGACCAGTTGAACACAGAAAACCAGCAGAAGTCTAAACTTCCAGTAAGAGCACTAAGCAACGAGACAAAATCAGTACAACATTCTCTGACAAAGGTACAACAGAGCGGACACCCTGCTATATCTCCGCCACCATTACCGTCAGAGTGAAAAGAGCCGTTGCTTAGACAAAATAGGAAAGAAGACAATATGATTTTGGAAAGCTAATCTCTTCCATATACAGAAAAGCTACCGTTGGACAACCAAACCTATAAATACGTCCAAGCAGAGAATGAAGAGGTGCTGAGCGATTTTCAACAAAGAGATATACTTCAAAGCAAACAAGAAAATCATATTCCTGATATTCCAAACGTTCAGCAAAGAGCAGACAAACAGCGAAACTGAATCTGTGATAGATTATTTTAAATTAAAGTCTGCTGCTCAAAAACTCTCAAAGCTAGAAAGTTTATTCTGTAAAGAGTGTTATAGAATCCCTTGTAATCAAAAGTTAAGAAGATTGTGATTACTAGGAGTTTAGGCCAAGTGTGTTAGTGCCTAAGAAGGTTGTATACTGTAAAGTGTAAACCAAGTCTTCTAGTGAATCCTTCCTGCAAAGGAAGAAGGGGAGACGTAGAAGCGTTGTGCTTCGAACTTCCAGAAACAACTCTTGTGTTATTTATTCATTACTTTATTACCTCAGTTTTTATTCCTCACAAGATCAGTAGACGTCTTCTGCACTATCATAAGTGTCTGTTGTCTTGCCTGATATTGAGAAGCAACTGTAATACTTAACGGTTTACAGTTAACAAGAAGAAGAAATCGAAATTGAATCTAGTGTTTATTCAACCCCCCCCTTCTAAACACTACCCCGATCCTATCACCCTACCCATTTCCCCATTTTTGAAATTCACCAAGGAAGGAGAAGGAAAGCTCCACAAAACCTTTGTTTTTGAAATCTTTGTTAAGATTTGGAGTCTTCAAGAGGTATGGAACCCTTCCTAAAGTTTTTATGATGTTTTGGTTTTGAAATGGGATGATTTTGAAGTAATTTATGTGGGTTTGTTTTGGGTATGTGTTGCATGTTGTTGGGTATGATTTTTGAAGTGTTTTATGTGGGTTTTAGTGAGTTATGATGATGTTAGTGTTGTAGAAAAGTTTGGGTTTGAAGGGTTTGAGGTAGAGCTTGAAAAATGCTCTAAAATGGCGATTTTTCGATGTACAGGGATCGGCGATCGATCGCCCGTTCCAGGCGATCGATCGTGACCCAGCAGTAGACACCAGTAACATTTGGCGATCGATTGCCACATTTGGGCGATCGATCGGCGAGGCTGGCGATCGATCGCGCCAAAAGTGGCGATCGATCGCCAAGAGCTGAAATTTTCAGCAACGTCCAGTATAATCTCGCGATCGATCGGGCCTGGGCGGCGATCGATCGCGAGATGTAAAAATATGTGTTTTTGAATTTTTTGTGGGATTTTTGGATATTGGACTATATTTAGTTTCTAATATCGATTTGTATGGTTATGTAGAACCATCCCAGGTACCCACAACTTCAAGGAGATAAAGTTCTCCAATTTATCCACTTTTGGAAATTAAGGTACAAAAGAAGGGTACGGGCATCGGACGGTAAAACTCAGTCCTACATTAAGACTATGCTATGATTACATAAGTATATATGATGTTTATGATGATGATTATGATAAGTAAGTTTATGATGATGATGTTTATGGTGAGTAAAGAAGATATGACGTCTATGGGGACGTTTATGATAAGTGATGATGATGTTTATGATATGGTAAGATGCCATACGATAGGGTAAGATGCCCATATGGTAAGATGCCATACGATGTTTATGATATGGTAAGATGCCATACGATAGGGTAAGAAGCCATTATGGTAAGATGCCATACGATAGGGTAAGATGCCCATATGGTAAGATGCCATGCGATAGGGTAAGATGCCCATATGGTAAGATGCCATACGCTGTTTATGATATGGTAAGAAGCCATACGATAGGGTAAGATGCCCATATGCATGAATGTGAATCAGGGACAAAAAAAAAAGGAAGTTAACGAATAACCAGCAAGTTTACTTAACTAAGATTTCATGCATTTACTGTTATTTTTTATGATGTTAAGTAAGGATGTATATGCTCATGATGTGTCATCCCTGTAGGTACGCTTTTGGTCTGAAGGAGGCTCAGGGTCGGGTTAAGACAGTGAGCTATGAGGAGCATGAAAGAAGTTAGGGTACAGGATTTTAGGATAGTCTATACTCCAGGAGTAGTATAATTCTATCGCTTTAACATTCATTTTGAGAATGTAATTAATTAAGTTTTGAAATTTCATTTCGGCCTGTAATCTTACTAGCTCAAGACTAGAACCGGAACCCTAAGATGTCATTAATGCATGTTTAGTTCATAATACTTTATTAATATGATGTTAAGGTAGGAAGACCCTACATTAGTGGTATCAGAGTAGTGGTTAGATAACCCGAGAATGAGTGAAGGGTAGCCTTAGCAATAAGTTGGCTAGGTGCTTCTTTTTAAACATGTTTTGTGCATGTATTGCATATGAAGTATATGATGTTATACTAACATATTTTGTTTCTCTAACGATGTATTATATGAACTGCTTTTGGGTATTGTTGTTAACCCTTGTCTTGCAGTATGGCAGCAAATATGCAAGTGCTGGGCGTACCAATCCCCTACCACCGCCAGCCTTGGGTGAAGAACCTTCTGAGCAACAGTTACTACCTGGGAAGCTAAGTTTGGCTCAGTTTCTGACATACCGACCCCCAATGTTCGAGGGAACTGAGACCGGGGAACAGGCTGAGGAGTGGTTAGAGAGGATCGAGCAAATATTTGTGGCAGCCCCTTGTGCTAAGACAGCCTGGATAAGGCTAGCGGAGTTCCAATTGGCCAAGAAGGCGATGATGTGGTGGAAGACCACAGTAATAGAGCAAGAGGCTCAGGGTCAGGAGATTAATTGGAAGCTATTCAGGACTCGGTTTCTGGCCCGCTATTTCTCAGCTGCTGCACGACAGGCTAAGGAAGATGAGTTCACTAACTTGAGACAAGGTACTATGCCTGTATCAGATTATGCACTCCATTACTGTTCCTTACTCCGGTATGTACCACATGTTGCTGCAAATACCCAAGCAAAGATGAGGCATTTCATGAAAGGCTTGAGGCCTGAGCTGTACGACAGGGTGGTCACTTATGGCCCCGCTTACTTTGATGATGCCCTTTCACGGGCTGGGCTGGCTGAACTGGGAGTTGGTGCATATCCTGATGTCGTGCCACCTCCAGCACCCCCTCAGAAATCTACTTCTGACAATTTGAAGCCCAGGGGTGATCAGTTTAAGCCTAGGGGGAACACTTCAGCGTCAAGATTCAGTGGTAAGAAGCCCGAGAATCGATGGAAAGTAAGTCGTAGGAACGATGCCCCATCTGGAAGAGGGCATTCTCAGGGAGACAGACTCGGGAAGGTCCAGTGCACTCTTTGTGAGAAACCACATTTGACGAAAGACTGTGTTGGATGTTATGTTTGTGGCGAAAAAGGCCACTTTGATCGGCAGTGTCCCAACAGGGGAAGACAACTGAACTCTGCGGGGAGGCCTGCGGACAGAGCAGCACAGCACATACCACCGTTTGTACCGAGGCAGTATGGAAGTCATCCTATGGGGCCACCTCAGGGGCAGGTGTATGCATTGACGAGGGAGCAGGCTACAGCGGCTCCGGAGGAGGGTATAGTGGGTACGTGTCTTTTATTTACGCACCCTGCTTTTATATTGATCGACACAGGTGCGTCACACTCTTTTGTGTCGGCAAGTTTTGTGGAAAGGCACCACATATGCACTTCTCCGTCGCCCACGCCTCTTATAGTCTCGACCCCCGCTGGAAGAAGTTTGATTACTGATCAGATTGTCTATGATGGCCTCATTTGTTTTGAGGATAACAAGCTAAGGTCAGATTTGATTGTTCTGGGGATGTCAGACTTTGACTGCATTGTAGGCATTGATGTTCTGAACAGGTATCAGGCAGTTGTAAACTGCAGGCAGAGGACTGTCCGATTCAGATCTGATATGGGAGTCCAGTGGACATTCTTTGGGGATGGTTATCGTTCAAAGATTCCGTTGATATCTGCTGTTAAGATGGCACAGTTATTGGAACGAGGCCATACAGGATATCTCATCTATGCCGTTGATGTTACTGAAAAGAATGAAGAATTAAAGGTTGAGGATGTGCCCGTAGTGGCGGAGTTTCCTGATGATTTTCCGGAAGAGATTCCCGGATTCCCGCCGACGAGAGAGGTCGAGTTTGGGATTGAATTACTACCAGGGACGTCTGCCATTTCTCGTGCCCCGTATAGGATGGCACCAGCAGAGTTAAGGGAGTTGAAAGTTCAGTTGGAAGAACTCCTTGATAAGGGTTACATACGCCCTAGCGTATCGCCCTGGGGTGCACCAGTCCTATTTGTTAAGAAGAAAGATGGTTCGATGCGTCTGTGCATCGATTACAGACAACTGCACAAAGCCACATTGAAGAATAAGTATCCACTCCGGAGGATCGATGATTTGTTTGACCAGTTGCAGGGTACGAGGCTCTACAGTAAGATCGATCTGAGGTCGGGGTACCATCAGATTCGAGTAAGGGAAGATGATGTTCAGAAGACGGCTTTCAGGACGAGATATTGGCACTATGAATTCCTGGTCATGCCTTTTGGGGTGACAAATGCCCCAGCTATCTTCATGAGTTTGATGAACAGGGTATTCCAGCCATATTTGGATCAGTTCGTCATAGTTTTCATTGACGATATACTCATCTACTCCCGGACTGAAGAAGAACACGCGGAGCACTTGAGGACAGTACTCCAGATCCTTAGGGATCATCAGTTATATGCAAAGCTTAGCAAGTGCGAGTTCTGGTTGAACAGCGTGGTGTTCTTGGGCCATGTTATATCTAGCAGTGGGATATCTGTGGATCCCAGGAAGATTGAAGCTGTAATGGAGTGGACTGCACCCACTTCTGTACTTGAGATACAGAGCTTTCTCGGTTTGGCAGGGTATTACCGACGTTTCATCGAGGGTTTTTCAAAGATTGCCAAACCCCTGACACAGCTGACTCAGAAAGGAGTCCCCTTCTATTGGTCTGAGGCTTGTGAGGAAAGCTTCCAAGAGCTGAAGCGTCGTTTGACTACAGGACCTGTGTTGGTGATTCCGTCTGAGAATAAGAGGTTCGCCTTGTATACAGATGCATCACTGCAAGGTTTGGGCTGCGTGTTGATGCAAGATAAGCACGTGGTGGCTTATGCTTCGAGGCAGTTGAAGCCTCATGAGACCAGATACCCAGTTCACAATCTGGAACTGGCGGCCATCATTTTCGCCTTGAAGATTTGGGGGCATTATCTTTATGGTACGACGTTTACCATCTATACGAACCATAAGAGCCTGAAGTTTCTATTTACTCAGGCTGAATTGAACATGCACCAAAGGAGGTGGATGGATTTGCTCAAGGATTATGACTGTAAGGACCCCCTTAGCCCTTAACCCCTGATTAGTGTATTAACCACTATGTGTGGCACATGCTTTCAATAAAAAGTCAATCGGGAAGCTCAGATGATACTTTACCATTGTATGGCAATTACAAAATTTCCTTTAATACTCAATGTCATAAGATCATCAGCCTAACAACAAATAGACTCATATGTTCGCCCTTTACCATCCCCTTGGTGCCACTTTTTACATTGTGGGCTTTTATAAAAATTTGGGCAGAGTCTCCCCATAAATAGAGCTATCCCGAAATAAAAGCACAACACATAACATAATTCCCGGCCAGGGAAAACATAATACTCATCAGAATACAGCAATACCAAGTAAATTCCCAGCCAGGGAAGACACCACACATAAGATAACAAAAGTGGGTTTCAACACCCACATAATACACCAATGACTCTCATATCATCAGCAATTCTACCCTTAATTGCATGCAACATAGAATGAAAGAGAGAAAGGCTCATGCCTTTATATACAACTCATATACAAGTATAACCATGCTCACATGCGAGCATCATGAATATGTATATAATCCTCAGGTGTATATAAGTACTCTATACGATACCGTGCTCCATCAAGCCCTGGTACCACGATCCTGGGAGTACATCCAATCAACAGCTCGAGCTCAGCTCCACAGCCATCGATGTACCTGTTCACCTGCCCCAACAGAGACAGCCCCAACGGGGTGAGCATACCAATACACAAAATCCCATAATCACAGTAATGAAATTCATAATTTACAACAAAAGTAAATACTAATGAATTTAAATGATACTCCCTGGATGGCAACATCCTCATCCGGGATTCCGTGTACTGTCCCTGTTCTCACAATCATCAAACTCATCAAATCTCAAAAATCAGTAAATCAACACATTGATTAACTCATCGCATGCCTAATTCTCGAGTATCAATAGATAGTGTTTCCAAATTCATTATACATGCAAATATAGATATCTCAATATCTAATACTGATTTCACAACCTCGCTATCAATCACAGATAGCTCAAATGCCTAGCATTTATTTTACTAATCCTTCATTATACCTAGACATCTCAAATGTCTTATAATGAATACATGATTCTACGATCATCCTCAGGCATCTCAAATGCCCTACAATAGTCATATAAACCCAGTACCCCTTATATCTTGTAAGAGTTATCCTACTCTAGTGTCACGCACGCTACAAGCGGCGATATCAAGATTTGGTCGTTCCTTGGCTATATGAACATATATATATAACCATACGCACAATATTCAATGCAATCAAAAATACCTTATGCATTTCACAATGCTCTAATATATATAGTAATGCTCGTACGTCGCACGTACCTTAAATCTCCGAAGTCCGAGCCAAACCTTGCTCGAGTTCCATGCCCCGAGGAACGATGTGCTAACACGATAAATAATTCACAATTATTTACGAACATGCAACCCATGCTCAAGCACACCCATAACCCTCAAAATATTGTCAACACACGACAATTAACCTTTTAAAAGACCCGGGGCAGGGTACATGCAGGGAGGGAAATAAATGAGACAATATCGAAAATTGTTCAAGAACACCCTACAAATTTTCGAACCCTTATCTCACAAATCGAACCCAATTAAACACCATAATTCATCTAAAATGTGAATTAAGCTATCAAAGCAAGAATCAACACCCCTTGCCAAAAACCCCCAATTTTCGAACTCAAAGCCCTTAAATTCGAACCCAATTCTTTAAATTCGAACACAATAATTCACAAAAAGGCAGGGGAATACATCACAAGCATGGAAAAGGGGTAAGGAAGGATACCCATATGAAGATCGGAAGGAAAATCGACCGAAATCGAAGAATCCTAGAATTTGGGGATCGACGCATTCCTGTAAAATTCGACTTCAAAACGCGACGAAACTCTCAATTGCCGGAGGGGATAGCTGCGCCTCGACGAGACGAAGCCGGTGGCGGGTCGCACGTGCCGAACGGCGGCGGGCGCACGGCCTGAAGCCGCGGGGGCTGGGGAAATCGGGAATGGGCGCGGGCGGGGAGAGAGAGACGGCTGAAGGAGGAGAAATGAAATTTTTTAATTAAATCTCAGGTTCAACTGGTATTTATAGCAAAAATACCCCGAAAAACTAATAGCCCCACAAATACATCATGATTCATTAAAAATCATCTGTTTTCAAAAATTCTCTCTCTAACTCCAAAACCCCCTACCGGTGCCCACACAAAGCACCCCAGATCCCGAGACACATCAAAAACCCAACTCTTAGGTTTTACACCGTAATGAGAATACAATCTCAACCTCTGGATCCAACGATCCCAACTACCCAAATAAACGAGCCCAGAAGGCCCAACACCGCGATTAAACTCCAAATCGCCACGTAAAACAACTTTAGGGGTTATTAACACTCCGGGATTAACATCTATAATCCCTGGTCATCACAATATCTCCCACTAAAAGAATTTCGTCCTCGAAATTAACACCGGTGTATCACATAACACCCAGGCTACACAACAACATGAAGCCAGAACCTCAATTCTTGACCACAACAGAATCGTATTAATAAACGCGAGGGTACCTACCTCGCACCAAACTCTGAAACAAAGCGACTTACCAAAACCAACATATCACCCAAGAGGCAAAGCGTACCTCGATGCGGGTCATCCCAAAAGTCAGTCCCTCATGACTGTAAAACAACTAATACTTACGACTGTAGATCGGACAGTCATCCTTAGTTCTAATACAACCAGTAAGAACGCATCATAAATGACACCTCAACCGTGAGAACGTTGACCTCGTGTCGAACTCTGGTGTGGAATAGACTTCCAAATCCATCATAACGCTAAAGAGTGTCAGCACAGCTCAATGCTAAAAATCCAAAAGCAGTTAGTCAACAGAAACTGCACGGATTCGAATCGCTCTCGATTCCATCGTAGATATCATTTAATGACATCTCTATCATGACTCACGATGTCTAACATACATCGTTACGAGGGAAACTCTAGTATACCACGGTGTATACATACCAAACCTGGTTCCCGCTATACAGACCACTTCCATCCAAGGAGCAGTTGCACCCTCTGCAACTCGGATCGGGCAACTCACGGCCACCGATCCACACAAAAGACATCTCACAAGATGCCCACCTCCGGATATCCCAGGAACCACATCCTGGTCATAAATAAACAATCGAGACTCCACAGAGTTTCAAATTTGAAAGGACATGCAATAAACCCATTGCATCCTCAACGCTTGTGTCGTCAGCGACACCCAACAAATCCGAAATTCCCGCCATCCCTTGATAATCCTAGGATTTAACAATCCAAACTTGGGGAGGCTATCGCATAACTCGGAGTAAAACACCAATAAGGAAATACCTTAACCCACACAAGATAATCCCTCCTCAAAGGGAGTCAACTAACTTCACGATTGTTCCTCATAATTATCGTGCCATGGAGATTCCCAATCTCAAGGTGTTCCATATCTCTCATCAGAGATTTAACCATCCTAAAATAGCATAACTCTATGCTTGACAGAAAGGAAATCAATAACTGGCATCCGTATACTAACCAGTATACCTGCCTAAGCACTGACATCGCATGCATACTCAATGCACTTGGCTCGGGTATCTACAATCTACCCCTAAGCCCCAAACACAACCATCAATTCTGAGTCATTCCCTACCCAGGGGAGCGATAATCGACCATCAACTACACGGTGTGATTCCCAAAATCAACACCACACGTACCAACTCACCGAATCTTTCAAAGATTCCCAAATAGGTATAATACTACCTCCTTCCTCACAAGGGAAGTGCCATCGAACTCGAGATCCACAAGTCTCGAACCACCGTTCGGAAAAACTGGATACAATAACACCCATTGCATCCCAAATACACGGGTTCCCTCAGATCGAGTCAATAACGACCTGATGACTCTCTTGTTGGTACTCCAACATCATGAGCTGTCCCAGACAAGTCTCACCAAGATTAAACATAAACGTATACACGTTTCAGTGAGGCATGCACAACCTCAACCTCAAATGACGTGGTGACTACTAGAGTCCACCACAATCCACATCGTATCACCTTACGATTTGCCAAACTTGGTTCCAACGAGCAGTGTAACGGCTCTAGCAAGCCCATCATGGTGCTACACACACGCGGCAGACAACCTAGTCTCTGCCTCTTTAGGTTTACCTCAAACCTACCAACAATACGGACGTTTCCGTCCGGCACACTATACCGTGGGAAGAAAAATCAATAGAGTAGTGGGTCCGTACCCAACGTTCCTCTAATGCCGATACACCCTGGACACTCCAATGTCCCTATGTACTTAACATAACCTGATCCTACTCCCTTAGGACCCATCCTACACCCTCAAGGGTGGTGTGACCATGTCTACCACATGTCACATCGACAGAAAGCGAGTAATTTCCTCCATGATTACTCCTGTCGTCAAATCACATGGCCAAAAGCCATTCCAACGAGCATACCTCAAGGGTATCACCACTCGTAATATGATTACCCCAAACATAAGCTGCGGTACGATCACATGTACAGTGCATCCATCCATTCCTCGAGCAACCCGCTCGGTATAAGGATCACGTCAATCGGTGACGCACACACCACCTTGTGCTCGGTACTGGCACCCAAGGCATACCACTGAATACGTATACTTAACGCATTGTTCATCGTAACGATGATGCATGTCTAATAAGACATCTCCTACACCATCGTCATCGTCATCCCGTGACGATACATGCCAACTCATGGCATCTAAGGCATTGTCAACTAGTGACGATACATGTACATCAGCGTATGTCATCCACTATCATGCTAGTAAAATAGTCATAATAAAACATGTTTATCAACGCATGCCAGCTACAATAATGCTAATAGAATAGCAATACCTCATACCTCATCGCTAACAATATAGCGGCATACCTGTCTCCGTCGCTCAATAATAGTGTGTAATCAGCACCCATCGCTCGGAGGCGGCAAAATCCTGTGCTGAGTACATAGCGGCACAATCCATGAATCATCGTCCACATAATAGCGGAAAGAGGCATCGCTATCAATACATCTGACGGAATGAACCATCGCCAATCAATATAGCGGAATGAACCATCGCTATCAATACACCTGGCGGAATGAACCGTCACCAATCAATATAGCGGAATGAACCATCGCTATCAATACACCTGGCGGAATGAACCATCGCCAATCAATATAGCGGAATGAACCATCGCTATCAATACACCTGGCGGAATGAACCGTCGCCAATCAATATAGCGGAATGAACCATCGCTATCAATACACCTGGCGGAAAGAACCATCGCCAATAAATATAAATCGACACAGCGGAATACATCACCGCTATCATCCGTGTCCTCATAATGAAATGAGTATAAATCGACACAGCGGGACACATCACCGCTATCATCCGTGTCATCACAAAGGAATGAATCATCATCCTAACAAGCGGCATCTCATCCTCGCTTCTTCATACAAGCGGTATCTCATCCTCGCTTCGTATGGCATCCACGTAAGCAGAATTTTGCTCCTTATGGAAATCCACGTAAGCGGAATTTTTCCTCGCTTCCTATGGAATCCATGTCAGCAGAATTCTTGCTTCTTATGGAATTGAGTCACTTATCAGTAGTGCATTTCAATGCTTCTTACTACTCCACATAAGCGGAATTCTTCCTCGCTTCATATGGACCTTAGCGTAAGCATTGAAATCCTCACTAGGATAACCTTGACTCGTGAAATACCAATAGTGCATTTCAATTATTCTTACTACTCCATATAAGCGGAATTCTTCCTCGCTTCGTATGGACCTTAGTGTAAGCATTGAAATCCTCACTTTATATTTCACAATATACATATGCAAAACGATGCGTATCAACATGTATCATATCATAATGCACTATCTTATGCATACCTTGATTTACCTTGTGTTAAATAACTAAACACATAATACATGTTACCCTTTGGATGCCCGTACATATGTATAATCATCATTCCTTTTCGTACTCCATATTTCCTGTAACCTGCAACCATCAGGGTTAGCAGCAATAGCCATATACGCTATGCATCAAACATTCAATACATATATGCAACCACTTGCATGTCAATACGTATACCAAGACATGTTACCTCGGAAATATCCCTTTACCTGATTTTCTTAAAAACCAGCTTCCTTGGCACATAACACACGGAGTGCCAGACATCACTATTAATGCCATCCTATCGTGTTCCAAACGATTCCTGCAACCACAATGGTTAGCAATACCACTTTCATATCATAATAGCACATAAACGATTTGTTATGTCATACAACATTAATGCCATCATGCATAAATATGTGCTATCAATAACTTCCTAGGCCCTTAACAGCCCCAATGAGCAACCACTGCTCTGATACCACTAATGTAAGGACCCCCTTAGCCCTTAACCCCTGATTAGTGTATTAACCACTATGTGTGGCACATGCTTTCAATAAAAAGTCAATCGGGAAGCTCAGATGATACTTTACCATTGTATGGCAATTAAAAAATTTCCTTTAATACTCAATGTCATAAGATCATCAGCCTAACAACAAATAGACTCATATGTTCGCCCTTTACCATCCCCTTGGTGCCACTTTTTACATTGTGGGCTTTTATAAAAATTTGGGCAGAGTCTCCCCATAAATAGAGCTATCCCGAAATAAAAGCACAACACATAACATAATTCCCGGCCAGGGAAAACATAATACTCATCAGAATACAGCAATACCAAGTAAATTCCCAGCCAGGGAAGACACCACACATAAGATAACAAAATTGGGTTTCAACACCCACATAATACACCAATGACTCTCATATCATCAGCAGTTCTACCCTTAATTGCATGCAACATGGAATGAAAGAGAGAAAGGCTCATGCCTTTAATACAACCCATATACAAGTATAACCGTGCTCACATGCGAGCATCATGAATATGTATATAATCCTCAGGTGTATATAAGTACTCTATACGATACCGTGCTCCGTCAAGCCCTGGTACCACGATCCTGGGAGTACATCCAATCAACAGCTCGAGCTCAGCTCCACAGCCATCGATGTACCTGTTCACCTGCCCCAACAGAGACAGCCCCCAACGGGGTGAGCATACCAATACACAAAATCCCATAATCACAGTAATGAAATTCATAATTTACAACAAAAGTAAATACTAATGAATTTAAATGATACTCCCTGGATGGCAACGTCCTCATCCGGGATTCCGTGTACTGTCCCTGTTCTCACAATCATCAAACTCATCAAATCTCAAAAATCAGTAAATCAACACATTGATTAACTCATCGCATGCCTAATTCTCGAGTATCAATAGATAGTGTTTCCAAATTCATTATACATGCAAATATAGATATCTCAATATCTAATACTGATTTCACAACCTCGCTATCAATCACAGATAGCTCAAATGCCTAGCATTTATTTTACTAATCCTTCATTGTACCTAGACATCTCAAATGTCTTATAATGAATACATGATTCTACGATCATCCTCAGGCATCTCAAATGCCCTACAATAGTCATATAAACCCAGTACCCCTTATATCTTGTAAGAGTTATCCTACTCTAGTGTCACGCACGCTACAAGCGGCGATATCAAGATTTGGTCGTTCCTTGGCTATATGAACATATATATATAACCATACGCACAATATTCAATGCAATCAAAAATACCTTATGCATTTCACAATGCTCTAATATATATAGTAATGCTCGTACGTCGCACGTACCTTAAATCTCCGAAGTCCGAGCCAAACCTTGCTCGAGTTCCATGCCCCGAGGAACGATGTGCTAACACGATAAATAATTCACAATTATTTACGAACATGCAACCCATGCTCAAGCACACCCATAACCCTCAAAATATTTTCAACACACGACAATTAACCTTTTAAAAGACCCGGGGTAGGGTACATGCAGGGAGGGAAATAAATGAGACAATATCGAAAATTGTTCAAGAACACCCTACAAATTTTCGAACCCTTATCTCACAAATCGAACCCAATTAAACACCATAATTCATCTAAAATGTGAATTAAGCTATCAAAGCAAGAATCAACACCCCTTGCCAAAAACCCCCAATTTTCGAACTCAAAGCCCTTAAATTCGAACCCAATTCTTTAAATTCGAACACAATAATTCACAAAAAGGCAGGGGAATACATCACAAGCATGGAAAAGGGGTAAGGAAGGTTACCCATACGAAGATCGGAAGGAAAATCGACCGAAATCGAAGAACCCTAGAATTTGGGGATCGACGCATTCCTGTAAAATTCGACTTCAAAACGCGACGAAACTCTCAATTGCCGGAGGGGATAGCTGCGCCTCGACGAGACGAAGCCGGTGGCAGGTCGCACGCGCCGAACGGTGGCCGGACGGCGGCGGGCGCACGGCCTGAAGCCGCGGGGGCTGGGGAAATCGGGAATGGGCGCGGGCGAGGAGAGAGAGACGGCTGAAGGAGGAGAAATGAAATTTTTTAATTAAATCTCGGGTTCAACTGGTATTTATAGCAAAAATACCCCGAAAAACTAATAGCCCCACAAATACATCATGATTCATTAAAAATCATCTGTTTTCAAAAATTCTCTCTCTAACTCCAAAACCCCCTACCGGTGCCCACACAAAGCACCCCAGATCCCGAGACACATCAAAAACCCAACTCTTAGGTTTTACACCGTAATGAGAATACAATCTCAACCTCTGGATCCAACGATCCCAACTACCCAAATAAACGAGCCCAGAAGGCCCAACACCGCGATTAAACTCCAAATCGCCACGTAAAACAACTTTAGGGGTTATTAACACTCCGGGATTAACATCTATAATCCCTGGTCATCACAATGATTGTGAGATTGAGTACCATCCTGGTAAAGCAAATTTGATAGCAGACGCCTTGAGTCGGAAGGTGAAGAGTACTGTTGATGATGCTATGAGTTTATCAACTATGATGACTTCTTATTGCCATCTAGGCTATGATTTCGATGTAGACACGTCGCCGGTGCGAGTGTCGACCTTATTGGCTGAGCCAGACATATTTGAGGCTATCAGGAAAGCCCAGAGGTTGGATGATGAGGTTTAGAGATGGTCATCGATAGTACTTCAAGGATAGCCATCAAAGTTCAGAGTGGCAGAAGACGGTTCCTTAAGACTTGGTGACCGTTGGGTAGTGCCGAGGGCACCAGAGTTACGTCAAGGGATCTTGCACCGTGCTCATAGCAGCAGGTTTAGCATCCACCCAGGAGGAAGAAAGATGTATAAGGACCTATGTAGTCAGTTCTGGTGGAGACGGATGAAGCATGACGTGATCGCTTTTGTCAAAAGATGTTTAATCTGCCAGCAAGTAAAGGCAGAGAGGCAGAGGCCTGGTGGCGAGCTGAAGAGCTTAGAAGTACCTGAATGGAAGTGGGAGCACATATCTATGGACTTCGTGACCCACTTGCCAAGAACGGCCTCTGGATTTGATCTAAAGATAGCCCAATTATATGTACGGGATGTGGTGAGGTTACATGGGGTTCTAGTCTCGATTGTGTCTGACAGAGACCCAAGGTTTACTTCACATTTCTGGGAGGGTCTCCAGACAGCTTTGGGTACAGAGGTGAGACTGAGTATATCTTACCACCCTCAGACAGACGGCCAAACAGAGCATACCATACAGACGCTCGAAGACACGTTGAGGGCATGTGTACTGGAGTTTGATACTCCGTGGCAAGATTCATTGCCACTGGTAGAGTTCTCCTATAATAACAGCTATCATGCGAGCATTCAAATGGCTCCTTTTGAAGCTCTTTACGGACGACGATGTAGATCACCGTTGTATTGGGAGGACTTGACTAGTAAAGCGGTCGGAGGACCGGATATGATAAAGGATATGGAAGACAAGATTAAGTTAATACGCCAAAAGATGAAAGCGGCCCAGGATAGGCAAGCAACCTATGCCAATAAGCGACGATGACCGCTAGAATTCCAAGTAGGAGATAAGGTCTTCTTGAAAATCTCACCCTTCAGGGGTGTAGTTCGTTTTGGTATGAGGGGGAAGTTGTCTCCGAGGTATGTTGGGCTGTATGAAGTATTGCAGCGTATCGGTACATTGGCCTACCGTTTGGCTCTACCGCCGTCTTTATCTGGTATACATGATGTTTTTCACATCTCTATGTTACGGAAGTATGAGCCAGACCCGTCTCATATATTACATCCTACTGAAGTGCAGTTAGACTCAGATGTATCCTACGTAGAACGACCGGTCAGAATTCTGGATCGAGAGGATCGCAGACTACGTAGCAAGGTTATACCGATGGTCAAAGTTCAGTGGGATCGTCGGGGTGTCGAGGAGGCTACGTGGGAGACGGAACGGCATATGATGCAGCATTACCCGGAACTATTTTCTGGTATGCTTTATGTTTAGTTTCATTTTGGGTAAGTGCATGCGATTTCGAGGACGAAATCTTATAAGTAGGGGAGTATTGTGATGCCCCGAAATTAATTAATTGCAATTTGGGCATTAATTATGTTTATATGATGAATTATGTTGATAATTGATTTATGTGATGGGTAATGAAGTGTTAACATGATTTATTGTTTTGGTTGTCAATTATGAGGAAAGCATGATTTTAGTGGAAGTTTAATGCATTTTTGTAAATGCTTTTAAAATACCATGTTGGGGTATTTTATACATTATGTTAATTGGTGGGGTACAATTTTTAATTAACTTTATAACTTTTCCCCTTTACCCAACTCACTTTACCCTTCTCATTTTAAATCCCCAATTCACTCTCAAACCCTACCCATTCCCCCATTTTCGAAATTCACCAAGGAAGGAGAAGGAAAGCTCCACAAACCTTTGTTTTTGAGATCTTTGTTAAGATTTGGAGTCTTCAAGAGGTATGGAACCCTTCCTAAAGTTTTTATGATGTTTGGTTTTGAAATGGGATGATTTCGAAGTAATTTATGTGGATTTGTTTTGGGTATGTGTTGCATGTTGTTGGGGTATGATTTTTGAAGTGTTTTATGTGGGTTTTAGTGAGTTATGATGATGTTAGTGTTGTAGGAAAGTTTGGTTTTGAAGGGTTTGAGGTAGAGCTTGAAAAATGCTCTAAAATGGCGATTTTTCGATGTATAGGGATCGGCGATCGATCGCCCGTTCCAGGCGATCGATCGCGACCCAGCAGTAGACGCCAGTAACATTTGGCGATCGATCGCCACATTTGGGCGATCGATCGGTGAGGCTGGCGATCGATCGCGCCAAAAGTGGCGATCGATCGCCAAGAGCTGAAATTTTCAGCAACGTCCAGTATGATCTCGCGATCGATCGGACCTGGGCGGCGATCGATCGCGAGATGTAAAAATATGTGTTTTTGAATTTTTTGTGGGATTTTTGGATATTGGACTATATTTAGCTTCTAATATCGATTTGTGTGGTTATGTAGAACCATCCCAGGTACCCACAACTTCAAGGAGATAAAGTTCTCCAATTTCTCCACTTTTGGAAATTAAGGTACAAAAGAAGCGTACGGGCATCGGATGGTAAAACTCACTCCTACATTAAGACCATGCTAATGATTACATAAGTATATATGATGTTTATGATGATGATTATGATAAGTAAGTTTATGATGATGATGTTTATGATGAGTAAAGAAGATATGATGTCTATGGGGACGTTTATGATAAGTGATGATGATGTTTATGATATGGTAAGATGCCATACGATAGGGTAAGATGCCCATATGGTAAGATGCCATACGATGTTTATGATATGGTAAGATGCCATACGATAGGGTAAGATGCCCATATGGTAAGATGCCATGCGATAGGGTAAGATGCCCATATGGTAAGATGCCATGCGATAGGGTAAGATGCCATGCGATAGGGTAAGATGCCCATATGCATGAATGTGAATTAGGGACAAAAAAAAGAAGGAAGTTAACGAATAACCAGCAAGTTTACTTAACTAAGATTTCATGCATTTACTGTTATTTTTTATGATGTTAAGTAAGGATGTATATGCTCATGATGTGTCATCCCTGTAGGTACGCTTTTGGTCTGAAGGAGGCTCAAGGTCGGGTTAAGACAGTGAGCTATGAGGAGCATGAAAGAAGTTAGGACACAGGATTTTAGGATAGTCTCTACTCTAGGAGTAGTATAATTCTATCGCTTTAACATTCATTTTGAGAATGTAATTAATTAAGTTTTGAAATTTCATTTTGGCCTGTAATCTTACTAGCTCAAGACTACAACCGGAACCCTAAGATGTCATTAATGCATGTTTAGTTCATAATACGTTATTAATATGATGTTAAGTTAGGAAGACCCTACATATGGTCTCGACACCCATGGGGAAGTATGTGATTGCGGATCGACTATTATCTGATTGCCTCATTTATTTTGAGGGCATTGATCTGAGGGCTGATATGATTTTGTTGGATATGGCAGATTTTGACTGTATTGTCGGTATTGATGTGTTGAGCAGATACCAGGCCGTGGTTGATTGCCGACAGAGGATGGTGCGTTTCTGTCTGATCAGGGATTTCAGTGGACCTTCTATGGGGACGACTCTCATCCAAGGATTCTATTAATTTCGGCAGTTAAGATGTCGCGGTTGTTAGAACGCGGTCACACATGCTATCTTATTTATGCTGTGGACGTATCAGAGGAAAATGAAGAGTTGAGGATCGAGGATATACCAGTAGTTGCGGAATTCACCGATGTGTTTCCGGATGAGATTCCAGGATTCCCGCCGAGCAAAGATGTGGAGTTTGCGATTGAATTACTGCCAGGGACATCTGCTGTGATGTCCGGGGATTAATGGTGTTAACCCCGGTGTGGTATTAATCCTTAATGGATTTATATTGTGGCAATTAGGAATTAATTGCGGTTTTGGGTCTCCCGAGGTTGTAAAGCGGGCATTTTGGATCGTTGGATCCAAAGGTCGAGATTGTATTATCAATTTAGTGAAAAACCTATGATTTAGGTTTTTGGTGAGAGTCGGGATCCGTGATGCATTCGTTGCATGTTGGGAATTTTGGTTATTGGTATGATTTAATCGGAGTGGGTTTTAATTATTTAATTTAAAACATGGCTAATGTGAGTCTTAATGCATAATTGGATAAGGGTGAAATGTCATGTTGGACATAATTTTCATACCATACAATTATTTGATGCATGATATAAAAATGTTAAAAGAAACATTCCCCCTCCTTTACATCCCATCCACCCCATTCCATCATCTTTATGTCTTGACCTTACCATCACCACATCCAACCCACCATTTTCGTTCCTCAACTTGGAAGGGAGGAGAAAGCTTTGGAAAAGAGCCATTTTCATGATTTCTTGCTAGAATCTTGAAGCTCAAAGGGTAAGCTACCAACCTAGCAAAGTTTTGTTGTATATTTGTTGGTTTTGGTGTTGTATCTTGGGGTTCAAGGGGTAGATCTTATGATATCCCCGAAATAATTAATTGCAATTTGGGCATTAATTATGTTTATGTGATATTATGGTGATAATTAGGTTATGTGTTGGGACTAATTATCTTGGTATAATGCTTGTCACATGGTAGGAGTGACCCGGTAGAGCATTTCGGGGTGCATGTTGTACATGTGAGGAATCTTGGGTGTTAAAATGGTTTTAATGATATGGGTTGTGTTTATTTGGGAAAACATGATTTTAATAGGGATTTTGATGCATTGTGGTAAAATGCTTTTAAAATATCATGTTGAGGTATTTTCTATATCATGCTTGTGTCTTGATACACATTTAAAAACCATATCATGGCATGAGCCACTTGCATACCCCCTTTACATCACATCACCCTCTCCTTATCAGCTTTTGCCCCAAAACCTCATCCATCCATCTAATCTCTTGCAAGAATACTTTCCATTTTCGTTTCTACATCTAAAGGAAAGGGGAAAACTTAGTGAAAGGGTTCATTTGGTGTTTTCTTGCTAGAAACTTGGAGCTCAAAGGGTAAGCTACCACCTTGGTTGAGTTTTGTTGAGTTTTGATTGGGTTTATAGCTTATTTTTGGGGATTTAAGGGTGGATCTTGGTCCAACATCTTGTTATGTTTGGAAGTTGCATTTTTAAGGTTGTTTTATAGCTTTAAGTTGAGCATGGTGGTTGTTCTTGGTTGTGCTTGTGTATAGGTGAGGTTGGAAGCTCATTTAAGGAAATTTCTCGCGTGAACAGGGCGTCTCGATCGATCGGAAAATAGGTCCGATCGATCGAGCAAGGCAGTGTCTGCCCAAGGGCGAGGAATGAGCTTACCGATCGATCGAGATTTTGTCCCGATCGATCGGTGTGTGTAATCTCGATCGATCGAGATAAACTCTCGATCGATCGGCGGAGGCAGTACTTGGATGCCTGTTTTCCTTCACTTGGCGATCGATCGGGACTTGGGGCCGATCGATCGGAAGGCTTATAAATGTGAATTTTGGGATTTTGTTCTAAATATTGATGTTTTTGGTAATGGTTCAATTATGGGTTTCTAATATGGATTCATGTGATTGTGTAGAACCATCCCAGGTAGCCACACAACAAAGGAGATAAAGTTCCACAATATCTCCACTTTTGGAACCAAGGTACGTAGTGAGACGTACGAGCATCGGACGGTAAAACGTATCTATTACGCTTTGTATTGATTATGCACTATGGTTGTGCACATAGAATTGATTATGTATTGTGGTTGCATATGGGGTAATGTTTATACATCATGGATTGTATACATGATTGGTCAGGCATTTTGGTTGCATGTGTATATTGGATGCATTGTTGCATGTGATTGTGAGTCAGGAATTATATTCCAGTAATGAAGAATACTTACCGCTAGTGGCGTAGCGATGTGAATACTTGCCGCTGTCATACCGTAGCGATGAGAGAATATTTGCCGCTAATATGAAGCGAAGAACACGACCGCTGTCATATTTATAGCGAGGGATATTAGTGCCGCTGGTATTGTCTTAAGCGAGGGGTATTTCCGCTGTCATGATAACGCGAGGGGAATTATGCCACTGATATAATAAGACTCGGGATTGAACACGACATATATATGGGAATCGGTGCATGTCATGACATACATTGTTGGTAATATAATCTACTGATTATCATTTGGTACAGGAATAACCCAAGGGAGCATTTTAAATGTGTTACATACAGGAAGTGAATCACATTTACAATTATGCATTTGAATTGCTGTCATATCGTTGTGTATATGATTTTATACATGCTCATGGTTTTGGGGTTGTTCCTGTAGGTACTTTTGGGCGGAAGGGCTAAGGCGAGTTGGTGCAGTGAGCTAGTGCGGAGTGCTCTTGTAGCAGGCACATTCTTTTGTATAGTATCTACTCTAGGAGTAGTGTAAGACTATAGGATTAACATTCATAGTTAAGAATGTAATTAATCCATTTTGGATCTTTATTTTGGCACTGTAATTTATTAGCTCAGAGCATCGACACAACCTTTATACTCTGTTTATGCTTCGAAATTTTTAATTACGCCTTTAGTCCGCACTTAAGGAACTAGGGTCCTTACATTAGTGGTATCAGAGCAGTGGTTAGAGAACCCGGGGACGAGTGAAGGGTAGCCTTAGCATGGTTGGCTAGGTGCTTACATTTGAAGCATGTTTATGCATGTGGTGCATATTGATGTATATTCTGTTATACTAACGTGCTTATTCTCATTCCTGTTATCTAACGGCATAACATATATTCTTGTTTGGAGTTGTTTTAACCCTTGTGTTACAGCATGGCGGCTATGAATCTCAATGAAGAGGTGGGCGATGTGGGTAGCGTAAACGCAAGTATTGGACAGGCAAACCCTCTACCTCCACCGGCTGTAAGCATGGAACCAGTGGCTCAGTTATTGCTACCTGGTGAGATTAGCTTGACTCAGTTTCTATCGTATCACCCACCTCGGTTTGAGGGAACAGAGTACGGAGAGGAGGCTGAGGAGTGGCTGGAAAGGCTTGAACAGATTTTTGTATCAGCTCATTGTGCTGTTACAGCTTGGCTGAGGCTAGCGGAGTTCCAGTTAGCAAAGAAACCTTTAATGTGGTGGAGGAGCACTGTAATGGAACAGAGAGCACAAGGTGCAGTGATTGATTGGACGCTTTTCAGAACCCGGTTTCTGAACCGGTACTTCTCGGCAGCAGCAAGACAGACGAAGGAGGATGAGTTTGCAAGTTTGAAACAAGGAAGCATGACAGTGTCCGACTATGCCATGCAGTACTCTTCGTTACTGAGATATGTTCCACATATTGCCACCAATGGGCATGCCAAAATGAGGAATTTCATGAAGGGACTGCGACCGGAACTTTTTGATCGGGTTATTTCCAACAAACCCACTTCTTTTGATGATGCCCTTACCAGAGCGGAGCTAGCAGAGATCGGGGTCGGCGCCTATCCGGACGTTACACCCCAACAAGTCCCACCGCCGCGGCCAATGTCTAATAATTTGAGGCCTCGAGGAGAATCATTTAAATCTCGTGGGACTTCTTCTTCATCTTCTCGGTTTGGTGGGAGAAGAATGGATAACAGGAGGGGCGGTGCGCCTAACAACAGAGGGCAGACTCAAGTGAATAGGGGTGGAGTAGTGAAGTGCCATTTTTGTGGAGGACCGCATCACATGCGAGACTGTACTGCTTGTTATAAATGCGGCCAGATGGGCCACATATCCCGGTTTTGTCAGAATAGTGATGGTCAGGTAGATCTGAGAGGAGGCAGAGGGAGGTTTTCTACCGGGACAGTACAGCAGAGGCCACCGATGGTACCTCGTCAGGGGGGAGGACATGTGATGGGGCCACCCCAGGGACAGGTCTATGCATTGACCAGGGAGCAGGCCGATGCAGCTCCAGAGGAGGTTATAGCTGGTGCGTGCCTATTATTTACATATTTCGCCTTTATTTTGATAGACACAGGTGCTTCCCATTCCTTTGTGTCTGCGGACTTTGTGGCGAGACATCATATGTGCACGTCTCCGTTACCCACGTCTCTCTTGGTCTCGACACCCACCGGAAAGAAAGTTGTTGCGGATCAGTTTCTAATGGACTGCCTCATTTATTTTGAGGGCAATGAGGTGAAGGCAGATTTGATTGTTCTGAGCATGTCAGATTTCGACTGCATTGTGGGCATCGACATTCTGAACAGATATCAGGCAGTAGTGGATTGCCGACAGAGGACAGTACGGTTCAGATCTCATTTGGGAGTTCAGTGGATTTTCTATGGCAACGGTTCTCGTGCGAAGATTCCGTTGATCTCGGCAATCAAAATGTCCCAACTATTGGAACGTGGACACATGGGCTATCTCATTTATGCCGTGGATCTGTTGGGAAAAAGCAAGGAGTTAAAAGTTGAGGACATACCAGTAGTAGCGGAATTTGCTGATGTGTTCCCGGAGGAGATTCCAGGATTCCCACCGACTAGGGAAGTCGAGTTTGGGATTGAGTTATTACCGGGGACATCCGCTATTTCTCGTGCCCCTTACCGAATGGCACCGGCAGAATTAAGAGAACTGAAGGAGCAGTTGCAGGAACTCCTTGATAAAGGATATATACGCCCTAGCGTATCGCCTTGGGGCGCACCAGTTCTTTTTGTAAAGAAGAAGGATGGCTCGATGCGGTTGTGCATCGATTACCGGCAACTGAATAAGGCTACGGTAAAGAACAAGTATCCTCTTCCAAGGATTGATGATCTGTTTGACCAGTTGCAAGGTACCAGACTTTATAGCAAGATTGATCTGAGATCCGGGTACCACCAGATACGGGTCAGGGAGGAAGATGTACAGAAGACAGCATTTCGGACTCGGTATGGACATTACGAGTTCTTAGTAATGCCGTTTGGTGTGACGAACGCCCCGGCTGTCTTTATGAGCTTGATGAATCGGGTGTTCCAACCCTATCTGGATCAATTCGTCATCGTATTTATTGACGATATACTCATCTACTCCAGGAGCGAGGAAGAGCACGTGAAACACTTGAGGACAGTGCTCCAGATCCTCAGAGATCACCAATTATATGCCAAGCTCAGCAAGTGTGAGTTTTGGTTGAGTAGAGTAGTATTTCTGGGGCATGTCATATCCAGCAGTGGGATTTCTGTGGACCCCAGGAAGATTGAGGCTGTGATGGAGTGGGATGCACCCACTTCTGTACCCGAGATTCGGAGTTTCCTTGGTTTGGCTGGCTATTATCGACGCTTCGTCGAAGGATTTTCGAAGATTGCTAAGCCACTGACTCAGTTGACTCAGAAGGGGATACCGTTTTATTGGTCTGAGGCTTGTGAGCAGAGCTTCCAGGAACTGAAGCACCGGTTGACCACATCACCTGTTTTGGTGATTCCCTCGGAAAATAAGAGGTTTGTTCTGTATACTGACGCGTCACTTCAGGGCTTGGGATGTGTATTGATGCAAGATAAGCACGTGGTAGCTTATGCATCAAGGCAGTTGAAACCGCATGAGGCTAGGTACCCAGTCCACGATTTGGAGTTAGCAGCTATTATCTTCGCCTTGAAGATTTGGAGGCATTATCTGTATGGTACCTCCTTCACCATTTATACAGATCATAAGAGCCTGAAATTCTTGTTTACTCAGGCGGAATTGAATATGCGTCAGAGGAGATGGATGGACCTACTTAAAGATTATGACTGTGAAATAGAGTACCATCCGGGGAAGGCCAATTTGACAGCAGACGCCTTGAGTCGGAAGGTGAGGAATACTGCTGAGGATGTCATGCATTTGTCGGCTATGATGACTTCTTGTTGCCATATGGGCTATGACTTCGTTGTGGACGCATCACCGGTTTGGGTATCGACCTTATTAGCTGAGCCAGATATCTATGAGAATATCAGGAGAGCTCAGAGGACAGATGATGAGATTCAGAGATGGTCGTCATTGGCACTTCAAGGGCAGCCATCAAAGTTCAGAGTGGCTGAGGATGGTTCCTTGAGACTCGGTAACCGATGGGTAGTTCCATATACGCCGGAGTTGCGTAGAGGAATCTTGGAACGGGCTCATAGTAGCCGATTTAGCATCCACCCAGGAGGAAGGAAAATGTATAAGGACTTATGTGATCAGTTCTGGTGGAAGCGGATGAAGCGTGATGTGATCGCTTTTGTCAAGAGATGTTTGATCTGCCAGCAAGTTAAGGCAGAGAGGCAACCCGGTGGCGAGCTAAGGAGCTTAGAGATACCGGAGTGGAAGTGGGAACACATATCTATGGACTTTGTGACCCACCTGCCGAGGACTACTTCGGGCTGTGATGCCATTTGGGTGATCATTGACAGACTGACGAAGGTAGCTCACTTCATCCCATATAGTATGACGTACACATACTTGAGGATGGCTCAGTTGTATGTCCGGGACATAGTGAGACTACATGGGTTTCCAGTATCTATTGTGTCAGACAGGGACCCACGGTTCACATCTCATTTCTGGGGAGGTCTTCAGTCAGCTTTGGGTACTGAGGTGAGATTGAGTACGGCATATCATCCCCAGACGGATGGGCAGACTGAGCGTACTATTCAGACGCTTGAGGACATGCTGCGAGCTTGTGTATTGGAGTTTGATGCTTCATGGCAAGATTCCTTGCCCTTGATAGAATTTTCATACAACAACAGCTATCAGACGAGTATTCAGATGGCACTGTTTGAGGCTTTTTATGGTAGGCGTTGTAGGTCGCCATTATACTGGGATGACTTGACCAGTAAAGCTGTGGGAGGACCCGAATTGATTCGGGAGATGGAGGATAAGGTAAAGGTTATCCGCAAAAAATGAAGGCAGCCCAGGACAGGCAGGCAGCCTATGCGAATAAACGACGGAGACCGTTAGAGTTTCAGACGGGAGACAGGGTCTTTTTGAAGATTTCACCTTTCAGAGGTGTGGTCGGTTTGGCATGCGTGGTAAACTGTCTCCGAGGTATGTGGGACCGTATGAGATTTTACAACGCATTGGTACCTTAGCTTACCGTTTGGCACTACCACCGTCGTTGTCTGGTATTCACGACGTGTTTCATGTATCTATGCTACGGAAATATGAGCCGGATCCGTCGCATGTATTACAGCCTTCTCAGGTTCAGTTAGATTCTGATGTATCCTATGAGGAACGGCCAGTCAGGATTTTAGATAGGGCTGATCGCAGGCTTCAGAACAAAGTGATACCTATGGTAAAGGTACAGTGGGATCGCAGGGGTGTCGAAGAGGCCACGTGGGAGACGGAGCAGCATATGGTGCAGCACTACCCGGAATTATTCTCTGGTATGTGATTTATGTTTAGTTTTGTTTTGGGTAAGTGCATGCGATTTCGAGGGCGAAATCTTGTAAGTAGGGGAGTATTGTGATATCCCCGAAATAATTAATTGCAATTTGGGCATTAATTATGTTTATGTGATATTATGGTGATAATTAGGTTATGTGTTGGGACTAATTATCTTGGTATAATGCTTGTCACATGGTAGGAGTGACCCGGTAGAGCATTTCGGGGTGCATGTTGTACATGTGAGGAATCTTGGGTGTTAAAATGGTTTTAATGATATGGGTTGTGTTTATTTGGGAAAACATGATTTTAATAGGGATTTTGATGCATTGTGGTAAAATGCTTTTAAAATATCATGTTGAGGTATTTTCTATATCATGCTTGTGTCTTGATACACATTTAAAAACCATATCATGGCATGAGCCACTTGCATACCCCCTTTACATCACATCACCCTCTCCTTATCAGCTTTTGCCCCAAAACCTCATCCATCCATCTTATCTCTTGCAAGAATACTTTCCATTTTCGTTTCTACATCTAAAGGAAAGGGGAAAACTTAGTGAAAGGGTTCATTTGGTGTTTTCTTGCTAGAAACTTGGAGCTCAAAGGGTAAGCTACCACCTTGGTTGAGTTTTGTTGAGTTTTGATTGGGTTTATAGCTTATTTTTGGGGATTTAAGGGTGGATCTTGGTCCAACATCTTGTTATGTTTGGAAGTTGCATTTTTAAGGTTGTTTTATAGCTTTAAGTTGAGCATGGTGGTTGTTCTTGGTTGTGCTTGTGTATAGGTGAGGTTGGAAGCTCATTTAAGGAAATTTCTCGCGTGAACAGGGCGTCTCGATCGATCGGAAAATGGGTCCGATCGATCGAGCAAGGCAGTGTCTGCCCAAGGGCGAGGAATGAGCTTACCGATCGATCGAGATTTTGTCCCGATCGATCGGTGTGTGTAATCTCGATCGATCGAGATAAACTCTCGATCGATCGGCGGAGGCAGTACTTGGATGCCTGTTTTCCTTCACTTGGCGATCGATCGGGACTTGGGGCCGATCGATCGGAAGGCTTATAAATGTGAATTTTGGGATTTTGTTCTAAATATTGATGTTTTTGGTAATGGTTCAATTATGGGTTTCTAATATGGATTCATGTGATTGTGTAGAACCATCCCAGGTAGCCACACAACAAAGGAGATAAAGTTCCACGATATCTCCACTTTTGGAACCAAGGTACGTAGTGAGACGTACGAGCATCGGACGGTAAAACGTATTTATTACGCTTTGTATTGATTTTGCACTAAGGTTGTGCACATGGAATTGATTAGGCATTGTGGTTACATATGGGGTAATGTTTATACATCAAGGATTGTATACATGATTGGTCATGCATTTTGGTTGCATGTGTATATTGGATGCATTGTTGCATGTGATTGTGAGTCAGGAATTATATTCCAGTAATGGAGAATACTTGCTGCTCGTGGCGTAGCGATGTGAATACTTGCCGCTGTCATACCGTAGCGATGAGAGAATATTTGCCGCTAATATGAAGCGAAGAACACGACCGCTGTCATATTTATAGCGAGGGATATTAGTGCCGCTGGTATTGTCTTAAGCGAGGGGTATTCCCGCTGTCATGTTAACGCAAGGGGCATTATGCCACGGATATAATAAGACTCGGAAATTGAACACGGAACATATGAGAATCGGATGCATGTCATGACATACATTGTTGGTAATATAATCTACTGATTATCATTTGGTACAGGGATAACCCAAGGGAGCATTTTAAATGTGTTACATACAGGAAGTGAATCACATTTACAATTATGCATTTGAATTGCTGTCATATCGTTGTGTATATGATTTTATACATGCTCATGGTTTTGGGGTTGTTCCTGTAGGTACTTTTGGGCGGACGGGCTAAGGCGAGTTGGTGCAGTGAGCTAGTGCGGAGTGCTCTTGTAGCAGGCACATTCTTTTGTATAGTATCTACTCTAGGAGTAGTGTAAAACTATAGGATTAACATTCATAGTTGAGAATGTAATTAATCCATTTTGGATCTTTATTTTGGCACTGTAATTTATTAGCTCAGAGCATCGACACAACCTTTATACTCTGTTTATGCATGGAAATTTTTAATTACGCCTTTACTCCGCACTTAAGGAACTAGGGTCCTTACAGATCTTGTTCTAACATGGTTGTATGTGTTGGGGGTTAGGTTTTGTAGTGTTTAGATGGTTTTTGGTTGGTTTTATGTTGTAAATCGAAGTAGGTTTGAGCTATAGGTGATCTGGTGTTGAAAGGAGCTCATTCTTGGAGGTTTCTCGCGTATACAGGGCTGCTCGATCGATCCGAAATTATTTTCGATCGATCGAGCATGGCAGAATGTTTTTGTGGCTTTGGAACAGTGGACCGATCGATCGGTATTTTGACCGATCGATCGGAGGGTGGTTCTCGATTGATCGAGATGAAATTTCGATCGATCGAGATGGCCAGTTTGTTGGTGCCTCTTTTGTTGTTTCTTGGCTCTTTTTGGGTGTCTTGCATGCTTCGCCCCGGGTTATTTTAAAAGGTTAATTGTCATGGATAGACAATATTTTTGGGGTATTATACATGCTTAGCCGGGAACTTTTATAATTTGGTAATCGTCATGGATAGACGATATGTTTGGGAGTTTTGAATGTGCTTGGGCACGTGGTTGCATGCTTATGCTTGATTGTGGGTTGTTTATGCGTTTTAGCACATCTTTCTCGAGGCATGGAACTAAAGCAAGGTTTGGCTCGGACTACAGAAACTCAAGGTACGTATGACGTACGAGCATAGCCTATTATAATGTTGCAACTGTAAAATGCATGGTATGTGGCAATTGGTTAAATGGATATGGAAATGCATGGCATGTGGTATTTGGTTAAATGGGTATGGAAATATGTGGCATGTGGTGATTGCATCGAATAGGTATTGAAATGCATGGTGCATGATACTTGCTATAAACGGATAATGATATGCATGGTAAATGGTATTTATGTCAAATGGATTATACATTGGGAACCATATGGTGCCGCTATTGAGCGAGCAATGAATTGGGATGCTGTCGCCATTGAGCGACCATCAGTTATGACGCCGCTATTGTTGAGCGTGCGCGGGGTTTAGAATGCCGCTATTGTGGAGCGAGCAATGAAATAGGAACATGGAACCATTCATTTGATATATGTGACATCTACGGTCTTTTATATAATAATTGTACCATATTGGTTATGGAACTGGCATAATAAAACGGTATTAGTTAATCCATGCGCCGATTAACTGGCTTTGGGAATCTGATGAGTTTGGTTATTTTGAGAACAGGGACAATACAGGGGATCCCGGATGAGGGTGATACCATCCAGGGAGTATCATTTAAATTATGGCATTTACATTCTGTAAATTATGAATTGCAATGTTATGTTATTGGATTGGTGGTATTGGTATGCTCACCCCGTGTGGGGGCTGTCTCTGTTGGGGCAGGTGTTACAGGTGTAGCAGCAGCTTTGGAGTTGAGCTCGGGCTGTTGATTTGAGGTACTTCCAGGATCGAGGTACCAGAGCTGGTTGAATAAGTACATAGATCCAGTGTTGAGATCGAGCTGTGCTTGGGAGGTGCTTCCAGGATTGAAGTACCAGTAACGGTATCCGGTAGAGTGTTTTATACATCAGATACACGCTTATCCATTGGGTACTCTTATGTGAGTACATTTTACGTGTATATGGAATGTATCAATGGGCTGCGGCTTCTCTCTGTTCATTATGGTTGCATGCAATTAATTATGGAATTGCTAAATGAACTAAGAGCATGTTAGTGTATTATGTGGGTGCATGTTATATGAATAATCTTGGTTGGGGAATCTGAATATTATGTGAATGGAATGCAAGATGGGTAGCATACGGTGTTGCACTTGCACATGGTTTTCCCCATGATGGTATGATTATATGCACTAATGATATGGCTTAATACACTAATAATGTGTTAAGGGCACGGGGGTCCTTACATTAGTGGTATCAAGGCAGTGGTTAGCTCTTTGGGGCTGTTGAGGGCCTAGGAAAATATGATGGGAATGAGAAGTACATACTTAGGCATGATGGTAGTTAGTGTTGCGTGGCACAACTATATTGCTTATGTGCGTTTATGATATGTGTTCATAATTGGAATATGTTATTGCTAACCATGGTGGTTGCAGGGTCTTATGAGACATGGACTATGCATTACGGTTGCATAGATAAACATCGGAGTGATGATTCTAATGCTTTGCCGCTAAATGTTGGAGTGAGGTGCATTAAAATACACTCATGGCGATGTTTATGGGAATACGGGTTATGCATTACGGTTGCATGCACGTCGAAGCGATGATGCCGCTGTCGTGTCGAAGCGATGGTGAATGCCGCTGTCGTGTCGAAGCGATGATGCCGCTGTCGTGCCGAAACAATTATGGGAACACGGGATATGCATTACGGTTGCATGCGTGGCATAGCGATGTGAATACTTGCCGCTGTCATATTATAGTGATGAAGAATATTTGCCGCAAATATGTCGAAGCGAAGGATAATGCCGCTGTCATATTTCTATTGCGAGGGATATTATGCCGCTAATATGTCGACGCGAGGGGTATTTCCGCTATCATGCCGGAACGATGGTAAATGCCGCTGTCGTGTCGAAGTGATGGTAAATGCCGCTGTCACGTCGAAGCGATGGTACCACCGTCATGTCGAAGCGATGGTACCACCGTCATGTCGAAGCGATGGTGCCGCTGTCGTGTCGAAGCGATGATACATGCTGCTGTCATGACGTAGCGATGTGATCGGGAACAAAGTGCTAAATGAGTGTGAGTACCTCTTGAGTCCGCGATTATTCCGATATTTTATTGATGATGGTTTCGCCGGGTATTCTATTGGCGATGGTTCATGCCGCCGGGTATCATAGCGATGGCTTATTCCGCTATTCTATTGGCGATGGTTCATACCGCTGGGTATTCTATGGCGATGGCTTATGCCGCCAGGTATCATATGGCGATGGTACATTCCGCTACATCTATGGCGATGGTGCATACCGCCGGATATCTATAGATATTTCATGCCGCTGGCTTTATGGCGAGGGATCATGCCGCCGATTCTATAGCGATGGGTTATACCGCTATGTGCGTAGCACTGGATTATGCCGCCTACGGGCGATGGGTGCTGCTTGTGTACCACTGATGAACGATGGATACAGGTATTCCGCTATTTTGGTAGCGATGAGGTATGGCAAATTACTTTGATATCATTATTGTGAATTCCATGTGTTGTTTATGCCACCATGTGTTTGACGATGAGATTATGGATGTCGTATATCGACATGTGCCGTCATGTGTTTGACGATGAGATTATGGATGTCGTATATCGACATGAGTCGTCATGTGTTTGACGATGTTATTTGGGATGACTATGTGGACGCGCGGCGTCGTTTTGGTGAATAATGCATTCACGTTTATGTTTTTTGGTTGTATGGTTTGAGTGCCGATGGTGGGCACATGGTAGAGTCTGGGTCACTAGTTGACGAGACCTTTTCCGAGCAGGTTTGCTCGATGGAGCATTGGATGCATTGTACCGGTGAGTGTTGCGCATCATGATATAGAGGTAAATATTTGTCGAGTAGTAATACCTTTGGGTATACTCGCTGGGATGGCTAAGGCCAAGTGTAATGGTAAGAGTAGTCATTGAGGAAGCTACTCGCTTATTGTTGTGATATGTGGTAGACTTGGTCACACCCACCCCTGAGGGTGTGGAATAAATCCTACGGAATTAGGATTGTGTTGTAGTGGAGCAAGGACACCGGATTGTCCATTGTGCTTGGTATTTTAGAGATGTGTTGGGGGGATGACCCACAACTCTAATGGTCGTACGGTATGGTATACCGGGTCGAGACGTGTGTCACGTTGGTAGTTGGTATAAGCCCATGGGGCCAGCGAATCGCTAGCCAGTTATGGTTGCAGTACTTTGGTGGGCTTGTGTTAGCCTTTATGCTGCTCGTTGGATTCGAGATGGATGAATCGTATGGCGATACGATGAGGGTTAAGATAGACTCTTGTAGTCTCTATGTGGCATGGTGTTTGAGGTAGGGAATACCTCACGGGGACGTTTATTACGCCATTAGTTGAGGGACTGGTACTGGGACAGCTCAATTTTGTTGGTATTACCAACGTGAGTGTCAACAAGTCGTTGTTAACTCTGGTTGAGCATCCTTGCATGTGGAATGCAACGGGAGTCGCATTGGTTTGTGAAATATAGTTAGTGAGATGACACTACTATATTGATTCTGTCTCTTGGAGAGATTTGGATTGTGCTGTCTTGGAGACAGCCTGCATCGGTCGTGGTTTGATTGTAAATCAGCCATGGTAAGCATTACTGGTGTTGGACCGAGTAATGGATTTCTTACCTCGGTGAGACATTTGAGGAGACGTCTCCGGGGAGATGCTCGATTGTGGAGTACTATGGCATTAGTACAGAGAATCGTTGGGATGTGTATACATGGCGTATACGGATCTTGGATCGGGTATGGTGGTATTGATACACTACTCTAACCAGTTGTGTATTTCTGGGTTCCGGGATATGTTTTGGTATAAATATACCCAAGTTTTCTGAACGGTGGTTCGAGGATTGGAGGATCATGGATTCATGACATTTTTTCCTTGAAAGGAATGCGGTATCATTATGCCTACCGGTTGAATCTTTCAGGAAGATTCGTTGTTTTGGTTCGTGTGGTGTTGATGTCAAAATCACACCCTTTGGTTTTGGTCGTCAACCATCATTCTCCGTGGGGTGAGGATAATTGAGGTTTGACAGTTGGTTTGGGGTTTGGGTATGATTGGAGATACCCGAGTCCATTGCATTGTGTATGCATGTTGTGTTGGTGTATGGGCATGTATACCGTGTGTGTATACGAATACCAACCTTATTTTGTTCCTTGTTGAACGTCGAGTTTGTATGCTTGGTTTTGGTGAATCTCCGGTGTGAGATTGTGGAACCTCGAGATCGGTAATCTCGATGGCACGATGCGTTCTGATGAATGATCGTGAAGGTTGTTTGACTTCCCCTGCGGAGGGATCGTCGTATTTGAGACCATGGTAATCCTTGTGGGATAATTCGATAGCCTCCCTGTTTTAGGATTGTTAAATCCCAGAATAGACAAGGGGTGGCCAGGACTCAGATTTGTTTGGTGTCGTGGTTGACACGCGTGGCGGGGATGCAATTGATTGTTTTGCGTGACCTCTGTGGAACTTGAGGACTTTTTGGAGTCTTAATGGTGTGTCAGGACCAAGATATGATTTCTTGGAACACCTTGTTTTAGATTTCTGTGGTGACGTGTTTTGTGTGGATCAGTGACCGTGGGTAACCCGGCCCGGATTGCAATTGGTGCAACTAATCCTTTGAAAGAGATGGACTGGGAAGCAGAAACTGGATTTTTCTGTGAGTATACTGTTTTATACTAGTGGTTCCCATCATAACGATGCGTATCAAGCATCGTGGGCAAGTGGTGAATATCATGGAATGATATCTATGTCAGAACCAAGGGAGATTTGGTTGATTTATAATCGTGGTGGACTGACTTCTGGGACGATTCACATCGAGGTATGTTGTTATCTTTTAGGTTTGTGTGGATTTTGGCGTTTGCTCTATTTTAGAGCTTGGTACGAGATTGGTGTTCTCGCAGTTGTTAATTCGATTCTATATGGTCCGGAATCGGGGTTGTGACTTTGTTTTGGTTGTGTAGTCCTGATGTTACGTGGAGTAGACCGGCGCAATTTCGAAGACGAAATTTATTAGTGGGGGATAATTGTGATTGTCCGGGGATTAATGGTGTTAACCCCGGTGTGGTATTAATCCTTAATGGATTTATATTGTGGCAATTAGGAATTAATTGCGGTTTTGGGTCTCCCGAGGTTGTAAAGCGGGCATTTTGGATCGTTGGATCCAAAGGTCGAGATTGTATTCTCAATTTAGTGAAAAAACCTATGATTTAGGTTTTTGGTGAGAGTCGGGATCCGGGATGCAGTCGTTGCATGTTGAGATTTTGGTTATTGGTATGATTTAATCGGAGTGGGTTTTAATTATTTAATTAAAACATGGCTAATGTGAGTCTTAATGCATAATTGGATAAGGGGTTTTGAAATTTCATGTTGGACATAATTTTCATACCATACAATTATTTGATGCATGATATAAAAATGTTAAATAACATTCCCCCTCCTTTACATCCCATCCACCCCCATTCCATCATCTTTATGTCTTGACCTTACCATCACCACATCCAACCCACCATTGTTCGTTCCTCAACTTGGAAGGGAGGAGAAAGCTTTGGAAAAGAGCCATTTTCATGATTTCTTGCTAGAATCTTGAAGCTCAAAGGGTAAGCTACCAACCTAGCAAAGTTTTGTTGTATATTTGTTGGTTTTGGTGTTGTATCTTGGGGTTCAAGGGTAGATCTTGTTCTAACATGGTTGTATGTGTTGGGGGTTAGGTTTTGTAGTGTTTAGATGGTTTTTGGTTGGTTTTATGTTGTAAATCGAAGTGGGTTTGAGCTATAGGTGATCTGGTGTTGAAAAGGAGCTCATTCTTGGAGGTTTCTCGCGTATACAGGGCTGCTGGATCGATCCGAAATTATTTTCGATCGATCAAGCATGGCAGAATGTTTTTGTGGCTTTGGAACAGTGGACCGATCGATCGGTATTTTGACCGATCGATCGGAGGGTGGTTCTCGATCGATCGAGATGAAATTTCGATCGATCGAGATGGCCAGTTTGTTGGTGCCTCTTTTGTTGTTTCTTGGCTCTTTTTGGGTGTCTTGCATGCTTCGCCCCGGGTTATTTTAAAGGTTAATTGTCATGGATAGACAATATTTTTGGGTATTATACAGCTTAGCCGGGAACTTTTATAATTTGGTAATCGTCATGGATAGACGATATGTTTGGGAGTTTTTGAACGTGCTTGGGCACGTGGTTGCATGCTTATGCTTGATTGTGGGTTGTTTATGCGTTTTAGCACATCTTTCTCGAGGCATGGAAACTAAAGCAAGGTTTTGGCTCGGACTACAGAAACTCAAGGTACGTATGACGTACGAGCATAGCCTATTATAATGTTGCAACTGTAAAATGCATGTATGTGGCAATTGGTTAAATGGATATGGAAATGCATGGCATGTGGTATTTGGGTTAAATGGGTATGGAAATATGTGGCATGTGGTAATTGCATCGAATAGGTATTGAAATGCATGGTGCATGATACTTGCTATAAACGGATAATGATATGCATGGTAAATGGTATTTTATGTCAAATGGATTATACATTGGGAACCATATGGTGCCGCTATTGAGCGAGCAATGAACTTGGGGATGCTGTCGCCATTGAGCGACCATCAGTTATGACGCCGCTATTGTTGAGCGTGCGCGGGGTTTAGAATGCCGCTATTGTGGAGCGAGCATGAAATAGGAACATGGAACCATTCATTTGATATATGTGACATCTACGGTCTTTTATATAATAATTGTACCATATTGGTTATGGAACTGGCATAATAAAACGGTATTACTTAATCCATGCGCCGATTAAACTGGCTTTGGGAATCTGATGAGTTTGGTTATTTTGAGAACAGGGACAATACAGGGTATCCCGGATGAGGGTGATACCATCCAGGGAGTATCATTAAATTAATGCATTTACATTCTGTAAATTATGAATTGCAATGTTATGTTATTGGATTGGTGGTATTGGTATGCTCACACCCGTGTGGGGGCTGTCTCTGTTGGGGCAGGCGTTACAGGTGTAGCAGCAGCTTTGGAGTTGAGCTCGGGCTGTTGATTTGAGGTAACTTCCAGGATCGAGGTACCAGAGCTGGTTGAATAAGTACATAGATCCAGTGGTTGAGATCGAGCTGTGCTTGGGAGGTGCTTCCAGGGATGAAATACCAGTAACGGTATCCGGTAGAGTGTTTTAATACATCAGATTACACGCTTATCCATTGTGGTAACTCTTATGTGAGTACATTTAACGTGTATATGGAATGTATCAATGGGCTGGCGGCTTCTCTCTCTTGTTCTTATGGTTGCATGCAATTAATTATGGAATTGCTAAATGAACTAAGAGCAGGTTAGTGTATTATGTGGGGCATGTTATATGAATAATCTGGGTTGGGGAATCTGATATTATGTGAATGGAATGCAAGAAATTTTCTGGGTAGCATACGGTGTTGCACTTGCACATGGTTTTCCCCATGATGGTATGATTATATGCACTAATGGTATGGCTTAATACACTAATAACGTGTTAAGGGCACGGGGGTCCTTACATCTGCTATTCCTTCCTATCCCGTGCCCCTCATAGGCATGTGCACCGGCAGAGCTGAAGTGCAGTTGCAAGGAGCCTCCTCGACAAGAGGATACATTCGTCCTAAGTGGTATCAGCATTGGGGTGCGCCAGTCTTGTTTGTAAAGAAAAAGGATGTTCGATGCGTCTGTGCATCGATTACCGTCAATTGAATAAAGTGACGATTAAGAACAAGTACCCCCTTCCGAGGATTGATGACTTATTTGATCAGCTTCAGGGCACGGAGCTTTACTCAAAGATTGACTTGAGGTCAGGCTATCACCAGATATGAGTTAGAGCTGATGACATACAAAAGACAGCTTTTCGGACTCGGTATGGCCACTACGAGTTCTTAGTGATGCCGTTCGGGGTGACGAATGCCCCGGCTGTCTTTATGAGCCTGATGAACAGAGTGTTTCAGAGATATCTTGATCAGTTCGTCATCATATTTATTGACGACATCATTGTCTAATCGAGAAGTAGGGAGGAGCATGCCAATCACTTGAGGACGGTGCTACAGATCCTGAGGGATCATCAGTTGTATGCCAAGCTCAGCAAGTGTGAGTTCTGGCTGAACAGTGTAGCGTTCTTGGGTCATATTATCTCTCGAGAGGGGATTTCAATAGATCCCAGAAAGATAGAGGCGATTATGGATTGGTCTGTGCTGACTTCAGTCATGAGATCCGAAGTTTTTTGGTTTGGCTGGGTATTATCGACGCTTTGTCGAAGGATTTTCAAAGATTGCCAAGCCACTGACACAACTGACTCAGAAGGGAGTCCCATTCTGTTGGTCGGAAGCTTGTGAGCAGAGCTTCCAGAGTTGAAGCACAGATTGACTTCGGCACCAGTATTGGTGATTGTCTCCAGGGAGAACAAGCGTTCGTTCTCTATACTGATGCTCCCTTCAGGTTTAGGATGCGTACTGATGCTGTTGGGATATGCCCTAAGACATGTCATTAGATGATTGTTTTGACATACAATGTTTATGATTATGAATGGCAATTCATTATTATATATTATTCGTTTAACTGTGCCATGTGAATTAATATATGTTAATGTCCTTAGAATAATATTGTATTATTTTTAAAACATTGTCCCTAGTCAAGTATTATCATGAATAAGGATAATGATATACATAGAGACTAGTTAAATTGATTGATGAATTGTTCATTGATATGATATATCAAATCAACACATGGGTACATGTTAGAGAACGATGTACTGGACAGACCCACCATGAGAATGCTACATGGATAGTTTATATGAGTGTCATAAGCAATTCTCATATGATAATAATGTATGTAATCCTTACGACTGTGATCATCAGAGATCCCAACATAAGGAGTTATGTATCTTGATGTTTTCAAACGTTACCCGTAACAGGGTAAACTATAAAAGGCAACTATTT